>JALMQS010000236.1:189481-644907 GCA_024734495.1 Forficula auricularia
CAAACCTGGTCGGCTAATTTATTAATACTATTGTATTAGCCAATGAAGTGGCCCGCCACTTTTCCAATTTAATCGCGAAGGGATATTGTGATTTGTGAGTCGGTGAATCGCGATCTGCCTGATGATTTTTTTAATTCATCAGATCTTATGACGTGATGGTATCTAAAAATAGGGAAAGCGCGAAAACTATTTTACAGGTTTGCGAGTCGAGGGAGGCAGTAAAGGTGTGATAATAGCTTGTTTCTGCATTGGATCCAGTCACAAGAGAATTCTTAGGGCCGGTTGTATGTCGCAAAAGTAAATGCTTTTTACCACTAACACAGGGTAGATGCTAAATGTAGGGACTGGGATGGCCAATCAGATACCAGGCGCTGATAGTGTCTGTCATCTGATTGGCCATCCCAGTCCCTCCATTTACCATCTACCTGTGTTAGTGGTAAAAACATTACTGTGACATACAGCCGGCCCTTCAGAGGCCCTTTTCTGCAGATGCGAACAGTATTCATGTCATTTATCTTTCATCAGCACTTTTTATATTTGGGAGAAACCTCAAATATTTTTTTTTGATGATTGAACTATATGGATCATCAAACAAACTATATGCCAAATTTAAATTCTCTCTATTTAGTATTTACAGACCTGTGACAGAGGGGACATATATTCATTCATTCTATTGTTGATACTTTTGTGCCCCAGGAGCCCTATCTCTGCTCTAGCGAGGGGCAGATGACGGTGAAGTTTCTGCCATAAGTTGTTTGGTTTGTTCGGCACGAAAACCATGAAAAGGGCAAGAGAATTCCAACAAGGTGGATAATAACAAGGCAAATATTGTTAAATTTGGGGGAAAAGAATAAAAAAAAACTATAAACAAATGTTATTGTTTATATGTTTGTTTAAATTTTGTTACCTCTGATAAGATGATAAATTACACATATTTTTGGTAATAAAAAAGATCCTAGTCGAGTGACTTTGGCCATAGTATCCGAGAGGAGTGAACCGCGACCTAATATTGTGTAAACCCACTTCCACTTCCACTTTTATTTCCAAGTAGAAGGCAATAGATGAAGGGGCATTATCTAATGAATTCCAAAATAATTCCACATAATTTCAAAGACGTGTACACCGAATTCCAATCGTGGTTCACCCCTCGATAGTAACTAATTATAAGTATGGGGCCATCCAGAAATTACGTTAAGGGGGGTCAACAAAGTAACAAAGTGTGACAAGGGGGAATGAGTCATAAGCTTCGTGACGTCACATGTATAAATCTAAAGTATTAAAACTCAACTCTAACGAAAAACTTTAAAATGTCCATGGACACAAGATGATTAAATTTTGTATCGTTCATTTGATTTGTTATGTTTTGTAAAATTTCTAAAATGCTTGATTTATTATTGATTTTATGAAAAAAGATTTTAAATCAGTGGCGGTTGGTGACTTTTCAACCAGGGGATGCTGTCCAAAAAACTACCTTCATTTTTTGAAATTTTATTTTAATTTTTGCTTTTTTTTTGCAAATTTCATCGAATACGGCATCATTTTCGTTATTTTTCAAATTTAACATTAGATTTTTTAAAAATATATTTTGGGACCTTCGCCCCAAATGGATACTGCTTTGTGTGAGTGAGGATAGGAGTCAGAAATTAATTCTAGCAAGCTATGACTTATTGTCTATTGCATTCTTAGTTATTTCCGATCTTATATATTGAGAGTTCTTACAAATGGATTAGTCCAAAGATTCTCTTTTTTATAATAATAATAGTTCCTCAGCGAGAACAATTTTTATTCGACTAAAACTCGTCTAGACTTGTCTTTGACATGCTTGAGGCAGGGACTTCAAACCTTCTATCTGCGCACTTTTCGGAAAATTCATTCATTTCATTTTTCCCTTAGAAATTATGCAACAATTTTATTTCATTTCGAGAACCAAAATAAAACGTTTTTATAGAAATATTTGAAATAACGGATAATAATTTGAAAATCTAAAGATCCTTCTGAAATAGACCTTATAGGTTTATGTATTTATGAAAATACTCTAAATGTTTGAAATTTTAGGGATACGCCGCATCCACAGCACGCCGCTGTTTTAAATAGAAATATATGAATAATTTTGGAAGTGCTGTTTTAGTTTAATAATTTCTAAATTTAAAATTGCAAAATATGTGACGTCACACCAAGGGGAGAGGGGGTCACACAGATGTGACCACCTGTGACAAGGGCGGGGGGGTCCAAAAATCATGAAATTCGTATGACGTAATTTATGGATGGCCTCTAAGTGACTTGTTTAGAGATATGTCTGTCTATTCGATGAGTGTCCATTGGGAATACATTCTCATTTCTAACGAACTCTCACACGATCCTTTTTGTTCTAAAATTCTTTGCTAAAATGTAAGTAATCTATGATAGAGTGCGGTTGTCAATCAACGAAAAATGAGAAAAAAGGAAATAAGCAAAATCTATTCAAGAACTATTACTTAAAGGAATCTTAGTCAAGAAGATTTACTACATAACCTCGGCAGATGCAGTCCGCAATATTAAATTCACTCGAATTTTTGTTTGCTTATTCGTATTTAGAAATGTTTAGAAAATAATTTTTACAAAAAAAAAAAAAAATAAAACCGACTTCAAAAAACTTAAATGCAAGAAATAAAATAAAATCCACTAAAAGGTATAAAATAATTATCTTATTTAGTTACAACTAAACGGCGAAATATTAACATGAAATTACTTTTTGAAGTCGGTGCCAAACAAACTATACCTATAAGCGAGCGTACCGGTCAAACGTACTAAAGTAAGATCCGTCAAGTGGCGGAGATATGAGGTAATGCTTTATAGACACAAAAAAATTCAGTCGTAACAGAGAACCTCCTCCTTTTTGGAAGTCGGTTAAAATGTCATTTTCATTAGTCATTTTCTTCTTACTGTGTGTCTATATGATTTCCTATATTCATGATAATGCAAGGATAGAAAGTTCGTTTTAGTGCTAAAATGTTTTAAGAACTATTTAGTTTTGGGGCTTTCTGACTCCAGAATTCGAAAAATATAGAAAACCAGAAAAAGGGTTGTTAAATGAATATAATTAGCAACACACACGTTTGCATTAATAAGCAATGCCTTTGTGCCAAGCTGTAAATTTCTACTTCAAATTATTCATTTAATTAAGACCAACAATTTTGGCGGTATTGGACTCCGAGTGACCAGTTGGAATTTTTAATTCTGCTCAGGTCCTGAGTATTTTTGAAATTGTTAAAAATATTAAAATTTAATTAATATTTATACATTATTGTTAAGTAATATGAATTAGGTTTAATTGTGGCAATCTAAACGATAATTTCTTTCATTTACTATATTTAAATGAGTTCAAAAAAATCGAAATATCAAATAAGTAGTTTTTATCTATTGTTTTTGTGTGTGTGTATGTTTGTCTATTCTGTGATAGCGATATTTATCTTAATAAAAAATTTTAAGAAAAAAATAAAAACCGACTTCAAAAAATTAAGTGCAACAAATATAAAAATACACTAAAAGGTATAAAATAATTATTATCTTATTTAGTTACAACTAAACGACGAAATATTAACACGAAATTACTTTTTAAAGTCGGTGCCAAACAAACTATACCTATAAGCGAGCGTACCCGCCAAACGTACTAAGTAAGATCCGTCGAGTGCGATTCATAAAAGGTATATGTTTGGCACCAACTTCAAAAGTAATTTCGTGTTAATATTTCGTCGTTTAGTTGTAACTAAATAAGATAATAATTATTTTATACCTTTTAGTGTATTTTTATATTTGTTGCACTTAATTTTTTGAAGTCGGTTTTTATTTTTTTCTTAAAAATTTTTTATTTTTCTCTTTTTAGTGATGTTATTAATAGTGATTATATCATCAGAACTTGACCAAATTAATATGACACCATCCCTAAGACACCCCCTTTCGGATAAAAAAAGAACCATCGAAATCGGTTCATAAACAAAGAGGTTAGGTCTAAACAAACCTAAACAAACCTAATAAAAAAGGTCTAATACCTATGAAAAAAAATCGAAAAAAAAAATGGGACCAATCGGAAGCTAGACTGGACCCAATGCAAAAAAAATTTTCAAAATCGGTTGACAATTGGCGGAGATATGAGGTAACATAGGCACAAAAAAAAAAAAAAAAAAAAAAAAAAAAAATTCAATCGAATAGAGAACCTCCTCCTTTTTTGAAGTCGGTTAAAAACGGTAAATCTCGAGAAAATGAAACATGAATCTTGAGTAAGGTATCGGCTGTCATAGTGAGATTCGGATTCAAAACAACAAAGCCGGAAATATTCATTTACCCTTTGTTTAAGTAGTAGTAATTTTTAGGTATTTAAGTTTTAGTCTTTCACACAAAAAGAACTTTAGAAATTTTTTGAATTTAACTTTATGTAGAAGTGCTTTTTGTAAATATTTTGTAAAGATTAAATTTTGAATTAGGTATTTTTTTTTTAAGATGCTGGTATTATTAATTTTATGAAGTGTTGATTTTATTATACATATATTTCCAAAATTATAAATGTTCAAAAAAAACAACCTATAATAATATATAAATGTTCCTTTTATAAAATATATATTTTTAGGGCTCGGTAAAAACGAAAAATGGAATCCTGATATGATTCTTCCTATATTAAGTTCCTAATCTGTTTTGAGAGATCGACCAGCCTGTGACTGATGATGCCTTGCCTGCTGTCTGCCAGTGTTATATCTCCGTGACATTTTAATCTTAATTTGTATTTTGTTATTGTTTCTGTTTTTGTTATTGTGATTGTCTTTTTTTGTGTGTTTTTCTTTCTTTGGATCTTATGTATGTTTGTATTATCTTTTTGTGATTATTTTTTAAGTTTTTATATTTTATTGATTTGTATGTATTGTTTGATCTTATGTATGTTTGTATTATCTTTTTGTGATTATTTTTAAGTTTTTGTATATTATTGATTTGTATCACTTCACCTTTATTTATTATTTATTTATTTTTGTGACTTTTGTAAAAAATTTTCAATTGTATTATTGTGTATAAGGACACTTTTGTCCGTTTATTGATTTAAAATAAAAAAATAAAATATATTTAATGATAAATTTATTCTATTCTTTTAAAGATGAGGTATTGGTGAGACGAGTAGCTTCCAATGATGTAAAAGAGCTACCTATACCTTTATATGCCTTCGAAATATTTATATTTTTATCCAATAAAATTTTTACAATTTTTTACTCATATTTATGAGCATTTTCATCAATAAATATCTTTCCAGCTTATAACCTAACTAGCTGACGACCGGGCCTTCGGCCCGGCGTCACCTAGCCCCTGGCGGGGAGCGTCTCGTTCATACCAATTTAATAATTGAAATTTAAAAATCTTACTGTAAGTATCGAAAGAATGTGCTGAATGAAATTGATTCAAAAATAAGGAAGAATAAGGAAAGATTTATTTAACACATTGCCTAAGCACGATCACTATCTGACCAATCAGAATCGTTCTAATAATTTAACGCTTTGGCATTGGCTATGCACTGGCCAATCAGATCGTTTCCACATACATATCCACATACTTTTCTATTTTATATATATAGATAATAAAATAAGCTGATGTATTCTGATGCGGCCATCCACTTGACTTTACCATACAACTTGGCCCTCACTTATATTTAATATTTAATCAAATTATTTATAATTATGAAGGTGAGGGGGTTAGTTTTTCCATTTTTAGACTCCTAGGGCCATTGATTATGTATACAAAATTTGGTTGAGTTTGGTACAAGAGCCTATATTTTCATTTTTTGACCCTACACCCCCCCCTTTTGTGCGGTTGGTTTTTTTAGACTTCTGGGGTCCCACTGATTATGTATACAAAATTTGGTTGAGTTTGCTCAAATGGCCTAGATTTTTAATTTTTAACCGCCCCTCCACCCCCCTTAATTTTGGGTCGATATGCACCAAAATCTAATCAGCTCTTAATCTCAATGGACCAAAACTACGTATGAAATTTGGTTTCGATATTCAAACTAGTTTTTGAGCTAGCTCGTCCACAAAAATTTGGTAACGCACAGACTAACAGACAACCAGACAGATTAACTAACATACATTTTGACAAAACAATTATTATCTCGAAAAATATAATTTTTTCGATGTTCACTTATAAGAGCTTTTTTGTAGAGCGAAATGCCATGGTTTCGCTCAATTTTTTTAATCGAAATAGTTTCAACCATTTTTGAGATATTTCAACAAAAAGAAGGAAAAAAACACTTTTTTCATGCACGATTACAATACTTGACCATACCCTGTATGGTAAAGTAAAAATTAATGTCATGCATATTTTTTTAAGAAAAAAGTAGTAGGGCACTCGAGTTCGATTCCCGAGGGAATAAAAACAACCCTGACATATAATTAAAAATAATCGATTACATCTCGGATTTAATAGATGACAATAGATGATAATAGATGACAACCTCTTGTGATTTTTCTTAAAAAAATTAGCTACTTGTTCAATGAAAGTATTTTCAATAAATCTGACAAATATTAGCTTATAGTTGGGCTGATAAAAGATCAGACGAAATTTCGTTGACATGTTGAATTGAAAACGCTTGTCAAGAATAAAAAAAATAATTATAATATAAATAAATAAAATAATTTTCGGGACTGGTTCCACCTACCATGCGAATAAATCTTTTTTCTCTTGCCTGTCCTCTTATTAAAATGCAAATGCGTTTCTTGACTTATGAATAAATCCATTTCGATTAAAAAAGCAAGCGAAAAAAAATTGCTGCAAATACTAATCGGCGAATGTATCGTTGAGAGTGGAGGTTGAAGAATTAATTGTAAAGTGGCTTTTGCATTATTTTAAATTTCGAGTTTGAATATCAATGAAGAATATGGAATCAAGGAATTAATTGAATTAATGTCTTCTTGAAGGTCGCCACAGTCCATTCAACCCGCAAAAGTCACAGAAGCAGCACCCAAAATCCAGCCACCCAACTTAGAAACATCTCCGACTTCATTCAATTGGAAATAAATCTCGGGCGAGAACGTTTTTCGGGTTAATATTTTCTTGTCATTCGTCGGGTGATTTAATAGGCATTATTCCATTCGAAAGAACTCCTGGTCTTATCCAAAAGACTGGTCGACGAACCACGACTGGGCATTCGTTGAATAATATTTAGGTATAATAGTATTATAAACGAAGAGAAAAAAGAAAGAAGGGAAGCGATTAGGACATCGGAAAGTGGAGGCCACATCTGATCAAGGGACATTTTTTTTTAATATTAAAAATGTAGGAAAAACACTTCCAACCTAGAAGAAAAATGCGGTCCTCGAGAAAGGACAAATTTTCATAGCAAAATATACAATTTGGAGGATTTTTAATCTTAATTTCTATATCTTATATAAAATAACACAAACGTCCTTAAGAATAAATAATATATATTGGAAATAAACTGCAACGATCGTTGCTAAACTTTATCCAAAGTCATTTGAAATATCAATATTTTTATTCTTTTATTATTAATTATATATCACTGCCTATTTGCGGTCCATATTTAAAATAAAATAATAAAGAATTTAAAAAATAATTTTTATAAAAAAAAATAAAACCGACTTCAAAAAAACTCAAAAAATAAAATAAAATACACTAAAAGGTATAAAATAATAATCTAATTTAGTTACAAGTAAACGACGAAATATTTTCATGAAATCACTTTTTAAAGTCGGTGCCAAACATATACATTTTATGAATCAAACTCGACGGATTTTACTTAGTACGATTGGCGGATAGGCTCGCTTTTATAGTTTGTTTAGCACCTACTTCAAAAAGTGATTTCATGTAAATATTTCGTCGTTTAATTGTAACTAAATTAGATTATTATTTTATACCTTATTCTCTAGAAACGTTTGCGGGTTTTAAATGAACGTTTTAAGATTGATTTTTTTATAAAAGATTTTATTTATTATAATTTCGATTATTTGCTCATAAGAATTGGATATTTACGTTAATTCGTCATTGATCATATCATCAGAACTTGACTAAATTAATATGGGACCATCCCTAAGGTACCCTCTTTCCAATATAAAAAGAATCATCGAAATCGGTTCATAAACAAAGAAGTTATGCCTAAACAAACATAGCAAAAAAGGTCCAATACCAATGAAAAAAACGGGACCAATCGGAAACTAGACTGAACCCAATGCAAAAAGAATCATCAAAATCGGTTCACAATTGGCGAAGATATCAGGTAACATAGACACAAAAAAAATTCAGTCGAATTGAGAACCTCCTCCTTTTTTGAAGTCTGTTAAAAAAGTAGTATCTTACTCTAGAGTAAAGTACTTTAAAATATAATTTTACTAAAAACTTTAATTAATCTTTTTTGTGGTCCCCAAGGTCCTTAATTAGCATATTAAATTTCATCAAAATTCAGTCATTTTCAAGATATTTAGAAAAAACTAAAAAGGTACTGAAATAAAGTACTAATGTTTGCGCGCCGATATGTACCAAAAACTAATCACCGCTTCAATTTCATTTCAATCGGTTCAACGATGTGGAAAAAATCGTGGACGAAATAAACGATAACATACATAGTGAAGTTAATTTTCTCACTAATATATTAAAGAATAATTAACGAGAATTGTTTTTGATCGCGCTTTTTAAACAAGATATATATCGCGAGATATTTGACAAAAATCATCTGCATTCGATTAGCGACCGAATCAAATACAGGAAACTTATTATTGATAACATACATACATCCATCCGTCCACAAGCACTTCGTAAAAAAATCGATCTTTTTGGCCTCTCGACGAGACCCGCATGTAATTTTTGGCAAAACTGTCACGTGCTAAAATTCAACCTAATTGAATACTACAATTTGTGACTTTAATTGAGTGCAATATGCACCATCCTGTATTTAAGTTAAAAGCTCTAAAGTAAGTTTTCATAATTTAATTAAAATTATTATTAACGTGAAACAATTTTAAACCAATAAATAATTATTGATTTTATTGAAAAAGTATAAATCTTAATCTAGAGGATTTTCTTTTTAGGATTTAATCTAAGGGGAGCTTCGATTTGCGGACTCAATGGAATTTATAATGGAAAAGGGAAATTTTTTTGGATAATGAGAACTCATCTTTCTTAAGTATAAAAGTATTATTACTTACAACACATATGAGAATAATTACAGAATAATACCATACTATTAGACTTAACGTGTTTTGATGAAAGAGAAAGATTGATCGTTTCGATTGATTATTTATTAAATGCTCTGAAGATAAGCTCATCTAGAAGCAAAAGAAGATACATTATTTATCAATCCTTTTCTTATGAGTACAAATAGTTTACAATAGATAATATATATACTTTAAAACTAGAATTACAAATTTTCCCTTGCTTCAGGAAAAAAGATTAGATTATTATATAAACGAGAAACAGCCCTTTAAGTAGTAAATGAAAAAATCATAGTTGATACAATTTGATGGCTGTATATGTATATAATTAAGTAATGGAGAGGGATTCAGCCAATGGGTAGCCTCTGCTGGCCGAAAAATGCTTTATTAAGACATATGGGCAAAGGGCTCTTAATTTTCAAACTGATTGCATTGGGCTTAGCAATGCTCACTTGTCAATATTGACAAATACTGATGCCCAGGTATAATAAACATTGAAAAAGGGGCGAAAGAATTGTAAAAAGGTACAGAAGGAAAAAATTTATTTTTTATTTTTATTTTTATATATTATCATTTTGAATTCGAATTTTTGTTATTCTTAATGCTTGTTAATTATTTTGAGAAATCTTTTAATTAAGAGATGTTTGTGAGGGGTCAGTGATCCTAATTAGATCAATGTCCTCATAATTATTATTATTGTTAATTGAATGAAATTGAAATTTGCTATATTTGTACTTGAGACGTTGCCCATATCAAGTGAGAGCACACCAAGATTTATGTACCATTTTGTAATTCATATAATTTTGTATATATTATGATAAAATCCACAACAACTCTGCCTGTGGACAATTTATTTATAAAATTAATTGTGTCGCTAATACTGTAAGATATAATTTTGTAATTAACAAGTTTGGATTTTTTTGTAAAAATTTTTATTGTAATTTTACATGTGTGCTCTATCGCTTTTTTCAGCTCTTAGGAACTGATGATGGCATTATTTAATTAAAGCCGAAACGTTTTCTATAATTGGGAGTTTTTTATTCAGCAGAGGCTACCCATTGGCTAAATCCCTCTCCATTACTTAATTAGAAAAAATCATAGTATTTATGTATTTATTTATTTATTTATTTGACAAACACACGGACTAGTAGCCCACTTACAAAAAGAAATACATATTCACAATACAAAAAAATAATACATGCATAAATTTAGTGTTACATCACATAAAAATAATATGCCAACAAACTGAGTAGTTTAATAATTCCACAGTAAAACAATCATTTTCCTCAAACGTTCATAAATTTCCGGTAAAACTGATTTTTAATTTTATGTTTTGATGTGTTAAATATGTCTATATCCCTATTATTATTACCAGTTTTTAAAATACGATTTGTACCGAAAAATTTCATATATGAAAATCTCTGACAAGAAGTAAATAAAATATAATGAAGTGGATTTCGTGTACTGTGAGTATTGATACTGAAAGTGACCAGTTCCAGAAGGTGAGAGCTATTTATTCCACCATTGATAAGATTACGGAGAAAGAAGAAATCAGTTTGCTCTCTTCTCAAACTCAGCGGCAGAAAATGCAGAGTGTGTTCATAAGACAAATCCAAAATCGCGATATGGAGTTTGAAGGGGACGTATCTTACGAATTCACCATCTCATGCTTTGGGATATGATAATATAGCTAGGAAGTGTGATTTCAATACTTGAAAATAGCTTCTAGTATATGAAAATACATACATAAATACTTACAAAAAGTGATATTATGTATTAGTATTTGTTTATATTTTTTCCTGGGTAGATAATTAATATAAAATTCAAATAAAGAAACAATATTCAATTTTTCTTTTAGCTAGGTATCTAATTGTTGTTCTAGAAGACTCAATCAGAAAGTTTGCAAGTAGAAAATTTATTTTTAATGAAAATGGAGTCGAAAATCGACCAAAATGATGATTATTTTTTCGGAAATCTTGAAATCTAGTTCCAGATTCAAAATTTAAAATTAGAACTTTTTTTCGAAAACTTCACAGTAGATTTTCAGATTTCTTTTTAGAGAAAAATATTATCAGGCCAAATTGTTGTGTGTTTTCCACTATCTACATATAAATCTCAATGTTTTAAGGAATTTTATGGGTTTGTATTGGGCCACGGGTTGGAGAGTCCTAGTTTAAATCGAATGGGATGATAATTTATTTTTTAAAAGGGTCGCGAATATAATAATCTCTCTTTATCCATTTTCTATTGACATGTAAGAATGTGCAAAGATCTAAATCTAAATGACAAGTCCTGACAAATTTTAGTTCAGGAGAGAAATTATCAATTAATTGTGATTGTTCTAGAAAACCCCAATTCCTTGTCTCCTTGTATTATAATGATATAACTAATGACTTGGTTAGTGTCGTAGCATATAAATTACTGAAATAATACATATTTTAGAAAATGAAAATATGAGAAGAAGAAGAGTTTTTAGATATTCGAAACTTCATTATTTTCTTTATCTTTATATATGGTATATGTAGTTGAGCTTATAATTTTGCTTTTAGTGAATTTTATTCTTGAAAAAAGCTTCACGTATTGTTCAAATGTACATTCATATTTCGAAAAAGGGAATAAATATATCTCAAAATAAATCTCAATGTTTTAAGAATAGACCAGTGGATAGGGCAAAGCATTCGAAATTAAAAAATATTTTTTCCAGTAGAAGACACACTCTTTTATTGTTTCCTTCAATTTATAAAAATTCTGGTAGTCTAGGCAAAAAGAAACTTTCAATTTAATTTAATGTTTTTATTTTCATTTAAGGTTTATCTTCCAACACCATGTCTCAAGAAAATTCTGGCAACGGCTTTCATCCTGCGAATAATATTTCAATCGATATTCAAAAAGAATATATAATCATATTATATATAATATATTCAAGTCTTAATGAATACATCTTTATTATCTATATAGATATATCAAGGATCCAATGATCAAATAATCGTCAAAAAATAAAACTTGGAGAGCTAGAGCCGTCAACGAAAACAAATTATGATAAGGGAAGACGAAGTTACTATTACAAGTTATACTTTATTATTAAGGTAAGTGAGTAAAAGAATTGCAATTGTCGGATAAAAAAAATGTAAAAAAAAAATTAAGAAAGAATTTATATTTAAGGTCCAAAATCTAAGATTTTAATAGAATATTCTTACCTACATTGTATATCAGAGGGGGCTTCGTCCCCTCGGGAGTTGAACCCGAGTATTAACACGCTTGGCGGGCTTGTTAGTTCTACCCTTGAGACAAAAACACACTCGGGCATGCAACATTTTAAAGAGAAGAAAAAATTGGGGATCTCTTTAATATATTGCATATCAGAGTGTGTTTTTGTCTGAGGGTAGAACTAAAAAGCCCGGCAAGCGTAGTACTCGGGTTCAACTCCTGAGGGGACGAACCCCTCTGATATGCAATGAAAAATATTCTATCAAAATCTTAGATTTTGGACCTAAAATATAAATTCTTTCTTAATATATTTGGTTTATACCGTGAGTTGTATTTTTGAAAAAATTTTCAAAAAAGATACTCAAACCCTCGGGTTAATTATTTTTATAAAAAAAGTTGTTTAAATTTTTATTTCGCCCTTTATAATTTTGCGCTCTCATGATACCTGCTCCAGATGATCCAATGTAGCTAAACCACTACTCGAAAATCAAATGCTTTATTTGGCTAATGAAGAAAGTATTCTGACAAGAACATTAAAAAAATCTCCATCAGATGTTGAAGGCATCTTGAATGGTATTTTTGGCCTTTCGCTGGATTTAGATTGCACAATATGTGATGCGAGAGATTCCAAAACAAGTTTGGCTCCATACTGACGGCTAGTTCGATTTCTGTACCGTTCTTTTCGCCTAGCTAGGAATTTTTTCGATAAATTCCTAGCTAAAACATTCGACCAGATTCATCTAGCTTGAAGAAATTTAAGAAACGCTTAAGAACACTCTCATGCACCAATATAGATATTTATTCAGAAAACTTTTTTTTTTTTAATTCGACTTTGAATCCAGAGAGAAATTTGTTGGTAAGTAATGTAGAAGAGACGTTTGTTTGGTAAATGTGATATGGAATAAAATCAATGCGTAAGTTTTGTAATAATAAACATAAAAACACTACAAAACTATCATTTATAAGTTTAATTTACATATAAAAATAATCAATTTTGATGTAGAATTTGGAGGCATTGGAGGATATAGGACTGTTGTTGACTGATTTTCTTACTTCTATTTTATTTTAGTTAAATTTTATTTTTATAAATAAAAAACATAGAGGACACCAGCATTTTTTAGTGCAAATTATAACTTTAATTCAAAATATAAATTTAATATTGACACGGAGTCACAAATACGGGTATTGTGTATGCTTATAATATATAATAAGTTTAAAGTTAAGTTTACAAAGACTTGGTGTGAAAAGTATGGCTATAGTATACTTGGGTTCACAATTAGGTTCACAATGACTTGGTGTGAATCGACATGAAATGTAGCGCTATTGTATACGATGCATTATTATATATCGTATATATGTATACCTGCGTGTATACTTAATTGTGAACCCACATATTATATATATATATATAGCACTACATTTAACACGATAAATGCTAAGTCATTGTCATTCTCATTGTCTTCTCAGGAGGGTCCTATGGTCCAAGAAATTGGCGAGAAGTTGCAAGAAGTCATAGAGATAAACGAATGAGTGAATGCTTTTGTTGAATTTGATCACGAAGGAATTTTGAATGTTTGAAAACATGTACATCGTCGCATAATTATAATGTTTATTTCCATTACAGTAAAAATAGAAACATCAGAGGTATTAATAGAAAATAATTGTGTATTGATGAAAAAAATTGATTTCGAGTTTCTTTCATTTCAAAAAAAATGATTTTTTTTTTAATCCTCGTGTTTAAATCTGTTTAAAGTCGTTCGAATTTAAAATTTTTTACAAATCTGCATTTACATACTTTTTATAAATTTTTTATGAATCTCAAGAATGTAATTTTAGTGTTTATGTGAAAACAAATGGTGTTTTTGCTTAGTTTTTTTTTAATATTTAAATATTAAAAAAATAGTCCAAATTAAACGTCAAATAGGCAGGACCGGTTTTATCTAGTATCAAAACAGCTCGTAATCTCAATATAAGTAAAAACAAATAAGTATTGAATTTCGTTTTGATATCATTAAAAGTTTTTGTTGTAGAATGTGGACAAAATATGACTCACAAACTCCCAAGTCCACTAACAAATTCACTTACTCCCAAATATTTTGAAAAATTAATTATAAATTCTGTTTTTTTCATCTTTCACTATAGTCATCAGTAGGGTTAACGCCATGATTTTGCTTATTTTTCTCATATCAAAACTAGTTTTAGCCATTTTTCAGATATTTTGATAAAACTAAGAAAAAACAACAACATTTTTTCTATACTATTACAATACTTGCTTTTAAGTATTAGGTAAAGTAAAAAGGAAGTTATAAAACGATTCTACAATAGAAATTAAATTAACTAAACAATGTCTTAATAACTTTATGGCTCGTTTTTGTATTGCTTCCAGGGTGGCAAGAGAATGTTTCAAGGCAACTCTGTGAAGACAGATGGGATCTGAATTTGAGTTTTGTGTCGTGTAAATTCGACCTTGTAAGGAATACGGTAAAGTACAGTAAATTTCCACGCAATATTAGAGTATAAACGGGCTAAATAAATCCTTTCCATGGTGAATAAGTTAAGATTTATACTCTGAGTACCGTAAATTAAATGTCAAAAACATTAAAATAGAAATAAAAGAAGAAAAACATACACAAAAAAACGGCCTTTGTTTACAAAATACCTTTTGAGACTTTTGTTGTAGGAAATGAATGAGCCTGTGCTTATTCTTCCTTCCTTGTTGTCGTGCGCCTGACAAAGGCGACAGGGATGCTTCATTTGTCAAGAAGTGTTTCGGATTGTCCGTGGCTAATGCGCGAGGGTTGCGGGAAGCGCTTGGAGTCCCGGAATAACGGGACACAAGCTCGGGTTTACATGGACACCAGCAGGAAAACGGACCCTCAACCTATCGAGCACCCCCTATCGATAAGAAGGAAATGATCGATGAAAGGAAAAATTTGATAATAGGATAGAGAGAGGAGCGGCCAAAAAAAGAAGTACCGTAATCTGAGATAAAAAATAAGAATCGAAAGTTGATTGAAAAGTGAACTGTACATGGGATGATGTCACGGATTTGAGTTTCGGGAGGTTCTCACACTTCATACCGGTACAAATATCTTACATCTATTTCTATTTTTATTCTTCCAGAACTTAAGTGATTGTGGATTTGATTCTTGAAATTTCGAAGGTGGCTAGTAACAAATAAAATAGTAATTTATTTCATTTTTTGTTCTCAAGGATATACAATGAAAATGAGATGTTTATACTGATGATCTCCAGGAATTAATTAATATCGTACATGTAAAGGATTCAGGTTGGCCGAGTGGTCAAAGAGCAAGCTAGCGCGAGTTCAAGTCCGACGCACTGCAAATATTTCATCGGCTATAATCTGATTCCTTCAGGGGAAGGCAATTGGAAACCACCCTTGTGAAAAATTTCCCCGGGAAAAATTACAATGGAGAGTATAGTCGCTCGGAATCGAGTATGGGAATTGAAGAAGTACATGTAAAATCTATGAAATTCAATGAAGAATCAGATAGATATTTTTAATAACAATAATATTCAAATTTCTACTATTTGTTCTTGAAGATAGTCAACCAGTGGTGACCAAAACTGCATTATAATGAATTAAAATAAACTGATGTGGCCATCTACACGACTTTACCATACCCCTATTTAATAAAATCATTTATAATCATTTAGGTGGGGGTCAAAAAATTAAAATCTAGGCCCTTGGACCAAACTCAACCAAATTATGTATGTATGTGTATGAAGTTTGGTCCAAGGGTTAAATTTTCATTTTTTGACCCCCCCCCCCCCTAAAAAAAATATGATGATCTTTTTGTTATTTTAATTTCATTTTTCTTGTTTTTTTTTAGTTTGAAAAATCTTATAATTTTAATTTTTAAACCCCCTAGCCCCTTAACTTTCGGTTCTTAATCAAAATCTAATCAACTTTTAATCTCAATGCACCAAAACTACATGTGAAATTTAATTTTGATATTCACACTAGTTTTCAAGCTAGTGAGTCCACAAAAATTTGATAACACACTAACGTACTAACAGACATTTTGACAAAATAATTAATTTCTCGAAAAATATCATTTTTTCGATGTTCACTTATTAGGGCTTTTTTGTGGACCGAAATGACCGGTTTCGCCCAATTTTTTTAATCAAAATAGTTTTAGCCGTTTTTGAGATATTTCGAAAAAACGAAGTAAAAATAACACTTTTTCCAAACGCGATTACAATACTTGACCAAACCCTGTATGGTAAAGTAAAAATAAATAGAGAGAATAATTATTAAACTATCACATTTATTTAAATAATGTGACTAGAGCTTGAGAATTAACGAATATAATAAATCTAATTGTAAAGAAAAAAATTGAAAGAATGCGAGCGAGTGATACGAACTTCATCAACTCTTCTCTCAGCTAGAGAGGTTTATTAATGAAATAATCTTGGAATAGAGAAAATTTATTTAAATTTATTCCTTGTCTACGTTAAAATATTTTTACATTTTCTACTCATTTTTCTTTCTAAATTTAGGGTAAAAACTGTTATGTGCACCATTTTCAATAAATAGCAAAACTCACTTCCTTTTTCTCCCTATAAGTTTTTTCGGACCAGAAAAGTTGCATTCTTTGGTAACATATTACTCCATTTATTAAATAAAATTAAGAAAAAATATTTAATTAGAAGGGAAATTTCAATGGTTGACGAGGAGTGAACCGCGATTGGAATTAAGTGTACACCGTCTTTGGAGTTATTTTGGAATCATTCATAAGAAAATGTAGGTGTACACGATTTTAGGTCGAGGTTCACCCCTCGATGGTTGATAAATAATTTTAAATTTTACTATATTCAAAAAAGATTTTTTGATTATAAAATAAAAGAAATTATAGAAAAACTATATAACTAGCAGTGGCGTGCGGTCCATGGATGCTGTGGATGCGGTGCATACGTAAAATTTTAAAAATTTAGAGTATTTTCATAAATATATAAGGTCGACTTCAAAATTTCAGGAGGATCTTTAAATTTTCAAATTATTATCCGTTATTTCAAATATTTCTCTAAAAAACATTTTTTGTTTTGAAAAGTATGTATATTGGTTCTCGAAATGAAATAAAATTCTTGCATAGTTTCAAGGGGATATTGAAATGAAGGATTTTTCCTCTGATAGAAGGTTTGAAGTCTCTGCCTGGTATATCTTCCAGTTCAAACATGTCAAAGACAAGTCCTGACGAGTTTTATTCGAATAAAAATTGTTCTCGATGAGAAACTCTTAAAATAGAAATAATAGATAAAGGGAATAAATGAAGATGATTCGAGAATTTCTGGACTAATCCATTACAAAGAACTCTCAATATATAAGATCGAAAATAACTAAGAGTGGTATAGACAAGTCATAACTTGCTTATAGCAATAGAATTAGAAGAAATAGAAGATTTTTTTATAGGACAGGCTGATTCATTGTGCAAGATGGTTGATTTCCATCTTAGGGACTGTGGAGTTTAAGTCCAAAGATTTAATTTCTGACTCCTAAAAATTCATTGTTAAATTTGAAAAATAACGAAATTGATGCCCTATTCGATGAAATTTCCAACAAAAAAAAAACGAAGATTAAAATAAAATTTCAAAAATGAAGGGTACTTTTTTGGACTCATCCCCATCACCAAACCCCACACGTAACTAGATAATTCATTGAAAAAGATAACACATTTTCCGAAAAGCCTTAATTAATTGATCAAGTTTGATTGTTTTAAAAAATATTTTGTTATGCAATAAAATTGATATAATTATGAAAAATTATTTTTAAAATATTTATTTGAAAAAAGGATAGAATTTTAATAAAATTATGATTAGAGGGTTAAAATATTTCAATTTTGACTCTTCCAGCGGCATATCTTGAGATGGATTAAATATTGTGGAATTTAATTTCTACATAAAAAATATTCGTTCATTTTATTTTCATTACAACACAATACATTGGGAGAATATAAATTTTGGATTCTTAAAAAAAAATCAATTTCGAGATTTTTCATTTTGTCTCTTTCTTTTGTGGTTTATAATCGGCGATTATCAAATAAAAATAGATTAAGACCAGAGGCCTGGTTTTCATTTAAAAGAGAAGTATCGCTCTATTGATGGCTTTCAATAGGCAGTGTAGTCATGTTATATGCTGCTCTATACATTTAGTTTTTTCTTGTTTCCTTGGTAGAGACCCTGGGAGTCTCAGGGTCAAAAACCTTTTCATTGACCCTGGTCTAAAAGTGAGACAGAGACAAAGACAAGGAGGAGAGTCTTTCGAAAAGATTTCAACAAATCTAACAGGTCTTTCGTTTTTTGATCAGCGTATTGAATGTTCAATTGTTAATTTAAGGGTGGAAAGTTCTTTCCTCCCTCTCTTGAACAAGAGCAAGTGTTTTTTCTTCTCATCACCTGCCTGGTATTAGGAAAGTGGATGCAAACACACACAGCAAACGATGGGGAAGAGGGTGCAAGTCAGTTGTTGGGAAAATGTTGGACAAAAGAACGATTGAGGGGTGTTTTTCTTTTTCATATCATTCCGATTTTTAATTCAGGGAGTTTTTTTTTAAATGATTGGTTGTTGGACACCGGCAATAAGCAACAACTGGCACGGAATTCTATCTAGATCACTGGAACGGCAACGTGACGTCCTGACGTCACTTTACTAAGGTCAATGAACTTGGAGAAAAATTGATAGAGGGATGACTGTTTCTTCCTTGAATAACTACCTCCTCTATTTTTATATATTATCAAATATTTACATGATAAATATCAATGGCCATTCCTCTTTACCAAATTATATTCACCAAAGTACGAGTATCATAGTGCTTCAATAATTTTTGTATACACTGCTGAATTATTGAATCTTGTTACTTTGCATTTTACCATATATTTCGGTAGGTGGGGTTTATCTTTAAGCTTACATTTAATCTACAAATACACTTTGTGTATGTTATTTAAAGAATAGATAACATTTTGGGAGAATATGAGGAATAATAATACAATATAATAATAATAACAGGATGCATGTTGAGACCCTGGGGATTGCTTAGGGATATTTCAGGGGATGAGGTAGGAAAGAGAAGGGGTAAATCTGGATTAGAATATATTCTCCAGATAATGAAGGATATGTTTTAGGACATTAGAGAAGCGAACGAGTTTAGCATGGGATAGTCAATTGAAGGTAGATGGTAATGTCAAACAAGAATTGTAACATTTTCTCTATGATCATGATTTCATGATAAATGTACTATATCAAAATGAAGATAGAGGTTTTAATTTTTGAAATTAATATATGGTAATATCTCTATTTTTTTTTCCTAAACTAAACTTCGATGAGCGAGATTTAAGGTTGTTATTTTTTGTTCGATATTTTGATCAATTTGCTGGGAGAAAATGTATTGTTTTATTTTGGATTTTTGTTCTCAAATTAATTTTCGAAAAAGAATCAAATTAATATGTCCAGTGATTAAATCTCCGACTTTTTTAATGTGTAATTCGAAATTTTTCTTTTACGTTAGATAAGAAATTATTGTATTTTTCTGATTTTAAATTTTCTAAATTTTTCTAAATTTACTTCGTTATTACTAGCTTCAAGAAAAATAATACATTTGGGGAAAAGTATTCAGTCTCTCTACTCTCTTTCAATTGCATAAATGTTATTAACACATAAAAAAAATTATCACTTATGTTGTAAAAATAACATAATTACTAACTCAAATAATTTACGGGGATATTTAATCCACGTTTTATTCAGTTTTATACTTCGGGTTGTCAGCTGACAGTTTCTCAGACTCCTGAAAACCCGAAATATATCGAATTCAAAACCCATTTTGGTTTTATTTCTTTTTTTGTGAAACCTACCTCGCTATTTTACCCAATTTTTATTATTGTATAAAATGTTTCATCCACCAACACCTATCTCCTTAAAAGTTGCAAAAATAAAAGCTTCAACAGCTTCATTATTAATAAATATCAAATATTTTTTTTTACTTTATCATAAGGAAATTGGGAAATTCTAAAAAAATAATATTATCTCTATATAGTTCTAAAGTCTTTGATTAATTTATGCCAAATATTGCACTGGTGCCTTTTAAAACCTTATTAGAATGACTATTCACGTGAATCTATAGATACTCAAAAAGTAGGGGAGATTGAAAAAAATAATCAACAAGACTAGAAAAATACAATTTAGATTTTATATATGGTAAATTTATATGGGTTTCGTATCAATTTAATTTAATACCTAAACACTTTTTGTATAATCCATTTCAATTAAATAAATATTCAATTAAATATAAACTAATGATGGGCTTTTCTCCCAACTCGACGCCGCTGTGACAGAATATTGCATCCCTAGGTATTCTTTATCAGGCTTTAACTATCAATTACAAAGAAATAGAATAAAGTGGGGTTTGGTTAGCTGAAAAAAACTACATCAACCATTTAATTTCCTTAAACGAATATCAAGAACAAAAAGCGTGAACTGATTGCTTATAGCTTCCAAATTTGACAATACGAGAGCATTCAGCCTCACAAGGTCGTCAGCTTACAGCTCTTTATATGTGTCCAAATATTTTCATAAATTCTATCGTTAAAAGATTAATTCTTCTTTATTTCATTTGTACATATTAAATTATAATAAAAACACTTATATGAATTTAATCTAAAATCTATTATCTCATTTTAAAAGGAAATATTAATGTAATTTCTCTAAGCAAAGAGGAGTTTCCATGGTTCATTATGTAGAACAGCCTGAAACCTTTTAAAATTCGAAATGACCTCTTTTTAAATTCTAATTTCTTACTATCAAGGTGAACGATAATATTAGTTTGAAAGAGTTAAAATCTAAATAGGACACATTTTTTTATCTTGTTGTTCTCTCCCCTTATTTTTCTTAAATTGATATATATCGTTTGATTTATCATTTATTGGAGAAACTGTTTTTTTATCTTAATGTATACGCAAAGGAAAAACGATATTGGATCATCATTTTCTTCTCAAACAAGTTAACTAGCTCTTTAATCTTTATCAACGCTTGGAACAAGTGTTACTTGTCGGTGAGTGTAATGACCTCTTGAGAAGACATTTATTGTGAAGAAAGTCCAAGTGGCTGGTGCACTTGGGCTTAAACTGGGTCCCGGGGCCTCGATTCCACAATGACGTGTGTGATTCACTTCCACGTATTGGCAGAATTCAATGAAGCCTAGTCGCATTACTTACTACGAGTAGTAAAAGTAGGATGCACTCGGCACGAGGTCAGTGACTTTAATACACGGCTCCGCGATGTCACACTGACGACATAGACATTCACACATTCCGCCATTCATTCACTCTTTTTAATCACTCGCAAATAAATCATGTCACTATTAGCAAACTTTCTTATTATATTTGACCACACCGCCTGGATTTGACTTTGCATTTCGCCCTCTTCAGATTCATTCATACGGTTTCCGTTTCTTTTGCTTTACAATCCAAAATACGAATTAAGTTTTAATTTTTATATTATATTAAAGTTTTCAAAGCTTATCTAATTTAAATAAAACATAATTTATGAATTCTGCTTCTTATTATTGTACCGTCTCTCTTCGGGGTTTGTGCCATCATCATCATGACGATTTCTCAGTCATGATGATTCTTCTTGGTAAATGATGATGCGGTGGATTCCCGTTGATTTCCGAATAATTATAATTATAATTTATAAATTAATAAAGATAAATCAAGCCAGAATGTTCGGGGAGGCAGCGTCTCTGCCTACGGAGAAGAGAGTAGGAGATCGAGTTGAAATATAGTTATAATATTATTATTAGTCAACTTGTTCCTGCAATGGAAATACTTTTAGAGGTATCGTAATCTTTTTAGCCGAACTTTCATTTCTCAATTAAATATTAAAAAAACAATCTTTATCTAAATTAAACAAAAACAACAAACCCCTTTTCAATATAGATTATAGTAAAAAGGAGATAATTGTCCAAAAATCATCTGTTTAATTAATTCAATTTTGAATTTTGAATTATTTATATATTCACTCAATAATTAAATATTATTTTTTTGCAACGAAATTTTCTCTGGAGAGAGACGGACTGGTAGAAATTTTAATTGAATGTAATGGAAGGCAGCCCAGGGGTAGTGGGGAAAGAAAAAATTAACACATATCAAATAAGGTGTAATTTATTGGAATCCTTCCTCCTTTCCTTTCAAACCGACGTTTCGGAGTATTTTCCCCTCCTTCTTCAGGGTTTCATTCAAACCCTGAAGAAGGAGGGAAAAATCCTCCGAAACGTCGGTTTGAAAGGAAAAGAGGAAGGATTCCAATAAATTACACCTTATTTGATATGTGTTAGTTTTTTCTTTCCTCACTACCCCTGGGCTGCCTTCCATTACATTCAATTAAGTATTACATTAAATTGGGTAATGAAATTTTTTTTATATTATAGACAAAAGCATCAGCCGGGACTCAAAACCGGGATCTTCGCATGTGTACTGCGATGCTTTGTCATAAGTTCGTTAGCTCCTATATCCTCTTAGGCACTGATCCCCGAACTCAAACTAATACCTAATGTCTATATGAATTATGGAATTTCTTTAATCCCTTCCTCGTTACTTTTCATCAGCTCTATAGTGGCCTAACTATTTTTAAATATTATAAAAATTTAGAGCTTATATAATTAAGATATGTGTTGAAAAAAATTCAAAATAATTACTGTCTTTTTTTTCTGTTTTCAGAAACGACATTTTCTCACATCTTGACCAGATTTTGCAACTTCTTATACCATTAAGAGGCATACAGTGCGTTCATAGTGAAGATTTGGGGTTGCAATGCTCAGTATTTCCCTTTAAGCCTTTCTAATCAATGCCAGTATGATGAAAACATCAGTGAGATTGACTCTGCTATGATACTACATAAATTCTTAGGAAGTTCAACCAACTAAGAGTATATTTTGCTCAAGCCTCGGTGATGTGTACATGAACCTAATGGCTTTTAAATTTAATTGAAAAGTTTTTGTTTTGCCCAGAGTAGCAGAGTTGTTGATTCACAAAGAGAAACAAAGAGGTTGTCCTCTGCTTGATGCAAATAAACATACACACATATATATCGAGATGATATATCTGTATATATATTATTTATTTATTTGATTGTTTTTGTTGGTTTGAAACAAATAAATAATATATATACAAATATATCATCTCGATATATATGTGTGTATGTTTATTTGCATCAAGCAGAGGAAAACCTCTTTGTTTCTCTTTGTGGCTTTTAAATTGCCCAGGCTATCGAATGTCTAAAAATGAATACATATATGTAAAATAAACTTTTCTAGCTCGTAATAAAGAAAATTTAAATTATCAAGAAAGTTTTATATTGATGTTAAAAATATATTTTTACCCTACATGTAATTCAAAAATGAACGAATTTTTAGTATAGAAGGCATTTTGTTTGTAATTGATAACCACAAAAACTACCCAAGATAATGTCTTAAGATGTATAGTTGTAAATATTAATTTTAAATGCTAAAATATTCATTACCTGAGCAGTGAATTTCCTTATATTTAAATCAGGATTTGAACAGTCAAATTAATTAAAGATGTATGCTTGCTGAAAAAAGAAACCCTATCGGTAATACATAGATAGTAGCCAAGGGCGGATCCAGGAATTTTTTATGGGGGGGGGGGGCGAATGTATATAAGGTGCCCGATGTAAGATCTACTTTTTATCTCGGAAGTGTGTCGCGATCGAATTGTCCAAGCGGGGGGGGGGGGGGTCAGAGACGCCGCCCCCCACACTCACACACACATATAGAACTTTATTTTAAATTTTAAATTTTTTTGAAAAAATAAATGTTTTTTTTTTACAATTTTTTTTTGCCAGGCACGGGCCTCTATGGGGGGGGGGGGGCGATCGCCCCTTCCGCCCTTGATAGTAGCCCTATCACTTATCTCTTATAAGGTACTCTCCTGTACGCAACGTATCAAAATAATATAAAACTAGACATCCGGTCACAATTCTTTTGAAAATTCTATTATCTCTTCGAAAGAACCACCGCGAGCATAATGCTAAAGTATCGCAATAAAATCTAAAACTTGGTAAGTATTCCGAAAATATTAGCTATTTAGCATTATTATGTCCCCGAGAAATTCAAGCTAGAATGCAAATCATTAGTTTTTAGTATATATCGGTCCATAATCATTAGTACATTATACTATATATAAGAGCCTAGATTGATTTGTAACAAAGCTCAGAGAATGCTCCCGACAGGGAGCGCTGATGCCGTCGGTATATTTGCGACAAATTTGAAATATAATTGTAATTGGAATTTGAAATTAAAGACTCCAATTGATTTTAAATTAAGAAACATTAAATATATTGATAATTATTCCCCCCCCCCCCACACCACTCAAAAATTAAATATTCAATACGCTTTTCTTTGCGCACAGAAAAAGAAATCAATCACAACTTATTTGATTTAGGAGATATATATTATTTGTTTATTTTTTAATAATTTGTCACTTTTTTATAATTTTTAAAAAATCTAAATTTTGTTATTCTTATTTTTGGATTTTTACAAAATTGAACGACTTAAGACACGCATGCCCGAGTTTATCATGGCAATACTGGATGGAGCAGCCTGTCATACAAACAACACCTGATGTCTTTTAAATATTTGGAGCCTTATATCGATTATCGATCCCAAATTAAAAAAATGATATAATATAATTCTTCTCCTCACACGATGCCACTTATTTAAATAAATCTATTTCCACACAAAAAATATCACAATGCTGTAGTTTATAGAAAAAAAAATACTTCCAGATTCATATCTAGAGCCTCATTTCTGTAGCTGTGTCAGGACGAAAATGAGGGGAAACTTTTAAGAGACTATGTATTTTCGGGAGTTTACAGGTATACATTTGGAGTGTGGTGTTTTAAGAGGAATAAAATTTTTGGACCGAGACGCCGCCTGCCAGGGCACTCAGCGCGGAGGGCCGAGCTTCGAGGGCGTGCCGAAGGCTGCACAAAAGCTCGTTTACTAAGAATTTAGTTATTATATTTTTAAATATCTTAAAAATGACTAAATTTAAAAAATATAAATTACTAGGTAGGTTTAATAGAAAAACGAAATAATGCTTATGAGCAAGATTCTATATATACCTATTTCGGGCGACGAGCCCACCTTCAGGAGTTTACATTGATAACAATTACATAGAGGTGTTTCGTAATGCTCAAACCTTCCATTGTCTTAGGTGTCTTAGATAATAAAGCAGACCTAGTAGCTTGTTTGATAGGAAATCAAATTTGTTTACTAGATTTGCATTTTAATTAAAAGTCAGTAGTATTTTCCTTTCATTATTTCCTCTACTACTTGCTTTCATAGGTATAAGAAAAAAAACCCTGGTCAAATGGATCAGTTCTTGTCTGATCGTATAGTGAAAACACCCAGAGAGATAGAGTTATTGTTGAATGGTTTTTTGGCGATTTTCACCCTAAATTAAATAGAAATCCACCCCTATTGATAATTGAGTACTTTAGAATTTTCCCTTGAGCTAAAAATATTTCCTGCCCTTTTGGTACACATCATCAGAATTTTTTTCAAATTTTTGAATTTACTTTTTACGACATCAAGTAAAATCATTATTTTCTTCACAAATCTATAACACCCTCTTGGCAAACATATTTTTTTCAAATTTTACAATTTGTATTTTTACATTTTGAATTAAATTAAGCTTTTTATTTAATTAAAAATCCTATTTTGCAAAAAAATTTGAATTTGTGGAGATTAATTAATTTATTTTTCATTGCATTTCTTAAACTCAATTTTTTTTATTAAAAACTTATAACTATGTCTATGTGGTATACCTATGCTTTTTCGATAGGATTTCTTTTCCCCCAGGAAGACAATGATTTTTAGTTATGTTTTGTCGGTAGGGTTTATTTTTTTTAGAAGGCACACAATAATGATTAGCTATGTTTTGTCGATTTATTTATTTATTTTTTTACACTACTAGGACTAAAGAATAACTTGCCAAGCAAGTAACCAACGAAGAAAAATAATAATTTTGCCGTTCATTTTTGTTGGTTCAGTGAAAAATGTTAAAAAATACAATAGAAGTGACAAAAAGACATCAGACTAAATAATAACTTTTATCTTTGATAATTACTACTGTTTACTCTACTTCTTGAAAAATTATTTAAAAAATTATTTTCTAATTTTTTTTAAATATCTTCATCTGCAAAGATAGTCTTGGAATCACTGCTGCCATTTTTTTTTATTTAGTTTGCTTAATATAGCTAATAAACTATTTAATTACCTCTAAGGAAAGCGGTGTAGGTTTTAAGTGAAACATTTTTAATAAATGAATAGTAAATATATAAAAAAATTCCTGTGAATCTATTCATTTATCATAAGCTATTTAATATAGATTTTAAATATTAAACTTTGCTTCTCTTGTAATATGCGAAAGAAATACCAAATTTGAAAGGTAATTTTAAAAGCAACTTATAATAACTGCGTTATTTTAAATTTTAAAATAAAGTTCTATGTGTGTGTGTGTGTGGGGGGGGCGTCTCTGACCACCCCCCCCCCCCGCTTGGACACACTTTCGAGATAAAAAGCAGATCTTATATACATCGGCCACCCCTGAACTATATGGTTCAATTGAACTAGTTCCATATAATGAGCGAACTATAAAAGAACTATTCCCTAAAAAGAACGATTTTTCCCATCTCTATTAAAAATGTTGACAAAGGAAATGAATTTAAAAATATAATGCTCTTTTTATTTAGTTTGAGATAGGATCCATTTTTCATTAAGGGGGGGGGGGGTTAAAACTCAGTGTCTGCCGACCGCCCCCGCCCCTCCCCGCAAATCAGAGGTCTGGATCCGCGCCTGTGTTGAAGACATGGAGGAATGTAATTAAAATCAAAAATTGCTAACGATTATTGTCTAATACATACTGGGCTAATAAACATTAAATTAATACATAATATTTCAAATGACTATTGATAATATCTAACAATCACCAGTGCCAGCACTTTATTTATTTAACAATTCGATTTCAGAACTCCACACCTACACATGTTGCAATTTCTTGCTGGTGTAAATATCCCAAAGATTATAGAAAAATATATTATTAACAATGTCAAAATGTCTTTGAGATAGTAAGCTTGTGGTCAATTTCGGATCTACTCTATCTCAAAAACTAATAAGAATATCAAATTGAAATTCGAAATTTAATTGTTTTCTATATTGAGATTTAGAGTTCAATATATTTTAGTTGAAATCGGAACACGCATATTTGGATTTTGATATCTGTACTCAATTAATATCTTTTAAAATATTTTTATTTATATGCTTAATTAATAAGATTTTTTGTACGCCATAAGATTTAAATGAATTTATTTTATCCAAAATGTTTTATTAGAGTTTTTTGGGATATTTCGAAAAAACTAACGAAAAAAATCATAATATTCTTTTCACATTAATGTTTTGCTCATCAAGTGAATTTCCAAGAGTTTTTTGCACCTGTAAAAGCTTTGTTTAATTATTTTTTTGTAAAAAAATTTTCAACATTTTTTGAAAAAATTCTTGAAAACTAAAAGTACGATTAAAAATTTAAAATTCAAGTGACTTCAGGCAGATATAAACGATTTTTCAAAAATAGACAATTTTTCAGGAATTTTACCACTTGGGTTCAAATCCCGAAGAAGTCAACACAACTCTTCTGACATGGAATAAAAATTATCAATAACATGTCTAATTAAGTATAAAAGTTACTCTTTTAATTTTTGACACTAATATTTCTATTTAATACCTTCCTATGTTTGTTGTGTAGTGGAAATAAAATTAATAAATTATACGAGATGGGGCAGTAGTGAGAAAAGTATTTGGTGTAGGTATTCTAGTCTCACCAGATTTTTTTCATTTACATTTAATTCTATTTTCGACAATTTATTTTATTTCATTTAAGTTTTTCAAATTAACCGACTTCAAAAAAAGGAGGTTCTCTATTCGACTGATTTTTTTTGTCTATGTTACCTCATATCTCCGCCAATTGTGAACCGATTTTGATTATTTTTTTGCATTGGGTTCAGTCTAGCTTCCGATTGGTCCTGTTTTTTTTTCATTTGTATTGGACCTTTTTGGATATGTTTGTTCAGGAATAACTTCTTTGTTTATTAACCGATTTTAATGATTCTTTTTTTATTGGAAAGAAGGTACCTTAGGGGTGGTACCATATTAATTTGGTCACGTTCTGAAGATATGATCAATGGCGAAATAACCTAAATCTCCAATTCTTATGACCAAATAATCGAAATTAAATTATAATAAATAAAATCTTATATTAAAAAAAATCTTAAAACATTCATTTAAAACCCGCAAACGTTTCGAGAGATATATTTATAAATTGAATTTTATTATCATTTTCTGGATGGAGGAGACGGAGAGGACAATATGGAATTGGAATAATTAAGGAATAATTAGGAGGTTTTTTCTTTAATTAGTTTTTTCATCTTATTAAAAACAAGGACTAAAAGATGATCAAGGACAGTCGATGGAGGAGAAGTAATCTCCGGAATCGAAGCTCAAAAACTATGTATGCATAAATTCATGTAAAATAATTGGTTTAATAAAATTTATAAAAAAAAAAAAAAAAATTATATCATTTTCTGATTCATTCGCCCGACACTTTCTCTTACGAGATGCATGCAAGGTATTATATTAAGTCAGTATTAATAACATCACTAAAAAGAGAAAAATAAAAATATTTTTAGAAAAAAAATAAAATCGACTTTCAAAAAATTAAATGCAACAAATAAAATAATAATAGCTTAAAAATCAAATCAAATGCACTAAAAGGTATAAAATAATTATCTTATTTAATTACAACTAAACGACGAAATATTAACATGAAATTACTTTTTGAAGTCGGTGCCAAACATATACATTTTATGAATCGCACTCGACACACACTTAGTACGTTTGGCGGGTACGCTCGCATATAAGTATAGTTTGTTTGGCACCGACTTCAAAAAGTAATTTCATATTAATATTTCGTCGTTTAGTTGTAACTAAATAAAATAATTATTTTATACCTTTTAGTGCATTTTATTTGATTTTAAATTATTATTATTTTATTTGTTGCATTTAATTTTTTTGAAGTCGGTTTTATTTTTTTTTTTTTTATAAAAATTATTTTTTGAATAGGTAGATAGGTAAATTTGAAGGACAAAATTCTTGAGTTTAATTTTGATGAAGAAATAATTCCATCTTCCCTAATCTTAATTATAGGAGGTATGTTGGCCACTGCTGGCAGCGGTCCCACCCTCATCGCCGTGGAAGGGAGTTCTGCAGTCCAATTCTTCTTCTGTTTTGCGAGAGTTCATCGACCTTCCTCGCCAAGCAAAACAGAAACCGCGGGACTTTCTAAGCTTCTTCTCGGCCCGGATAGCCGCTCTTCCTGGTCCACATTGGCAACCCCATCCGGCTCTTCTCAAGGACTCGCTTAATTCATTTCTCTTTTCTTCCGCTAACCACCAAATAAAGGCAAATCCCTTTGGAAGAGAGTATACAAAGATAACGCGCTTCATAGTTAATAAATTGACACGTTCAGAACGTGGCCATCCACTTGACTTTACCACACACTTCTGGTTGAGTTTGGTACAAGGGCCTAGGTTTTAATTTTTTGACCCCCGCCCACCATTTTGAAGGGTTTGTTTTTGCATTTTTAGTGTTCTATGGGCCCACGGATTATGTATACAAAATTTGGTTGAGTTTGCTGAAATGGCCTAGATTTTTATTTTTTGACCCCCCCCCCCCCTCTAATTTTGAAGTCAGAAAAAAAATATTTTAGTTTTTTAGGTTCATTTTATAGTATATTTCATTTTTCTTGTTCTTTTTTTGTTTTTTTTTAGTTTGAAAATATTATAATTTTAAATTTTAACTCCCCCCTCTCTCCCTTAATTTTGGGTCGATGTGCACCAAAATCTAATCAGCTCTTAATCTCAATGCACCAAAACTATGTGTGAAATTTGGTTTTGATATTCACACTAGTTTTTGAGCAAGCTTGTCCACAAAATTTGGTAACGCACAGACTAACAGACATTTTGACAAAACAGTTATTATCTCGAAAAATATAATTTTTTCGATGTTTACTTATTGGAGCTTTTTTGTAGACCAAAATACCATGGCTTCGCCCAATTTTTTGTATCAAAATAGTTTCAGTCGTTTTTGAGATATTTAAAAAAGAAACAAAAAAATCACTTTGTCATCCACGATTACAATATTTGACCATACCCTGTATGGTAAAGTAAAAATAAAATAATTTATAAAAAATCATTTACCTACTGATCCCGAATCTTATTAAAATATCTTCGGGCATTCCTGCTAGTGCTCTCTCGATTGCTCACATGGTCTTTTTACTAGTTACATCCCTGATCTGATTCTCATGTATAACACTTTTCTTAAAATACCAAAAATCAGAGGCGTAACTAGCGAACTTGGCTCCTAAGGCCAACTATAGCTACGGCGCCTATAAACAGAGTAATATGTAGTTAAGTTATATATACAGGTAGGTATACATCAACATATAATGCGAATTTGGGGGTAACCAAGCTTTTATATTTAAATAATTTAAATGTGGCATTTTTATTTAACAAATTAAAAAAATAATGAAATGAAATAATACAATAAGAAAATTAGAATTGAAAACTAAATTATTAAATAAGTTTACTTTTTGGGTTCGAATCCAACTCGAGGCAACCGGCTAAAAATTTGATCCCTACATAGAAGTCATAATTTAATAATAGTATCGTAAATTGGCTGATGGCTAGAAGGGCCGAAAAGCCAAAAAAAACTTTTGGTCCTTTGCATACGCAAAATCATCAAGGATGGTGTCAAAATCCACATTGACAAAAACATCATATTCGTTAGAGAATAAACTTAAATTACTTCGTCTTTCTTGTTTAATTGATGATCTTAAATGATTTTTTTATTAGTTTAAGTTTACTGAAACTTCTTTCACAGGACGCAACAGTTTGTAGGTAAACAAAGAAGTATCCATAAACAAATGGTAATATTAGGATATGATAGACACATATCCCATTGAATGATTCCTTCTAAAATTTGGAGATGATGGAGATTGCTTAAATCTTGGAAAAGAGTTTGAGCTTGCCATTTAAAACATTCTAATTCATTTTGCAACTGAAGACAATCAAGGTTAATATTATAGACAGAACATAACGTCGCTAATCTTATAAAACCTCGTAAGTCCGATTTTTGGCCAAATACGTATTGTACGTTTATAGCGACAATCTTGTCACGGCGCGTCTAATTATTGAAACCATATTATTCTAAAGATAAGAGAAAATAAATATTATATGTAATATTCATTTATTTTATTTTATTTATTAGGCCTCCGAGGAGCGGGCCGCCTCTGAGAAAAGATGATTACACAAATTTATTTACAAATATTTCACACTTTCCGCTTCAGAACAAATTCATTCAGATTCAGAGCGGGTGGCTGAGAGAGCCAGGATTAATCCTGGCTCACATTTCACATTTCTTTTTTTTTTATTCACAAAAAATAATCATTCGACACCCGCTCTCCATGTTCTTCTGCCGAAAGTGTAAAAATTAACAAGAGATCCCCTCATCGCCCTATATGTCAAATCGTTTATTGTTTTTTGGAATATACCCAGGGCGATGAGGGACTCCACCGCTTTATGCCACCACACTCCCTACCATGAGTTAAGGATTCTTGGTCACTTGTTTCACATTAAAATTAAAAAAAAATAACAGATGGATCTTATTATTCTATTCCAATTTAATTTCACGTAACGGACAAATAATAAATATTGCAGTGTATTTCTATGTATTGGTGTTTAAAATGGTTTTTCTTGTTTTCTGGCAAACTTTGAATTTAGGACTTACGAGATTTTGTAAGATCAGCGACGATAAATTGATTGCTGCTGTTTGTAAATTTGGTAGTGCCATTTCATTTAGACATTTTCTAGATAAGGACTCAATTAGTGCAGTTGTTTTGTGCAAATTTTCAAATCCTTCAATTAACTGAGTTATGATAATATCATTTACTTCATTAAAAAGACATTTAAATTTATTTTATATAAAAAAATTTGAGCCTTCAACAGAAATTCCCCGGCAACATTTTTTGTGACGTTTTCTTTTACATTCTGGTGTTATATTGAGTGTTGTGCATTTTGTAACACATTCAAGCATAGCTGAATGAAAGTCTTCATTTCTAAATTGTTTAAAATTGTATAATAAACGTTTTAGTTTACCTATGAGAATATCGTTTAATGTCCTGAATTTTTTCTGTAATTGACCATTGACAATATTTATTTTTATACAAAAATTTATACCACATGGCTAGCAAATATATAAAATGAAATAAAGACATGTTTGCTAATAAAAATTTTGAAAAAGCTACACTATCACCATAAGACACATCCCCTGAAATTTGCTTTAATAGAATTAGGACATTTTCAATTTCAAAATATAAGGCCGAAACTGCTTTTTTTAGACAACCCCATCTTTTATCACTGTGTCCTTTAAGCGTAATTTTTAATGTAGAAGTCAATTTTTTCCATTTTTTAGTTGAAAGTACAAAAAAATTGAATATTTTTTGGACAGTTCCGAAAACAATTATCATCTCTACATTATTACTAGCTGCATGCCCAATGTACACCTATAGCTACGGCAGTTCAAGAGAGTGTGCTTTCTACTAGCTTCTACTACAGTCATTGTAGCTTCTACAAGAAAGAGGTAAGAAGTTATATGCAAAATTTTACGATAATAAAGAATTACTATTCCTTTTACAATGGCGCTTTGCGCCTTTTATGGAAGGCGCCTATGGCCGTCTCCACACTAGCCATAACACAAACATTAGTACTTTATTTCGGTACTTTTTAGTTTTTTCTAAATATCTTGAAAATGACTTAACCAATTTTGATGAAATTTAATATCCTAATTAAGTACCTTGGGGACCACAAAAAAGGTTAAATAAAGTTTTTAGTAAAATTATATTTTAAAGTACTTTACTCTAGAGTAAGATGGTACTTTTTAATTTTTTAAATTCTTTAAAATTTATTCATTTGAAAGTTTTAATATAGCTCATTTAGCCTTGCTTAAGTAAGAATGGATAGGCTTCTCTCTGTGAAATGCTAAAAATTTGGGAGGAATTTTTATGAGTAACCATAGCAACTGCGTTGTTTTCTTATCCGTTACCTTTGCTGAAGACAGAGAAATCGATTTTAAACCAAAAATAGCGATTGATTCTCATCTAGTTCTTGAGGAATAATCATTCTATATTGGATTTTTGACGTTTCGGTTTTTATTAGTAACCATTGCTGAAGACATAGAGAAATCGACTTTAAACCAAAAATAGCGATTGATTCTCATCTAGTACTTGAGGAATAATCATTCTATATTGGATTTTTGACGTTTCGGTTTTTATTAGTAACCATTGCTGAAGACATAGAGAAATCGACTTTAAACCAAAAATAGCGATTGATTCTCATCTAGTACTTGAGGAATAATCATTCTATATTGGATTTTTGACGTTTCGGTTTTTATTAGTAACCATTGCTGAAGACATAGAGAAATCGACTTTAAACCAAAAATAGCGATTGATTCTCATCTAGTACTTGAGGAATAATCATTCTATATTGGATTTTTGACGTTTCGGTTTTTATTAGTAACCATTGCTGAAGACATGGAGGAATCGACTTAAAATAAAAAATAGCGATTGATTCTCATCTAATACTTGAGAAATATCCATTCTATATTGGATTTTTGACGTTTCGGTTTTTATTAGTAACCATTCCTGAAGACATAGAGAAAACAACTTTAAACCAAAAATAGCGATTGATTCTCATCTAGTACTTGAGGAATAATCATTCTATATTGGATTTTTGACGTTTCGGTTTTTATTGATAACCATTGCTGAGAACATAGAGGAATTGACTTAAAATCAAAAATAGCGATTGATTCTCATCTAATACTTGAGGAATAACAATTCTACATTAGGTTTTTGACGTTTCGATTATTATTGGTAACCATTGCTGAAGACATGGAGGAAACGACTTAAAATCAAAAATAACGATCGATTCTTATCTAATACTAGAGGAATAACCTTATTGCATTCCATTTTTGATGTTTTGACTATTAATGGAAACCTCTACTGAAAATGTAGAAGAATCGACTTAAAATCAAAAAGACTAAATTCTTTTTTGGTAAACAACTCAAGATGTAGAATTGTTATTCCTCAAGTATTAGATGAGAATCAATCGCTATTTTTGATTTTAAGTCGATTCCTCTATGTCTTCAGCAATTACCAATAAAAACCGAAACGTCAAAAATCCAATATAGAATGATTATTCCTCAAGTACTAGATGAGAATCAATCGCTATTTTTGGTTTAAAGTTGTTTTCTCTATGTCTTCAGGAATGGTTACTAATAAAAACCGAAACGTCAAAAATCCAATATAGAATGGTATTTCTCAAGTATTAGATGAGAATCAATCGCTATTTTTGATTTTAAGTCGATTCCTCTATGTCTTAGCAATGGTTACCAATAAAAACCGAAACGTCAAAAATCCAATGTAGAATGGTTATTCCTCGACTCTTAAATGAGAATTATTTTTGAATTAATTTCAATATGAACTACAAATTGCAAGTGATATCTGATTAATAATAAAGGAACAAACATATTAATATTTCAAATGAATTTGGATAAAGTTTAGCAACGATCCGTTGCAGTTTATTTTCATTTAGTGCGTGCGTAAGGATGTATGGATGGATGTTATCGCTTTTTTGGCCCACGATTTTTTCCACACCGTTGCACCGATTGAAATGAAATTGAAAACCTACCATTAGTTTAACAAAATGAAGCGCTGATTAGTTTTTGGTACATATCGGCCCACAAACATTAGTACTTTATTTCAGGTACTTTTTTAGTTTTTTCTAAATATCTTGAAAATGACTTAACCAATTTTAATGAAATTTAATATCCTAATTAAGTACCTTGGGGACCACAAAAAGGTTAAATAAAGTTTTTAGTAAAATTATATTTTAAAGTACTTTACTCTAGAGTAAGATGGTACTTTTTTAATTTTTTAAATTCTTTAAAATTTATTCATTTGAAAGTTTTAATATAGCTCATTTAGCCTTAGAGTCGAGGAATAATCATTCTATATTGGATTTTTGACGTTTCGGTTTTTATTAGTAACCATTGCTGAGGACATAGAGAAATCGACTTTAAACCAAAAATAGCGATTGATTCTCATATAGTACTTGAGGAATAATCATTCTATATTGGATTTTTGACGTTTCGGTTTTTATTAGTAACCATTGCTGAAGACATAGAGAAATCGACTTTAAACCAAAAATAGCGATTGATTCTCATCTAGTACTTGAGGAATAATCATTCTATATTGGATTTTTGACGTTTCGGTTTTTATTAGTAACCATTGCTGAAGACATAGAGAAATCGACTTTAAACCAAAAATAGCGATTGATTCTCATCTAGTACTAGAGGAATAATCATTCACCGAAACGTCAAAAATCCAATATAGAATGATTATTCCTCGACTCTTAAATGAGAATTATTTTTGAATTAATTTCAATATGAACTACAAATTGCAAGTGATATCTGATTAATAATAAAGGAACAAACATATTAATATTTCAAATGAATTTGGATAAAGTTTAGCAACGATCCGTTGCAGTTTATTTTGACTCGATAATACAAGAATGGATCTCATAGAAAGTTTGTTCTGGTTCCAAAATGTTGCAAAGGACTCTTTTTTTTGACTTAATAGATTCTGAAGCTTCTTTTGAAAAATAAGAAAAATATAAAATATAATCAATTAAAAATCATGTTTACCTTGTTGATATTTAATTTCCCCAAATTTTTGAATATTATATAAATTGCAATTGTATGTTGAATGGGGGTTGAAATAGATTAATCAATTCGATCGAATGCTATCAAAGAAGGAATTAATTGGGGAATTTGTTTTGAGAAAAGGCCACCCATATAAGAATTCTATCTTGTTATCTATTGACGTCTAAGAAGATGCAAGCATTAAAAATACATGTCCAGACTAGGTTTATTTGATTAAAAATATTTGTCAAATTTCTGTTATTCTACGAGAACGATACCCTTTAGAAATAAGGAGAGTAAAGAAATATCAAATGCATTTGACTAAAATCCAGGTTAAATATTCAAATAGGGATATACTAGTAGAGGCCACCCGGCGGGTATATCCTTGATTCAAGTTTAAGATTAAGGTAGTTGTTTCGCGACAATACTAGCAAAAAGTTAATGCTAGAGTATATAGAACAGATAATAAGGATTCATAATTCACAAGCTCAAAACTTTTTGCTGTTTATGTACCACTACTAGCCAATCCAGTGCTCGTTTGGCAAATCTGGCAAAACTGTCCGAGCTTGTATATATTTATCATAGAAATTTCATATAAAGTACATTATAAAGGAAGATTTATAAAACAAAAAGTTCTTAATAAGCGATTGAAAGCTGTTGCGACAATGGCTGAAGCGAAAAAACGTCAAAAAAATATTGAAGTTAATCCACTTTTGAGATTAAATACATTCGTTTTTGCCAGCTTGTTTTTAGTGTAAATTTTTCATTATTATCTCAGAAACTGGGTTGTAACTATGAATTAAAATTTTCTTAAAAATGTATTAGTTATTGTTTAATGTTGGTTTAGTTTTTATAACAATGGTAAGAAGAGTTTCTTAATTATAATTAAATATATATGTAAACTTTCCGATATCCCGTATAGTGCAATGTATAAGAGTCTGAAAATCTCTATCTTTAAAATTTAATATTTCCGGAACTATATTGTTCATAAATTTCGTTTTGCCACCAATCGATGCAGAAGTATTTAAATAATAATCTGTCTAAATTTCGAAAAAATCCTATGAATATTCAAATGGTGAAACAACTACCTTAACCAGAGTAACTAAGGAAAGACCAATTGAGATGGATCAAAATCTTCTTTTAAATGAAATATTACTATTTCCAGAAAAATTTACAATTTAAATTTTAGAATTATTTATAGTAGATAATTTTACGAAAATGAAAGCTTTGTCCCGATACTTTCAGGAGATATGACGTCATCTTGTGTCGTTTTATGTTAAATTTTTTTGTCACTTTTTAGGGTTTCGTAAAAAGTAAAAATGGGACCCCATTACTAGTCTGTCTGTCTATCTGTCAGGGTAGTGTAGGTCATAAACTAAATAAGATACACATTTAAAACTTATATGTAATTATTTTAATTTGTTTAAATTTCAATCGAATGATTAATTTGGGGAGAGTCGAAAATAAAAATTATTTATTTATCTTGGGGTGTGAGGTATCCTTATAAAGATCACCATAATTAGAATAGGATTCATATTTTATAATTTAATTCACTTTAAAATGACGGTGTGAGAAAACTTCAAAACTGGCTAGCTATTTTTAGTTTTTTTACCTGTCGCCATTCAAAAGTGGCTTAACTTAAAATATTAAAAAAAATCAATATAAATACAGCAATTCTCTCTTTATTAACGGCACATAAGGTGGAATTTGAAATCTCAAGAATTAAGTTACTAAACCATAAGTATGTAAGTTCGATTCAGCCTATTTAAGGAGGTCCTTTCGCTCCAGTTAAGTCAAATGAAGTCTAGTATCTAATATGTAATAAAATAAGTTAAAATACAAATGAAAAATAATAGAATTAAAAAATAAATAGTATTAAAGCCGTAAATGTTATATACAAAAGTTAGTTTGATTTATTCAAATCAGCTGATAATAAGTCTTGTATGATTTGGCAATGTGTTGTATTAATACTGTTTATGTTTACATCCAAACTTAGCATTTATGCGATTTTTAAAGTAAATTTCTCAGTAAAAACCTCGGTCAATCATTTATTTTATTGCAAAAAAAGAAAACTGAATGTTTCAAAAAGCTAATTTTTAGTTTTTTTTTAACTTTATATAATCAACTAATAGTAGTATAATTCAAGAGAAAGTGTCAAGATCTTAATTTTCCATAAGACTCTAAGAAAATGTTTACATTTAAAAAAATTGTATTTTCAAAAATTTGCTCGCTAATGTGTGATTGAAACTTCACCAAAGCATAGAGCATAGATAGAGAGTTAAACTATTATAAAAAATTAAGTTATAGTTATAATCTAATATTTTTATTTAATATTGGCGGCGAAATGACCTCCTTAATGATATTCTTGCTATATAAACATGTTCATTGTTATTAGGCACAATAGCTTATTAAGCAATTAATAGCAGTAGTAGAAAGTTCGTTTGTATTAATAAATATCACTTTAGTTATAAATTTCAATTTTATAGCTCATAGTGTTGGCTGAGAATAAGTTTCCAAATCAAAGTTTGTCGAAAGTGTAAACCGATAATTTTTTTAGTTTTCCCTAAATTTTTTTTTAAGAAATTTATGTTTTAAATTGCTTGATTCTATTTTTTCGTATTGATTAAACTACACATATTTTATATTTTTGTATTTATTTACACGAGTTGATTTAATTTTATGTTTGAAACGTTTTCTAACATAGATCTATAATTATAGGAAAGCGCCAGAGGCCGAATAGATCGAAAGCTCGACGGGGTGAAATTCTTGGTAGTAAAATGCAGCTCCTTATATATCAGGCATGTTAACCCCATCGGGAAGCATTTCAAGGCGAGATGATATCTCGGAAATCAAGCCTGGCAGAGTCAGAAATTGACCAATTGCCCTGGATCTATGGGTGGACTTGCGAACCAAAGAATTTACCGCTCCCTGTCAAGGAATACTTGGTTGATCTCAGAAAATTTTTATAAAATAGTAAGAGTTGAAATTTTAGTAAAATCACACATAATTAATTATAATTATTTATTAAACACGAATAAATATTACAATAAAATTCGACGTTTCGATCGATTTATTCTGCAATCGTTCTGAATTATGATAATTAAATATGTTAATAGAGTAAAGGGTGTGTAGTTTGACAGTGAATGAAATAAAACTCAAAGAGGTTTATACAAACTCAATATATTTCAGATTATTAGTCCATCATAAGGAGTTTACAAGTTAATAGTATTATTAATATTATCAAAACAAAGATTTTTATTCGAAATTAACCTCATTATTAACATTTTTTTTATTAAAAATTTTAGTAGGCAGAAGTTGTCACTCTGCAGAAATACAAAAGATTTTTTCGAAGATCAACCAGATAGATAAGCTGTCCCGAACCTTCTTAGGCCCTATGCTTTCTAGGGGAGTTGGACAATTACCAATTCCAAAATAATTATTATCATGACTTTTATAAATTATTATCTTCTATTATTTTTGTGAAATCATTCCATTATAATAGATTGCTAGTAATATTTCACCTAGAACCAATATTGTATTCCATACACATCATTGATTATAGAGTGACCCATCATACATGATTTTTGGGAAACATCATCTTATTTTTGGCTAATTAATGATTTAAAATTAAAAACATTTCATATTAGTAAATTATACTAATTTTTTATTTTTGGAAAATTGTTAAAAGGGGCCGAATCCATAAATTACGTTACAGAGTAAGGGGGTTGTCAGATTTGTGATCAAATGTGACAGGGGGCCCCGGGGGATCTTAAAAATTGTGATGTCACAAAATTTTTCAAAAATTTCAAAATTTATAATGTATAAAAGTGTGTCGTCACAATACAGAGGGGGGCTCAATAAAAATGTGACAGAATGTGACACAGGGTGAGGGGGGGGGTGTCTAAAAATCTTGAAATTCGTGTGACGTAATTTATCAATTTAAGGAAAACTTTAATCTTATTATATTAAACAAGTAATTCTTGTATATATATATATACATAGGATCGGTTTCTCGAAAACGGCTCTAACGATTTGGATGAAATTCACGGGTTAGGGGGGTTTTGTGTTGGCGATTCGATCTGTAACGGTCTCATCTTCGGCTAAGTTGTTTTTGATGGGTTTTTTGTTAATTGAAATAATTATTAGGTGATTGTTTGAATAAAAATTTATAATTACATTTTTTTCAATTTTCTTTTAATAAAATTAATTGGTTTTTTTATCTTAAATTCAACTAATAGATCATTCCAAATATTATTATATATTAGAATTTGCCAATTTAATTAATTAAAAGTATTTTTCTATAAAATAATTTATTAGAATATCAATTTCATTCTCTTAAAAAATTCGACAGTTCGAAGGATCATGCCTCCTTCTTCAGTATTTAAAAGGGCCAACGAAAGAACCTCCGTGTATATAATATTAATTTAATTGGAATTACATTCGAAACTATGTGGCCAGTAATATGTCTTGATGATGCCCATAGCGGACGTAAACTTTGGTAAAAAAATATAAATTCAATTTGATTTGATTTTGACTGCGAATAAATATCGACCTTTTTACCTGAATTTAAAATTAAAAATAATATTAATATATCGCTTTTAACTGAATCAAAAATTTACCGAGCATCGCTCGGTGTTCCAGGTACTAAATATTAATCGTTATCAATGTTTGTCTTATATCTATATTGATATTCGATTAAAAATTAGCTCTGATGACGTATCTTTCGCATGATCAATGAAATAACAAGAATTCTTATAAATTCACGTCTGAAGTTTTTACTATTTTTCATTCATAAGTGTAACTAGGCTTGATAATGTAGTGAGGAGTGGGGAGGGAGAGGGGTTAAGCTAGAGAAGTAAGGAATTTACACCAGTAAAAAGAGGAGGCCACTCTCATATCTTTGGTGCGTAAATTCATATACATGGTTGTTTTAAATACAAGTATATGTTGCAGTAAAACCCCGTTTTTATTAAGAAAGGGTTCATACTAGGTAAAACGCGTTTCACTGAATACCTTTGTGCCAACTAGAATTTACTGATGTTGGTTGAGTTTGGTTCAAAGGTCTAGAATCTTCATTCTTGATATTCCGCCTCATTTTTGGTGTTTATTTTCAAAATTTTTAAAACGAAAATGTTAAAAATTACATCCTCTACAACTTTGCTTCTAATTTTTTTGCATCGAAATTTTTTCTGGAGAGAGACGGACTGGTAGAAACTTTAATTGAATGTAATGGAAGGCAGCCCAGGGTAGTGAGGAAAGAAAAATTAACACATATAAAATAAGGTGTAATTTATTGGAATCCTTCCTCCTTTCCTTTCAAACCGACGTTTCGTTCCCTGAAGAAGGAGGGAAAAATCCTCCGAAATGTCGGTTTGAAAGGAAAGGAGGAAGGATTCCAATAAATTACACCTTATTTTATATGTGTTAATTTTTTCTTTCCTCACTACCTCTGGGCTGCCTTCCATTACATTCAATTTGCTTCTAATTTTTGACATTTTCGTTTAAAAAATTTTGAAAATAAACATCCAAAAATGAAGATTCTAGTTGAAAAGATTTTGTTTTGCCGAGAGTAGCAGAGTTGTTGATTCACAAAGAGAAACAAAGAGGTTGTCCTCTGCTTGATGCTCCTTGGAACCAAACTAGTTTATTAAACTGTTTTATAATTTTTGCATTTGTCCTCATTGTCATTACTTTGACAGCCTGGATTACTTTCATTAACATTAATTATGAAGGTAAATACCTCTTTGCAGGACACGAAAATTAGAAAATTTTATTCGAGTAATCTTGTTCAAATTTTATTTTGATTCAGTAACGATGTTTGTATTTGTTTTTTGTATTTAATTTTCAATCTTAGAAACAGTAAATAGCCATCGGTGACAGTCAAACGGGGATCTAACAAACAAACATATTGATTAATTTTATTTATAAATTGATAAATCACAATTTTAAATTAATTTTTCTCAATTTGAATTTAAAAAAGTATAGATTTCAATATCGAAAAAAAAAATATTATTTGGATGAGTGGTTGGAATCCATTTTTTAACCGACTTCAAAAAAGGAGGAGGTTCTCTATTCGACTGAATTTTTTTTTTTTTTTTTTTTGTGCCTATGTTACCTCATATCTCCGCCAATTGTCAACCGATTTTGAAAATTTTTTTTGCATTGGGTCCAGTCTAGCTTCCGATTGGTCCCATTTTTATTTCGTTTTTTTTTCATAGGTATTAGACCTTTTTTATTAGGTTTGTTTATACCTAACCTCTTTGTTTATGAACCGATTTCGATGGTTCTTTTTTTATCCGAAAGGGGTGTCTTAGGGATGGTGTCATATTAATTTGGTCAAGTTCTGATTATATGATCACTATTAATAACATCACTAAAATGAGAAAAATAAAAATAATTTTTAAGAAAAAAATAAAAACTGACTTCAAAAAATTAAATGCAACAAATAAAATACACTAAAAGGTATAAAATAATTATTATCTTATTTAGTTACAACTAAACGACGAAATATTAGCATGAAATTACTTTTTGAAGTTGGTGCCAAATATATACCTTTTATGAATCGCACTCGACGGATCTTACTTAGTACGTTTGGCGGGTACGCTCGCTCATAGGTATAGTTTGTTTGGCACCGACTTCAAAAAGTAATTTCATGTTAATATTTCGTCGTTTAGTTGTAACTAAATAAGATAATAATTATTTTATACCTTTTAGTGTATTTTATTTGTTGCATTTAATTTTTGAAGTCGGTTTTTATTTTTTTCTTAAAAATTATCTTCTCTAAATACGATTGTGTGATATGTATAAGTTTCAGTTCTAATCCATTTATATAATTAATTAGTTGAAAAGATTTAATTTGCATATATATATATATACGCCAAATCGGACGGTTTGAAAAATTTTAATTTTTGATTTCCTTCATTTTTTTACATTTTTGAGCACCCATCTAAAAACTCTTCTTGATAAATTTAGAAATTTTTTTGATCACGGGTTTAATTTCGCTCATAACATCTTCAAAAATGGTCCAAATTCAAAAGAATTATTTTTGAATTTTTTTTTACATACTTTTTATAAAAAATACAAAAAAATTATTTAAAGTGTTTTTATATGTGATTTTTGAGTTTGAAAATTTTAATCTTGTTTTTGAAACTTCGTGTTACTTCGATTTTTTGGATAATTTTTTATTTTTATTTTTATTGTTTCTACAAATTTTAAGACCGTGTTGATAGTGGTCCTATTATCAATAGTATATTTCTCCGATTTTTGAAAATTTTGAGAAAATTTTATTTGCTATTAACCATTATTAAAAACACTTTTTGGTATTGAGTTCTCTATTTTTAGTTATTTTGAATTGATTTTTATACATTTTTATAGTTAACAGGCGTTTAAAATAAATAATTAGTATTTTAGTTTGTTGAAAGAAAATCAAAATTGAAAATCAAAAATCGAAAAAGATAGTAATTATCATGAGACCACTATCAACCCGGTTTTAAAATTTGTTGAATGAATAGAATTTTAAAATAAAAAAATATCAAAAAAATCGAAGAGTAGATACATACAGTATCAAAAACAAGATTAAAATTTTTAAACTTAAAAATCGCATCTAAAAACTCCTCCTGGTAAATTTTGAAATTTTTGGATCACCGGTTTAAAAAGATATCGAATTTCGGTTTTTCGCTCATAACTTCTTCAAAAATGGTCAAAATTTATTTAAAGTGTTTTTAAATGCGATTTTTGAGTTTGAAAATTTTAATTTTGTTTTTGAAACTGTATGTACTTTTCGATTTTTATGATAATTTTTTCTTTTAAACTTCTATTCATTGTACAAATTTTAAGACCGGGTTGATAGTGGTCCTATGATAATTACTATAAGGAAATCAAAATTGAAAATCGAAAATCGAAAAAAATAGTAATTATCATAGAACTACTAAAAACCCGGTCTTAAAATTTGTAGAATAAATAGAAGTTTAAAAGAAAAAAATTATCAAAAAATCGAAGAGTACACACAGTATCGAAAACAAGATTAAAATTTTCAAACTCAAAAATCACATATAAAAACACTTTAAATAATTTTTTGGATTTTTTTCTAAAAAGTATGTAAAAAAACAAAAATTAAAAAAAACAATTCTTTTGAATTTGGACCATTTTTGAAGAATTTATGAGCGAAAAACCGAAATTCGATATCTTTTAAACCGGTGATCGAAAAAATTTCAAAATTTACCAGGAAGAGTTTTTAGATGGGTGCTAAAAAATGTCAAAAAATGAAGAAAATCAATAATTAATACTTTTCATACCGTCCGATTTGGCGTGGTTTGGATTTGGCATTCCACATGCCCTATTATATTCATTATATACCTATATAAGCATATGTTTATTTGTATCAAGCAGAGGACAAGCCCCTTGATTTCTCCTTATGAATCATTAATTAGCCTCCATTCTCTTATTGCAGGAAATTTAAAATTTATTCTGGTTTCTGAAAAGCCGCTATCTGCTATGTTGACTTGGAACGTGATGTGATCCGACTCTAGTAACACCATGTACCTACACGGCTTACTAACATATGTATATACAATATAGTAGAAAAATAATTCTTGTTTTCTACCAAGGCTCAACTTTCAAAAGTTTGATTGTTTTATTTTGGTTCTTTTTCTTCTTGGTCTACTTTTACTATTGTCTTAAAAAAAAGTTCCCAGGGTAAATAAATTTAGCCTTTCTCTTGAAAAGTTTTTATTTTTTATTTTTTTCAAATCTAATTTCCTAGAAAAATCCACCAGATATTTCCGGACAAATCATCAATCATTCCGTACGGCACTAACAAGAAATCTTTTTTCTTCTTTGGAACTGAAGTAAATAGACACCATCTCTTTGAAGTTGCTTTTCCAGGCATATTGTTTTTGTCCTTGTCGTGGTTTGCCTACCTGTGGGCTGCAAGCCCCAGCAAGCACTCCAAGAAGGCCGCCCGCTTTAGGTACCGGATTTGCGGGTGGCCGATTTTCAGGCGCTCTTATTTGCTCTCTTTATCATCTAAATGGACGGGATTGCCCCCGCACCAAAAGTAGTCTAATCTCTATTGTCTGAATGACACATCTGTGGTTTTTGTCCTCAGGTAGACTACGGGTGTCCTCGAAGGAAAATGCTGTGAGCTTACAAAAGGTTGGCTTTTTTGACATTCACTTCTAATCTGCTCAGAATATTCACTGCTTGATCTTGAGAAACGGTTTCAAATACCGTCAAATCAAACAGCATTCTTATTTATATTATTATTTACTTCCGCTTTATATAATAAACTATGTGGTTATTTTCCGAAAAATATTTTCCCAAAAATCAATGTTAATAATTATATGAATACTGATAATCACAAAGAGAAAAAAAGAGTGTGTCCTCTGCTTGATACAAATAAACATACACATATATATATGTTGCAGTAAAATCCTTTCCTGAATACCTTTATGGCAACTAGAGTTTACTGATGTTGGTTGAGGTTGGTTCAAAAGTCTAGAATCTTCATTTTTGAACTTCCGCCTCATTTCGTGTATTTATTTTCAAAATTTTTTAAACGAAAATGTCAAAAATTAGAAGAAAAGTTGTAGAGGATGTAATTTTTGACATTTTCGTTTAAAAACTTTGAAAATAAACACACGATATGAGCCGGAAGTTCTAAAATGAAGATTCTAGACATTTGAACCAAACTCAACCAACATCACTAAAATCTAGTTGCCATAAAGGTATTCAGCGAAACGCGTTTTTACTAAAAAACGGTTTTTTACTGAACATATATATATATATATATATATTTCTCAAAATTTACAGTTATGATTTTTGTATCTATGCAAACAAGTTTCAGGTTATCCCGTTGATTTTCGCATAATTTGAAATTCCCCATATACTCTAAAAACACTCTAATACTTATATATATATATATATAAGTATTAGAGTGTTTTTAGAGTATGGGGAATTTCAAATTATGCGAAAATCAACGGGACAACCTGGAAACTTGTTTGCATAGATACAAAAATCATAACTGTAAATTTTGAGAAATATCGAAGATCGCGTAACCCAGCCCTGTCCCTCTAAAGTTTGAAAAAGTAGGTTTTTTTCATTTTGGTCTACCCTAATATTAAACATGTTTATTTATTGAAATCGGACTAAATTTGACCGAGTTTTTATTATAAACGATTGAAGACTATCACAAGAAATATTCGAATTTTAATAAAATTAGATATCAAGAAAATGTACAAAATTTTGAAATATACAAATATGATGTAACTAAAAAATTCATAACTCCGTCAATTTTAGTCCGATTTCAATAAATAAACATGTTTTGGATTCGTATTAACGTTCTCTATCGATGTAATATTAGGGTGCATCAAAATGAAAAATAGGGAATAAACCGATTTTTCCAAAATTTAGAGGGCTAGGGCTCGGTTACGCAATGTTCAATATAGCTCATAATCTACAGTTATTGGTTTTTCATCTATACGAACAAGTCCCGTTGATTTCAACATATTCCTAAAATAAGAACCACTCTAATATTTATATAATTTATTTATTTGTTTGAGACTATAGTTTCGAAAGCTTGGACTTTATCATCAGTCTTTTTTTAATTATAAATATTATTTTTCATGGGGTCAGTATCGCGTTGATATTGACAATTTTGACCGATAAGCCAGTTAAACTATAGTCTCAAACTAAATAAATAATATATATATATATATATATATATATATATATATATATATATATATATATATATATATAGTGTGTGTGTGTGTGTGGTGTATGTTTATTTGCATCAAACAAAGGACAACCTCTTTGTTTCTCTTTATGATTCAACAACTCTGCTACTCTCCGCAAAAGTAAAACTTTTCAATTAAATATTGATAATGTTATTCTTTTTTAAAAGAGAATTCCATAAACACGTATTTTAAATCGGGAAAAAGGAAAATTCAATGATTTCTGTTTTATCGTGTCCTTGTTTATTTATTAATTGATTGATTGGACATTTCGGACACCTTCAAATGTCTTTACTCAGTACAATATCAATGTATAGTGTTCTCTGTTACTGGTAATAGGTACAACCAAATGTTGATTTATTAAAATTTTAAAATTGGGTTTTTATAAATATAAATTATTTGATAGATTTTAGCATAGATTTATAAAAAACGCAATTCTTACTATGTTTCTATTTTAATGAATCAATATTTGATTGAATCACCAGTGGGAGAGAGCACTATAAATAGATATTGTGTTGTAGATATGCACTTGAAAGTGTCCGAAACGTTCAATTAATTAAATAATAAATAAAAAACCACCAACAAATATAGATGGATTAATTTATCCATTTTCGCGAATTAAATTTAAAAAAATATCAATGTTATTTGAAATTTCTAGTACATTGATAATGACAATGGAATTTTATAAGCATTCATTTTACAATATAACAATAAATTTATTTTTAAAATAACAAGAAGCACCTATCTATATTTTTATATGAATTATCCTCTTGGCTGAAAGTATAAAGGTAAAAATAAAAAGTATTCTCAAATTTAAGAAAAATAATTTTTCTATTATTGGTAAATCAAAGATTGTGTCTTTTCTTGAAAATATTTTCATTTATTTGAGATAATAGTATAAAAGGCGATGCCTTCAACTTCAATAATATTTATATTGATATTTATATAATTAATTAATATGATTTTATAAATTTACTTCTATTAGAAAAAAATGAAAGTAATTCATTGGACTTGGATCATAAGACTGAAGACGAAGGAAAGATCTTCGAAACCATGAACAAACAGAAGAACATACTGGTAATGATCAGAATATTTTCTTACAAAGGGTATCATTTGTTTTTTATACATATTTTTACTGTAATAGTTTAATATTAAGTGGATATTGATGAGGCAGTCCAAAAAAAAAGATAATTTATACTATCTTTTTATTCATAAACCGACGTTTCAGGGGCTATTCCCTCCTTCTTCAGGGTTTTTTTTGGACTGCTTCATCAATATCCATCAATTCACTTATCAGTCCGTCTTCAAAAATTACTTCAATCTTGTTTAATATTAATATTAATTTTTTAGAATAGCAATTTTCATTTACAAATATTTTTCTTTAGAGAAAACATGTATTTTTATCTTCTAAATTAAAAACTTTGATATCAAGGGTAATACTCATTATAATTTTAAATTATTTTTATTTTTATATGACTAAAATGAAGAACAAATTTCGATCGTTCAAATTTGAATGGTTCGATAATTTTTCACCGACTTATTACACATCTCATTAAAAATTTGCTTTTCTAAATCACTTAATTATTTGATTAATTGTTCTTTCTATCTTACCATTATCGGATCCATACATGTCATTGTTTGCTCCAATGTGTTCTTTGGCTACCTGCATAACGTTCACTAGAAATCTCTTACGCGCATGCCCAGGAAGCAGGTCCATGTGCCACTACCTTTTCCAAAATCGCCTATTTGACACTATGACACTAAATATAATTAAATGAAAATTCACTAAAATCTACCTTAATATAATTTAAGAATACTTTTACTCCAATATTTTTATACATACTAATCAATATTTACAGAGCCGGCCAGCCTTAGGGTCTCCTGTTGCAAAGTTATTTTATAGGAGCCCCCCTATATTTTTTGAAGACAATAGTGGTTGATTTTCTAATAAAAAATACCTAAATTGTTATTAATTATTTGATTTAATATAAATCTTTTTAGAGTACCTTGTATACAATATAATGTAATTAATTACATAAAACACTACATAAGTAGGTACTAAGAAATATATGTTGCAGTAAAATCACGTTTTTAGTAAGAGCTCTTACTAGTTAAAACGCGTTTCACTGAATACCTTTGTGGCAACTAGAGTTTACTGTTGTTGGCTGAGTTTAGTTCAAAGGTCTAGAATCTTCATTTTTGACCTTCCGCCTCATTTTGGGTGTTTATTTTCAAAAAATTTTAAACGAAAATGTCAAAAATAAGAAGCAAAGTTGTAGAGGATGTAATTTTTGACATTTTGGTTTAAAATTTTTTTGAAAATGAAGACCCAAAATGAGGCGGAAGGTCAAAAACTCAGCCAACATCAGTAAACTCTAGTTGTCACAAAAGTATTCAGTGAAACGGGTTTTAACCTGTTCTTACTAAAAAATGGGGTTTTACTTTAACATGTACATAAAACATAAAAATTTTTAAGAAAAAAATAAAAACCGACTTCAAAAATTAAGTGCAACAAATATAAAAATACACTAAAAGGTATAAAATAATTATTATCTTATTTAGTTACAACTAAACGACGAAATATTAACACGAAATTACTTTTTAAAGTCGGTGCCAAACAACCTATACCTATAAGCGAGCGTACCCGCCAAACGTACTAAGTAAGATCCGTCGAGTGCGATTCATAAAAGGTATATGTTTGGCACCAACTTCAAAAAGTAATTTCGTGTTAATATTTCGTCGTTTAGTTGTAACTAAATAAGATAATAATTATTTTATAGTGTATTTTTATATTTGTTGCACTTAATTTTTTGAAGTCGGTTTTTATTTTTTCTTAAAAATTTTTATTTTTCTCTTTTTAGTGATGTTATTAATAGTGATTATATCATCAGAACTTGACCAAATTAATATGACACCATCCCTAAGACACCCCCTTTCGGATAAAAAAAGAACCATCGAAATCGGTTCATAAACAAAGAGGTTAGGTCTAAACAAACCTAAACAAACCTAATAAAAAAGGTCTAATACCTATGAAAAAAAATCGAAAAAAAATGGGACCAATCGGAAGCTAGACTGGACCCAATGCAAAAAAAATTTTCAAAATCGGTTGACAATTGGCGGAGATATGAGGTAACATAGGCACAAAAAAAAAAAAAAAAAAAAAAAAAAAAAAAAATTCAATCGAATAGAGAACCTCCTCCTTTTTTGAAGTCGGTTAAAAATGGATTTACTCTTATTATAAATTTCATTTAAAAAAGGCGCCCTATTATTCTGGCGCCCTGATGTTATGCATCCCTTGCATCGTGCCTTGAGCCGGCCCTTTATTCAGCCCTCTATTCAGTCAAATTAATCATTTTTCATTTATATGAAAACTGATTTGACAAGTTTTTCATATACATTTGATAAACTTTATATTAAAGCAAATCGCTGACGTCACAATCTCTATGAAATGTGCCCTCCCAGAAAACACGCGTCTTCTGACTTCACTCCCCTAATTATTCATTATATCACTCTTTTGACAAATATCCTAGCTAAAATTAATTCCACAACAAAAGATTACATTTCACTATTTAGATCTTTTTTATTATAATAGGTACATAAGCACACAAGAACGAACAATGAGCGATAAAAATGTGTGACAGCTTATCCATGCTGGGCGTCTCTGTCGCATCTGACCTGTCTTGGAATGAACACATCTCCTCTGTGGCGAAATCTGCAGCAAGGAAGATTGGCTTCTTATTCAGGTCCAAGCGATTTACAAACCCCCACAACTTCTCACCATCTACAAGGCCCAAATCCGCCCCTGTCTCGAATACGGCTCTCATCTGTGGAGAGGGGCCTCAAAATACTCTCTTGCTACCCTGGATGCAATTCAGAAACGAGCCGTCAGGCTAATTGACGATTCTACCCTCACCGACTCCCTCGACTCGCTGGCTCATCGAAGAGATGTCTCTGCCCTTTCCCTTTTCTATAGATACTATCACGGCAGGTGCTCTGATGAGATAAAATCAATAATTCCCCCCAAAGCATGCTTTGCACGTAGCACGCGTTTTGCCGACTCCCAACACTCTTTCGCGGTTAAATTGGAAAAGTGCCGGACCACTTCATTCGCCAATACATATATCCCCATGACTTCAAGGAACTGGAACTCTCTTCCAGCCTCTATCTTTCCCAGCACCTATAATCTTCAAACCTTCAAAACCGGAGTGCATAGACACCTACGTCTACACCCTCTCACTTAAACAACTTTCTCTTCTCTTCGGTAATGCAAGGGTCTTTCGAGATCCATAGGGGCTGCATCTTTACTGGTGCACCCCTTCTTGCATTCGATTGCATTAAAAAAAAAAAAAAAAAAAAAAATAAACATTTATTTCTGTTATCCATTAGAAAGGAATGAATATCTTAACACTTAAGAACAAGCAAATAAAATAGACTCAATAGAATAATTAGAAGTATATTGGCAATTTTATTGTAAGCAACGGAAATAATATATTGTTGAAATTTCAAATAAAATTATATTTAATATATGAAAATTATTTTGCCCATGAGGTTGATTTGGGGGTATAAGTGGGCGGGTTAAGCCCTTTGTCATCTAAAGTGGAGTTAGTGGCGAAATAGGAGACTAGTGATTCAGCTCTTTCAGGCTTTAAATAAAAATATAAATCCCGAAACCTTTGGTTAAGAATAAACGTGTTCTTGATTGTTTTGTTAAAGATTTGTATTTTTTAATATTTTATATAATACAATCAATAAATATTTTTTTCTTTGGAATATATACATGTATATATTTGATATATCTGTGTCAATGTTTATTTGGATCAAGCAGAGGAGAACCTCTTTGTTTCTCATTATGATTGAAGAATTTGTTAAAAAAATGCCGGTCTCTAAAATTCATAGTCATTTTTTTTTACTATTACTTTTCAAAACAGGAACTCTCTCTCTTCTATACCGAATTCTACAGTCTTCAATACTTAAATTTTCGGGTGAAAAAATACTTCCAGGGCTTAACTTCCAAATACTTACTTGTTTTTAGGAACTCTAGTTTCTATTATAACTTAAAGTTAGAAAACGTAAAGCTTATCACACAGTAGGAAAATTAGACATAGCTACTAAAAAGAATGACAGACCACCAAACAGGTGAATGAGTGAAAATTATTTTGGGGACTAAGGAATTCTAGGGAATCTCAAAATGTGTCTTTAGAGTGGAAAGTCAAATTCGAGTTATTAAATCCCGAGGGGTGAACCGCAATTTGAATTAGATGTACATGTCTTTGGAATTATGTAGAATTATTTTGGAATTCATTGGATAATGCCCCTTAATCTGTTGTCTTCTACTTGGAAATGAAAGTCGAATTGGAAGTGTATACGATATTAGTTCGCGATTCACCCCTCGTTAAATCCATTCCATTACTTGTACAGCAGATGTAAGTGAAAGAAATAAATCGGGTCGGAAACTTTTCTAAATAGTTCATAGAACCAAGGTAGTCATAGTTGGGATCACGGAAATAGAAGCCTAACACCTAACACCGAGATCAATGTTATTCTATTCAGGGAGAGAGAAAATAAGTAGCGGTAAAGACAAACACTAACTGATGTGTATGTAAGCTGAGCGAGGAGCGCCGTTGCCACATCAGAAAAGGCTCGACCCTACTAGTATATTAGCCTAAAAACAGCAGCTTTGGCTTCGGTGTAAATCAAAGTTGATCTACTCTATATTAGAGGCGCTAATTTTAATTAAAGTCAAATTTCTTACTGATTTAATAGCACCTTTCTTAATTGCATCTAGGATGTCAAGAAAAGAGATCTTGGAGTCTATTTTCAAAAATTAAGTTGGAACATTTAATGCTAGCTTGAAGAAACACTTAAAAGAAAAATGGCAATTCTCTTGCTTATTACAGCCGTTTCATTAGTACGTTTGATAAAATATTTTAAATATTGGCAATCTACAAGTCTTCCAGTTCACTTATACAGGTTGGGGCATAAAGATCTACCACATTTTGAAGAGCTATAAAGATTGAACTCGAAAAAAACTGAAAATATTTTTGAAAATAAAAAAAAATATTTTATTTTTTAAATGTGTTTTATCAGACAAAAAAAAAGGGGGGGGGGGGAATGAAAATTCTAGCCCTTTCGACCAAACTCAACCAAATTGTGAATCTATATTCTGTGCGGCCCAAAAAGCTAGAAATTCAAAAACTAACCACTGACTAACTAACTGACGAAATAAAATCGATATTCCCACCAAAGGCTTCATTTGCCCGAAATACACGATTTTCTAAAATTCAACACCCCTACGCGCTTAAACTAGATACTAATCGAACAAACGCATTCGCCAATTCATTTATCCCTATGACATCTAGAGACTGGAACTCTCTTCCCCTGACCGTCTTTCCAGCTACTTATAACCTTCAATCTTTCAAGACCAGCATCCACAGATACCTTCGACTGCTACTCAATCCCTAAATCTCCCCTTATCTTCACGTTACAAGGGTCCACCACGGACTTCAGAGGTTGTACCTTCTTGGTGCAACTTCTTCTTGTATCAATATCATTATAAAAAAAAATCCAAAATGGGGGGAGGGTCAAAAATGAAAATTCTAGCTCTTTCGACCAAACTCAACCAAATTTTGTATACAGATTCTGTGGGCCCCCAGAAGGCTAGAAATGCAAAAACTAACCAAATTTTATATACATAGTTTGGCCGAAAGGGCTAGAATTTTCATTTTTGACCTCCCCTTTTTTTTTGTCTGATATAATGTTTAAAACACATTAAAATATAAATATATATATATATATATATATATATATATCTTCTTTACAAAAATATATTCAATTTTTTCCTAGTTAAATTTCTCATTTTTTATACCTCTTCAAAATGTGGTAGATCTTTATGCCCCACACTGTATATTAATTGAAAAGTGTCATTTTTCTGTACTAACTCGAATAAATTTCAATAGGTATTAGATAGGGTTTTTTTTATATTATTTTGATTGAAAATTTTTCAGAAAGCCTCTTTTGCTTATCTAAAAATTTTAATCTCCGAACTCTATCGTGCTACATAGTAGATAGAATGGTAATACTGTTTATATATATTTATTATGTGCGATGCTAATTTCAATAATAGGCCAACAGGCCGTAAATTAACAGACTAACAGAGGCCTATAAATTCAAATACATAACTGCTTAGAAGGGTCCTATTTACATTCCTAATTTATCTCATTTCCATTCCATTGCCGGATGAGGGGCTTGTCATCTCATGCTAATCTCCTAAGAGCTTTGTTTTAAAAAAGTCAAAATATTATTTTATTGCTTTTCTCAATAACATCTTTCGGCTTATTGACTTGGAGTGGATCCTTGGAGTCAGCCAACTTCATCTAGCTGAATGGATGCCTAGCCCATTAGAAATTGTTTTTACAAATTAAATTCAACAAAATTTGAAATAAAAATTGCAGAAAAAAGTGATTCCAAAATCGATAAATTGCAAATTCTGGTGATTTGGCAATTTTCATTTAGTCACCAAACGGTTTAAGGTAGTTCTTTCAAAAATTCAAAAATTCAAGAAGTCTTTGGAACTTGGGATATAAAGTCATTAAAAAGCATAATACACTTACTGTTAAATTTTGAAGACCATTTACCACACCAAACATGAAATAATTGCAATTAAAAATGACATTTTTTTACATAGGGTAGATTGGGAAAGGGTGGGGATATGATCATTATTTTATTTTTTTCATTGAAGGACTTTCACCATCTTGATGAAATGTTAGAATCATATATTCTGAGTAACTTAAAAAAAAATAGAAATTATTTACCACGTAGTTTTGATAAAAAACAAAAAACATATTTGGGCGATTATTTTTAGTGGATGGGATATAAGCACAATGGCTTGGAAACGATCCGGCAAGTATGTGTGAATCCATATAGAGATTTCGTAGTGTGAGTGCTACAGTCAGGTTAAAAAAACATAACCTAAAATTTTAGTTCGGTTCATATTTATAGAGTGGTTACGAGGCTAAAACTTTTTGTGTGGATTGTCGCGAAAGAACCTCCTTATTGTTAAGGGTTTAACTTAGCAAGAACTTCTTGAACCAAACTTGTGTACTAAATTTCGGGATTATGGGGTGTCGGGTGACATTCGGAATTTTGGGTTCCACCCCTAAATTTCAACTCATTAGCTACAGTCTTTCAAGAGAGCCTATATAACAATTCGATTTTTGTTGTTTTTCCGTATATATTCACCCAGAAGAAAGTTTAAAATTTAGTCAGTTTTTCGTTTTAGAAATAAAAACATTTTGACACCAGAACGAGCTTTCTTCAATCTTTTGCTCTCGAATTATCGTGGATATCGGAATTTAGACATAAAAACACAGACTTAAAATTGATTTCTCTCCACCTTTCAGAGATAGCAACAAAACAATTTTTCAGTTATTTTAATACTCTGATATCTTGGTGGAAGAAAGTCCAGAGAGCCTCCCGAATAATTTTTAAATTAATAATGGAATTAGAATGTCTAAAACCTGAATTTATACTATCCAAGTTTTCACTCAGGTCGACCCAAAATACAGAAAAGTAGGTCTGGCTAAATTTTCCATTAAAGTGTTGCTACTACTATTGAACAACAACTTTTCTCATTTCTGTTGTTATTACTTAAATATATTATAAATACACACAAGAATAATTAATTTCAAAAATGAGTTGGTTTAATTAAATTTCAAAAGGACTAATACACTGGCGATACTAGTATTAAATTCATTCGAAAAATATTTTTAATTAATCACTGTGTTTAATATCTGAAACGTGGAGAAAAATCAAGTACTCAAGTACGAAAACAGTCATAAAAAGTTACTTCTAGTGCCAAAATGTTTGTATTTTCAATGCGAAGAATTGATTTGATTATGGAGCTCTCCGGTTTGAAAATATATTATAGAAAATAACTTGTTGGATGATTTTATTTAAATCGTTATGATACAAGAATAAAAACAGGTAATTTTAATTTAATAAATTTGTTTATTTATTTATTTTAAAACTCATTAATATTTTATTGTAAATAATTGTTTTTAATTAAAATAAAAAATTGAAATTGTAGACAATTTTAAATCAAAAAATAAATTTTGAATATATTTTTATGCTTAACTAGTAGGACGTCTCTAATCCTAAGTGGCTAATCCTTTCTTAATTGAAAAGTTTTTATTTTGCCGAGAGTAGCAGAGTTGTTGATTCATAAAGAGAAACAAATAGGTTGTCCTCGGCTTGATGCAAATAAACATACACACATATATATATGTATATATATATATATTATTTATTTGGTTGAGTCTATAGTTTCGAAGACTTTGCCGAAAAGCCAGTTAGAATTGCATTAAGCAGAGGACAACCTCTTTGTTTCTTTTTATGAATCATTACTTACTCCCCTGACCACCTCCAAAATTTGTAGAGTGCGTACAGTCTTGAAAAAGTTTCCATTACTTCCTCCATATCCTAATTAGATGTTAAGCTAGTTCGAGACTGCTTATCTATCTTGTTGATCTTCGAAAAAATCTTTTGTATTTCTCCAGAGTGACAACGTCTGAATACCAAATTTTTTAATAAGAAAATTGTTAATAATGATGTTAATTTCGAATATAAATATTTGTTTTGATAATATTAATAAAAAGAATATGGAGATAAATTTTTTCACATTATAAAAACATTTATTTAACACAAAAACGATTTCAAGAAATAGAGTTGGAATTCTATAGTAGTGCTTTTGTCATATTCTGTTGGCTGCAAACTACTTTTTATTTTTACATTTATGAATATCTAACTAATTAACTAGACTGTCAAATCTATTGAAAAATGTATCATTCGATTTATCAAAGTTGAATTATTGATCTGTATAAATTTGTTGAAAATGATATAATTTGTATAGAAGTTATAGCCCTTTTAAAAGCTTGGTCCATTTACTTCCATGTTAAAAGGACAATTTTCAATAATTTATTTCTCGGTAATGGGACAGACGATCAACTTCAAATTTCGGTAATAAATATTTATTGCATCGATGATTCGATGGTAAAAATTTGAGAATTCTCTTATAAAAATGATAATCAGTCCCGAACCTCCTTAAAAAGGTATAGTTATTCAGATGTTTGCCTGCAAAGTCGGCAACCAACAAAACAGCTTTCATTCTTTATACAAGTGAAGGCTTCTCTCCTCTGCATTTTTTATGTCGTTCTCTATAACTTTAATTGCCTCAAATACGCAAGCTAGCTACTTGATTTAGTAAAATAAGGTACAGCATTTGCACCAAAAAGATGTTTTATAACAAATTAAAAAATAAAATCTATTGCATATTTTTTCTAATGCAATCTAATGCAAAAAAAATGCGGCCCCTATGAATCTCAAAAGATCCTTGCAATATCGAAGAGAGGAGGAATAAGTCAAGAAAAAGTGTGGAGACGTAGATATTTATGCACCTATAAAACAATGTATAGCTGTATTGTGATGTGTTTCGGTTTAATCTATATCTCGGTTCGATTAGATAAAAAAAGACCGAAACTGTATATTCTATGATTTTCCGATAATAGAAAACATAGAATGAGGATCTTTTAGAGATATAAAAAAAGTTTGGGTAGAATAAGATTGAAAGTAGAGTTTGTGTCAAACAAGTCTTTGGACTGTGAACTTGATGATAATGATATATTTAGGTATACATAATTAAACTATCACTACTAATATTAAAAGTAGGTATCCTTGAAAGTTTTTCAAACTTCAAAAGAAAGCGACATCTCAATATAAAATTCAGACTTAATTTTTTAATTTTTAATTTTTAATAGTAATGATATTTCTATCTTGTTTATATAGATAATGAATAGAAAAGCTCATGAAATTGAAAGAAATTTCAGAAAAATCATTTATTATGATTACTTCCAGATACTTTCATTAGCTTGGCTTTTCTAAACTGCCAATTCAAGTTTTTTTGAATTAATTTCGAAAACAACCTGGCCGGATAAGATACCTGTCTCCATTTGCATTTGGAATGTTGTAGAGGGCTCGTTTGATGTCTGAAATGTTCTCCGTCTCGCTAATAATTGCAAACACTTCAATTTGAGACACCCGGCCAGAGCCTGGGCAGAAGTTCACACCTGGGATTGAAGCTAATCGAATTTGCCAGTTAACACCGCCCCCCATGAACGGATGTAGTTTAACGAGGGAAAGTTCCTTTTGCTACACGCCTTGAATTCAATTCCTACTTGGTTAATTTATTTAACCAAGAAATTTGTCAAATTATCGCAAAATAGAATTAATTCGTTTAGACATAAATTTTGAAAATTTATTGACCCTATTAATCACGTTAAAGCTATTTTGAACAGCCGCCAGAAGGCAAATGATTAGCTAAATTTAATTTATACTAATACAAAAAAGAAAACGAAATGAAAAAAACTTTAGATTAGCCTTTGAATAAATCATCGTGATCGAAAGAATTCTTCACGTTATGCATGTTATTGCTATTTTAGATATTAATAACATTATTAACATCACTAGTCCATTTTTCAGTTTAATTTATGACCTACAGGAGTTTCAATCGAAACCTATTTATTCATTGGAGCTGATGAGAAGAGCCGTTTCTCGAGGGAAATCGCGTTCGACCACCCAGAACACCCGTTGGAAAATCCCAAAGGGGGGCAAGAACGTTCTTCCAATAACCAACAGACAATCCAAGCTAAGAATCCTTTACAAAAGTCGCGTTCATTCAGTGAAAAAATAAGAATTCACCTTTCACATTATTTATATTTAGAGAGGGTTCTGTCTCAACATCGAATGCATTCATTTACAAATGAGGCTAAAGGGTTGCGATTCACAAAGTTTTCACAACATTCGATTCCATTTTTAGGGTTCCGTACAAGAACCGTACGAGAACCTACTAGTGTCAGCACAATCCATCAGAGCTCGTAAAATAAATAGGACTAAAACTTGAAATTTAGAAGTTATATGTGCTCATTTTCCCGCTAATGGCCTGTCCATAAATTACAGTAAGGGGGAAGAGGCCATCTCAGATTTGTGACAAAATTTGACAGGGGAGCCCGGGGATCTTAAAAATTGGGATGTCACAAAAGTAAAATTAAAAATTTTTCAAATATATTTACAGGAAATTTTCTCTGGAGAGAGACGGACTGGTAGAACGTTTAATTGAAAGTAATGGAAGGCAGCCCAGGGGTAGTGAGGAAAGAAAAAATTAACACATAACGAAATAAAGTGTAATTTATTGAATCCTTCCTCCCTTTCTCAAAACAACGCTTCGAAGGATTCTTCCCCTTCTTCAGGATTTTATTTGTTTCCTTCATTGACCTATTGAAACCCTGAAGAAGGAGGGGAAGAATCCTCCGAAACGTCGGTTTGAAAGGAAAGGAGGAAGAAATCCAATTTTTACCTCCCCATCTCTTATTTGGATATGTGTTAATTTTTCTTTCCTCACTACCCCTGGGCTGCCTTCCATTACTTTCAATTATTATACTTTCAATTTCAAAAAAAAAAATATATGTTTTTTCGATTTCAGATTATTATTATTCCAACCTGAAAATTATAAGGGTTTAAAAGTGATAGTGACATCACAATACAGGTGCAATAGAAAAATGTGACCCAGAGGGTCTAAAAAATCTTAAAATTAGCGTGACGTAATTTATTGGCGATCCCTAATAAAAAAAATCGTATTAAAATCGAATAATTTTTTGGGAAGGATGAATTTTAGTACGTGAGGTCAAAAAATAAAATATACGTATATTTTTATCATATTTCGTCTGTTAAAAAGGCGTTGAAATTTAATATACACTACTTGCGTCACCCATTCTGTCTGTCTCTATAGTCCGGGAGCCCGGCCACATATTGCTACCTCATAAGGTACAAAAGGTTTGAAGTAAATTTAATATGAAATAAAGTAGTTATGTGAAAAAAGTCATTTCTTACAAATGAGACTGGGGGCTTTTGCCCGTGGGGGGCGATCAAAAATTGAAAAAAAAGTCAAAATTTACCTCATAAGTTACATGAAAAATTTCGAATGGAATATGTCCCCATTGTATTATATAAATAAATTCCGGCTCATAAGAAACGAAATTAGGAGGCTTTTTTGCTTTAAGAAGCGATTTAATTTTCAAAAATTAATCGAAATTTACCTCATAAGGTACATGAAATTTTTTTCATGGCTATTTACTTTACAATGCACAGTTACAAAAAACAATGCGTAAGAAACCATATGTGGGGGCAAAAGTAGTTTAAGAAACCATTTTTCGAAAAGGGGACCAAAATTTACCTCATAAGGTACATGAAAAATTTCGATTGGAATATGTCCCCATTGTATTATATAAATAAATTCCGGCTCATAAGAAACGAAATTAGGGGTCTTTGTTGCTTTAAGAAGCGATTTAATTTTCAAAAATTAGTCAAAATTTACCTCATAAGGTACATGAAATTGTTTTCATGGTTATTTACTTTACAATGCCCAGTTACAAAAAACAATGCGTAAGAAACCATATGTGGGGGCAAAAGTAACTTAACAAACCATTTTTGGAAAAGGGGACTAAAATTTACCTCATAAGGTAGGTACATACAAAATTTCGATTGAAATAAGTCCGCATTGTATTATATAAATAAATTCCTGCTCATAAGAAACGAAATTCGGAGGCTTTTTTGCTTTAAGAAGCGATTTAATTTTTAAAAATTAGTGAAATTCCATTTTTTCGATGATGTCAATTTTACTTTCGTCTAAAAAAAATTGAATATGCTGTTGTTGCAGTGCAAATGCGAGCATAACATACACTCTCTTGCATCTGTTAAACTGACGTCCAGACAAGAAGCCTTTAATAGAATTTTGTGCCAGAACGTTACTTTCAGTAATTATTTCGCAACAACCAGATTCAGTAATTAGTTTTCCTATTGCTGAAAAATATACCAGGTACAAATGAAATTGACCAAAATGTACAAAGATGTGATCAAATCTTGGTGATTCTTGTGAGATCATTTGGAGAGCTGGCTTGGCTATTGCCAGAGCATACGTTGCCACCCCATATTGTTGAGCACATTCTTTAACTATTGCATCTGTCATTTTTAAAGTCTCAAGTATCATAGAAGGATTCATTGAATGCTCATCGTAATTTTTTAAATAGCTCAATCTCTGTAAATGAGAATCATCTTTTGTAGTTTTAGATTTTTTTTTTTTTAATGCAATCGAATGCAAGAAGGGGGGCACCAGTAAAGATGTAGCCCCTATGGATCTCGAAAGACCCTTGCATTACCGAAGAGAAGGGAAAGTTGATTAAGTGAGAGGGTGTAGACGTAGGTGTCTATGCACCCTGGTTTTGAAGGTTTGAAGATCATAGGTGCTGGGAAAGATAGAGGCTGGGAGAGAGTTCCAGTTCCTTGAAGTCATGGGGATATATGTATTCGCGAATGAAGTGGTCCGGCACTTTTCCAATTTGACCGCGAAAGAGTGTTGGGAGTCGGCAAAACGTGTGCTGCGTGCAAAGCATGCTTTGGGGGAATTATTGATTTTATCTCATCAGAGCACCTGCCGTGATAGTATCTATAGAAAAGGGAAAGGGCAGAGACATCTCTTCGATGAGCCAGCGAGTCGAGGGAGTCGGTGAGGGTAGAATCGTCAATTAGCCTGACGGCTCGTTTCTGAATTGCATCAAGGGTAGCAAGAGAATATTTTGAGGCTCCTCTCCACAGATGAGAGCCGTATTCGAGACAGGGGCGGATTTGGGCCTTGTAGATGGTGAGAAGTTGTGGGGGTTTGTAAAATCGCTTGGACCTGAATAAGAAGCCAATCTTCCTTGCTGCAGATTTCGCCACAGAGGAGATGTGTTCATTCCAAGACAGGTCAGATGCGACAGAGACGCCCAACATGGATAGGCTGTCACACATTTTCAGGGTATTCGAATCGAAGTGAATATCAGGGAAATCTCTATTTTCGCGCCTAGAAATTAGACAACATTGAGTCTTATTTGAATTAAAGTTAACTAAATTTTGAGAGCCCCATTTATTCAGTTTGTCTAGGTCGAGAGTAATTGAGGAGGCAATATTGATTCGATTATTCGGGAGAGAGGGTTTGCCGTGTAGAGTGCTATCGTCGGCGTAACAATGAGTGGGGTTTGCCGTTTGATCAATAAGGTCGTTTATATAAATAAGGAAGAGTGTGGAGGAGATTACAGAGCCTTGGGGAACACCAGAGTTTGTGGAGAACGATTCAGATGATGTTCCATCCACCACAACTTTTATACTTCGGTTTGTCAGAAAGCTTTCTATCCATTTGCGAAGTGTTGGTGTGAATCCAAAGGCTGGCAGTTTGGCAAGAAGATTTTTGTGCCAAACCTGGTCAAAAGCTTTGGAGATATCAAGGGCTACAGCGAGGGTTTCTTTTCCGGCCTCTAGAGTATTGTTCAAGGTGTGGGTGACATAGGTTAAGATGTCGCCTGTGGAACGATTTTGTCTGAATCCATATTGTCTATCGTGAATTAATTTATTGTTTTCTAAGTGATGAAGGACGTGTTGGTTTATGACTAATTCCATTAATTTGGAAAGAACAGAGGTGATCGAGATAGGCCTGTAATTAGAGATTTGTGATGTGTCTCCTTTTTTAGGAATAGGTGTGACTCTGGCTATTTTCCAGCTTTTGGGGAATATGCCCGACTCGTAAGAGAGTTGGAATAGCTTGGATAAGATAGGGGCAAGTTCAGGGGCGCATTTTTTAATGAGAATTGGTGGGATGTTATCCGGGCCAGCGGCGGATTTGGAATTTAATTTATTAATGGCTTTTATGATTATTTGGGGCCTGAAAATTATTTTGCCCATGAGGTTGGTTTGGGGGGTATAAGTGGGCGGGTTAAGCCCTTTGTCATCTAAAGTGGAGTTAGTTGCGAAATAGGATGCTAGTGATTCGGCTTTTTCAGCGGGGGTCGTGGCTACTGAACCATTTGGGTGAAAGAGGGGCGGAAGTGAGGGGGACACGAAATTTCTATTTATTGCCTTGTGTAACGAGAAAAAGGCCCGTTTTCCATTGGGGCAAGATGCGAGACGGTCAGCTATCCTCTGGTCGAATGATTTCTTTGCCTCAGAGATGATTTTTTTGCATGAGCTTCGCGACTTGGTAAATGCAACTCGGTCACATTCTAGCTGTGAAAGTTGCCATTTCTGAAAAGATTTGTTTTTTTCACGGACGGAATCTGCGCATTGTCTACCAAACCAAGGCTTAGAATCCTTGTTCCGTTTAATCAATTTTGAGGGGATATAGGTTTCTAAGCCTATTTGAATTGCCTCGTTAAGGGCGTCTGCGAATTCTGAAGCGTTTTTATCTCTGATGCAGAGTTCATTCCACTGGTAAGCGGCAAAAAAGTTACGCATGTCATTCCAATTAATGTTATCGTTATCGACTAGCCATATTTTTCTGGGGTTGGAGTGGGGTGACGGGGGTTTTGGTAAATTGGCGGAGGTTTTAATTTTTATCAGATTGTGGTCAGATTTACCTAAAGGGGCCGAAATTTTTGCTTCATAGGACGAAGGGTGGGAAGTGATGAAAAGATCGAGAAGATTGGATTTTTCATTGGCTTTGTCTGGGATTCTTGTGGGGCCGTTAATAATTTGTGTGAGGCCACATGCCGTTGAGAAGATATCAGCGTCGGAGCCTGCGGGGGAATTATGGCTAGAAAATTTTAGCCAATTTTTGTTATGGACGTTAAAGTCACCTAGGAAAGATATTTCAGAAGATGGAAATTCTTTCAGGATATTGCAATGGCACTCAAGGAGGTAGTCAAAAAATTGTTTGTATCTGGGGTCTTTGGGGGGCAAATATATTATGTAGAAGAATTTAGTTGAATGGCCTAACGTGATTTTGATCCACATGGCATCGAATTCATTGGATTCTAGATTAGTTAAACGCCTACTGGGGATGTCCTTTCTAATATAACAGCAGACCTCTCCTTTTTTTCGAAATTTTGAATGAAGTGTATAGTTTTCGAATTGGTAGTCAAGACCGTTAGATTTATTCGCGTCAATTATAGTTTCGGATAGGCCTAAAAGGGCAGGTTTTTCATGTTCGAGATGTTGAAGTACGTCGTGTAAATTCGAATTGCGAGATAGACCGCGAATGTTGCAGAAATTGATTTTAATTGATGTCATTAGTAAGGAGAATTTGAGGTGGAAATGAAAAGGGTGACAAGAAAAGTAAAGATAAGAGAGCCGGAAAACCAATTAAAACTCCGAACTTGGATATATTTTTGAATATATTCAATATCAGTGAGCTCTTAGAAATTGGACAGTGGTTTTCCACCGGACGATTTGAAAAGGTTTAAATCTACCACTTGGATTGATTGTTAGTAGGGGGGAAATTATGAGCTATTTAATTAATTGCTAGATTGACTCTTAAATTAATTAAAACTAGTTGATGTTGTTAGTGGGGAGAAGAATTATTTGTTATTAATTTAAATACTAGATTTTATAATAGATATATTTTAAATTATAAGATTATTATGTATAGAGATTATTATATAATTATTATAGAACAATTAATATTTAAGGACTGCAATAATAAGAAAATGATATTAATAAAAAGAAGTTTATTTAAAAATATATATATACGTGTATATTTAAAAATGGAAAAAAAAATGGGAGTACGAGTGAAAAAAGTTAATGTAATATATAAGATTTAAAATAAGATATTGGTTGAATTTATTATAGAATTATTATTGAACAATTAATGTTTAGAAACCGTGTAATAGTAGAATATATAATATTAATAAAATGAAGTTTATTTAAAAATATATATATTATGTATTTTAGAAAATGAAAAAATGAGAATACGAATTAGAATTAAAATTAAAAGTAAGATGAATTGAAATTGAATCAATTTAATATTGAATGTTCTGAAATAAAATATTTAGATCGGAATGTTCCAAAATAATATTTGTATATCGGATGGAAATTTTGAATGGTTGTTGTCAAAAGGTGAATTTGGTTGTTTGGAAGGCTTGCAAAAAGGGTAGGGTGAATGGCCTGTCAGGACATGTTTCTTGAGAAACAAAGGATAGGATGAAAATATTATATAAAATATGAAAAAAGTTGTATTAAATTTGAAGGGGTAGAAATAAAAATGATATTTTTTAAACCCAACCCACATTGGCATATTACATTGAACAAAAAAATGAGAAAAAACCCAATGAATATCTCTAAGCTCAGCTTCACGCTGGTTCAACGTAAGTTGTTGTCTTCCATATTTGATTATCAGTAAATTTCAATCTTTTTTTATAGGGTTCCAAATGTGTAGGTTGATATGAGAATTTTCTTTTCTTTTTTAAATGTTTCGATTCTAAAGGTTGTTGTAATTCTTTTGAAACATCCTGGTGTTGCTGAAAAAATATGCCAACAGTTTCGTGCCATGTTCCAAAACCTGACAAAGTTTCACAATTCTCATCATAATTCTCGAAAGCTGTGAATGTTGCTAAATTACCCAGAACAGAGATTCCATCCAGTGTGGCATTTGATTTTTCTGTTATCTCTTACGCTATCATTGTCTCAATTTCTTCAGCTTTCCAGTAGTTGATGGAGTGGCCCAGTTTGTTTAGTATTTGCAAAACTTGTTTGCTTTCTGTCAATGCTAGACTTAATGCATTATGGCACTGATTGACCTCGTGTCACGTTAAATATAATATCCGAAACTAGTGATCTCGCTTTTAGACTAAGTTTCTCTGTTGTGTTATTAAATTTTTGTCCATTAATAAGAGCGTCAAAAAATACCTTCAGCTGACGGGGGAAATTTCCTTCTTCCAGATCATTTAACAGTTCGTCCACAGAAAATTCACCCTGTGGTTTCGTTGAATCCATCGATTTAATAGCTCTGCAAAGAACAAATGCGGAATTTCGAAGCAAATTGTCATCAGTATTCAAGTGTTCTTTAACAAATCTGCTTGGCTCAGTTGTTCCAGGTTTAAAAATAATGCTGGTACCTTCAAAAGATTCAATGATTATGTTATTACCAAACTTTTTGTCTAATTTGGCACTAAGGTGATGGGGCAAAAATTCAGAATTGTCTCCTACGTATCCATTTTCCACCAGGATATTGCAATATCTTTCGTATAGGCCCATCAAGAGTAACACCTCTTCTCCAAAGATGACGTTTTTATTTAAATAATCTGTTAAATATCAAATGTTCTTTTGGAAATGGTCCTCACATTATTCCATTTCTCACATTCTGGGTCTACTGAATTTTTTTTTCAATCAGAAATGCAGATTGAAAATCTTGTTCGACAAATAGCATGATAATGGACTTCACACGCAGTGAATTCTGTATCACCTATTGACGATAAAATATCATAATTTCCAAATGTGTTACATTCTAATCTTATTGATTGCTCAAACATTTGAGTTGAACACTTAATGAGAGGTATTTTGTGGTAATTTACTTTAATTATTGGTTTTTTGCAGAAAATGCACACTTTTTGTAATATCGATCTATTTTTTTGCATTGGAATAACAGTTTTGGAGGATCGGAGGCTATTTTTATTTTGGGCACTTGGTGGATCAAGTTCAGGATGAATTATTGAAATGCCCATTTCTGTAGTGTCTTCGGTTCTACGCACCGCTGTAAAGTTTTTATAGCACAAACTATGATATCCATAAAAACTATTGTCTAGATTGTTGGGAAAATTTTCAACTATGTATTTATATTTGGATGATACGTTTTGTGATCTTAGATTGTTTGCATTTAATGCTTTTTTGAAAGTTTCGTCGTTGAATTTCTTTATTTTTGTTGTCGTGCTCATTGGAATATCATTATTATGAATAATACAAAATAGATTAGCTTCATTGTGAAGAGGAGAGTACGATGTAGAGGCAGTTTGGTCCATTCTGAAATGTTTCACCCTGGTGAGATAGAAGTACTTAGATTAGTAAAGTTACTGGGAATATCAAATAGCAAACACCCGAATTGGGTCAAGTTTGAATGTTTGAAAATAAGTTGTACCTGTAGAGATCTCGATTTACTTAGCTTGAAAACTTCACGTATACGGCACAAATAAAAAGAAAAATAAGAATTGTTGTCTTCACAATTTCAGAGGAGCTGTGTAGTAGTCTGGACGAGTTTTATAAATATAACGCAGAACTTTTTATAAACTTGACTTTATTCACTCTAACCTATAAGAAACTAAATAACTGACTAACTGACTTCCGGCTCCACATAAGCTTCATGACGCCTTTCTCTTCATGAAACCAACCTACAAAGCTAAGACTCAGATCAGGATTATAATTTAAACTAAATAAAGAGAGCGTTATATTAAAAAAAAGCCTTCGAATTTCATTTCTTATAAGCCAGAATTTATTTATATAATACAATTTTGAAGTTATTCCAGTCGAAATTTTTCATGTACCTTATGAGGTAAATTTTGGTCCCCTTTTCGAAAAATGGTTTCTTAAACTACTTTTGCCCCCACATATGCTTTCTTACACATTGTTTTTTGGAACTATGCATTGTAAAGTAAATAGACATGAAAAAAAATTTCATGTACTTTATGAGGTAAATTTCGAGTAATTTTTGAAAATTAAATCTCCTAAAGCAAAAAAGCCCCCTAATTTCGTTTCTTATGAGCCGGAATTTATTTATATAATACAATGGGGACTTATTCCAATCGAAATTTTTCATGTACCTTATGAGGTAAATTTTGACTTTTTTTCAATTTTTGATCGCCCCCCACGGGCAAAAGCCCCAGGTCTCATTTGTAAGAAATGACTTTTTTCACATAACTACTTTATTTCATATTAAATTTACCTTCAATCCTTTTGTACCTTATGAGGTAGCAATATATGTGGCCGGGCTCCCGGACTACTATGGGCCTGCCTGAATTACTATAGGTATTCATTGTTATAGAGATGAAGGTCGTGGAAAGTTTGTTTTGGTTCCTTTTTTCACTTTTATTATTTTCTCGAAATGAAAAGGTTTCTAGCTTCAGAACGTCCGGTTAAAAAATCCAGAAAGTCTTAAAAAAAAATTCCAATTGTCAAATAATGGACGATTGCATCTAATAAATTAAAGTTTAGGACACGAGTTTGTATTAATAAATTGCTCTATGCCAAGTTTCGAATTTCTAGCTCTAGTTATAGGAGCAGTTAATGACCAAGGTCTGGTTGTAAAGCATCATAATAGATATATGAAGATCGTGTTTCGATTCTTCAACCGATCCTGGTGTCTATATCTGTTTATTTTATGGATGTCATGTAGTGTGTGTTAACATGCCAGAATATATAAGATTTTATTGTTAATTCACATAGTAATAGAAAAAATACTATCAAAAATCTAGTAAAAATCTTTTTTAGCTAGTTTTTTATAGAAAATATTTTAATTTTATAAAAATTTTCATAATTAGATATATAAATTGCAATGGTCTGTTGAAGGAGCGTTGAAATCGATTAATCAATGATCTATCTTGTTATCTATTGACGTCTAAGAAGATGCAAGCATTAAAAATACATGTCCAGACAAGTTTTATTCGATTAAAAATATTTGTCAATTTCTTTTATTCTAAAAAGACCCGTTCATGGACGAGAACGAGAACTTTTAAAAAAAAGGAGAGTAAAGAAATATTACTAAAATCCAGGCTAAATACAATGCAATAACATGCACATAAAGAAATATAGACCATTCGGGGGATAAATCCCTGCTTAAATTTTAAGACTCACCAGAGTAACTAAGTAAAAATCATTTGGATGGATGAATCAAAATATACTTCTAAATGAAATTTTACTATTTTTAAAAAAAATTGCAATTTAGAATTTTAGAATTATAGTAGATAATTTTAGAAAAGTGATTTGAAAATTTCTTTGTCCCGTTTCTTTCGGGAAGCATGACGTCATCAAGTGTCGTTTGTTCTGCCACTTCCTAGGGTTCCGTTCAAAAGTAAAAGTGAACCCTCGTACCGCCGATACTTAGTCCGTGTGGCTGTTTGTTTCAATATTATAGCTCATAAATAAAAATAAACTTGAAATTTAAAGCTTTTAACATTAACTCTTAAGGTAGTTGTTTCGCGACAATACTAGCAAAAAGTTAATGCTAGAGTATATAGAACAGACAATAAGGATTCATAATTCATAAGACCAAAACTTTTTGCTGTTTATATACCATTACTAGTCAATCCCGTGCTCGTTTGACAAATCTGGCAACACTGTCCGAGCTTGTATATATTTTATCATAGAAATTTCAGAAAAAGTACATTATAAAGGAAGATTTATAAAACAAAAAGTTCTTAATAAGCGATTGAAAGCTGTTGCGACTATGGCTGAAGCGAAAAAACGTCAAAAAACTACTAAATTTAATCCACTTTTTAGGTTAAATAAATGCGTTGTTGCCAGCTTGTTTTTAGTGTAAATTTTTCAATATACATTTTTCATTATTTATTCATTCTTATCTCAGAAACTGTCTTGTAACTATGAATTAAAATTTTCTTAAAAAATTGATTAGTTATTGTTTAATGTTGGTTTAGTTTTTTATAACATTGGTAAGAAGAGTTTCTTAATTATAATTAAATGTGTATGTAAACTTTCCGATATCCCGTATAGTGAAATGCGAGGTGGAATATATCAGAGTCTGAAAAACTATCTTTTGAGTTTAATATCTCCGGAACTATATTGTTCATAAATTTCGTTTTGCCACCAATCGATGCAGAAGTATTTAAATAATAATCTGTTTAAATTTTAAAAAAATCCTAAGAAAAGCCATATGGTGAAACAACTACCTTAATTTTAAATTATTTTAAATTTAATTTATAATAAAACCACCGTGGGATCGAGCACCAAAGTGGCTGTTTTTAGATGTTTTTTGCATCTGAAGCCGTTCAGAAGAGACTTAACTTAGAATTATGAAAATGAAATAATAAATTTACTCATTTTCTCTTTATCATCGAAAAATAAGAACGTATTTGGGGATTTATAAGGTACCTACTGCTAGTGATCCGACTCACACTTGGCTAGTTTATTTAATTAGGAAACAAGCAATAGAAGCTTATATTTATATTTTTCAAAAAAATATATATGTAAAAGAAAATTGAAAAGGTAAACAAAAGATAAAAAATGACAAACGTCTAGAATAGAAAATAATATATATTATTTTGTCGTAAATGCTCCTGTCCCCTGGGAATCCCCCAAGAATTCTCTAACAACAGAAAGCCTTGAACAAACACCTACTAATGTCTTTACAGAGGTTGCAAATATATAATTATTTCTTTTCATTTTTGGACATTTCGTACAGAAGATTGGAATTAAATGCAGTTCATTGACAGATGGATTGACTCTTGAGGGGAATTGAAGAGGTCCCTGTGGGCGCCCCATCGCTCATTCGAAATTTATAATTATCCATGGAGGACCCGGTTCTAGTTGGATACACGGCCTGGAAATTTACGTCCTTGGTTCTCTCTCTTTAATTAGATTATTTATTATCGCTTCCTAGTTTTATCTTGATATATTACCAAGTTCGTTTTATTTAAGCTTATTTCTTTTCTCTTATCCTTTCCTTATTTCGCGATATCAGCTCTCAAGATTTTTTAATGTCAAAGATATGTTGATTTTTTACTATTTTTATATTTTTAACAACATTAATAAAATGTAGAAGATGGTTCTATATACAAACATATAAATTAAAATTTGTACAATTCATGTTTATTAAGCTCTTTTTCACATATTAGGTGATTTCCATCAAAAGATGAATTTCCATGATATAGAATGCATTTTGGACAATATATATTATTTTATATCATTATTATTATTCAATTCCATTATCAGTATTAGATGTGACAAATCAGAGGAAAAAAGAACAATTGAGGACGTTCCCTAATAAATCGATTTTCTTGAAATCCTTTTAAAATTTTGAAAACACATATTTATAAGTGTCCTTTATACATAGAAATTTTTTCACTAGTCCTTGCGGCACTAAATTTGTAAATATTGACCATTGAAATTTGCATATTTAACACGCGAACCCTATCCCAATTGATGTTAAAGTGACTGTTTCATTAAATAACAATAGTAATTTTCTTGAAATTATTGTGAAAAACTGAGAATCATTAACTGAAGATATAACAAATATTTTTCTGTTAAAATAATTGTATCAAGCGGTATTCGTTTTGTATGAAAAATCTTAAAAGTTAGGTATTTAAGATGGTTTTCATTTTTTCTCTCATGGCATGGCAGGTGAGAGATGGCGACTTGGCAACGTCGCACTAAAATCACTCAATTTTTCCATATCTAAAAAACTTCTGCAGCTTGTGCATTTGAGATTTTTAGATAATTCTCTCAACGTAACTATACTGTTCTCATCTGGAATTTCGCATTAAGCTGTTTCATGAAGTGTTTTTTTTTTTTATTCTTTGTCTTTTAGCGTCCGTAAGAATTCAATGTTGCCAGATCCGAGAAACGACGCAGTGAAAATATTTTTGTCTTTCTGCGCATGCGAGAGCAGGGGAAAGAGCAAACTGCATCTGAGCTATATTAGGGAACGTCCTTAACACCATGTTAAAACCTGCGAACAATTGCAGCGTTTCGCCAATTTATTGTGGCTTCATCAGGCTATTAATCAAATTTTTAACACATCGTCATTCAATTCTTTTCTTGCTGATTTTTTCTTTTTTTCTAATCTTTTTGAATTAGTGGAAGGTGTACAGTTGGTCTGTTTGAATCCATTGCTACTCTAAACAATCAATGGTGTTGTATAAATAAATGTGTTCATGTTGTTATATATGTATATATATATTATATGTATTATAATTAGCAAGAAAAGAATTGAATGACGAAGTGTTTTAAAAATTTGATCAAGAGCCTGATGAAGCCACAATAAATTGGCGAAACGTTGAAATTGGTCGCATTTAACACGGTGTTTAATTGTTCCTTATTTCCTCTGATTTATCACAATTATTTTATATATTTTAACGTTTGAATAGGTTTTATTCTATTTTACTTAATATAAGGGTAATGGAAATTTGTTTATTATTGTTTTTAGTTTCAATTAAATCATTGTATGATTTTAGATATATGTGAATTGTGGAAGTATCGAATTCTTTTCCTGAGGTTTTGACAATTTGAGCGCTTCTATCTGCAAGACTTTAAAAGTAATTTTAACTTTCTCATTCCTAGATTGGTGAAAACGATGGAAATTGGATTAAGATAAAAAAAAAAATATGTTGTGTGACCCCCAAAGGCTTAAAGTGTAATTAAAAAGTGACCGGAAATTCATTGGTCGGTTTTTTTTTTTTTTTTTTTTAATGCAATCGAATGCAAGAAGGGGTTCACCAGCAAAGATGCAGCCCCTATGGATCTCGGAAGACCCTTGCATTACCGAAGAGAAGGGAAAGTTGATTAAGTGAGAGGGTGTAGACGTAGGTGTCTATGCACCCTGGTTTTGAAGGTTTGAAGATCATAGGTGCTGGGAAAGATAGAGGCTGGAAGAGAGTTCCAGTTCCTTGAAGTCATGGGGATATATGTATTCCCGAATGAAGTGGTCCGGCACTTTTCTAATTTGACCGCGAGAGAGTGTTGGGAGTCGGCAAAACGCGTGCTACGTGCAAAGTATGCTTTGGGGGAATTATTGATTTTATCTCATCAGAGCACCTGGCGTGATAGTATCTATAGAAAAGGGAAAGGGCAGAGACATTTCTTTGATGAGCCAGCGAGTCGAGGGAGTCTGTGAGGGTAAAATCGTCAATTAGCCTGACTGCTCGTTTCTGAATTGCATCCAGGGTAGCAAGAGAATATTTTGAGGCTCCTCTCCATAGATGAGAGCCGTATTCGAGACAGGGGCGGATTTGGGGGTACCGCCACATTTGATCCCCCGACAAAACATCCCCCGACAAAATATCCCAATGACAAAACATCCCCCGACAAAATATCCTTTCTGAAGACATAAAGGAATCGAGTTAAAATAAAAAATACCAATTGATTCTCATCTAGTACTAGAGGAATAACCATTCTATTATGGATTTGTGACGTTTCGGTTTTTATTGGTAACCATTGGTGAAGACATAGAGGAATCGAGTTAAAATCAAAAATAGCGATTGATTCTCATCTAGTACTAGAGGAATAACCATTCTATATTGGATTTGTGACGTTTCGGTTTTTATTGGTAACCATTGCTGAAGACATAGAGGAATCGAGTTAAAATCAAAAATACCGATTGATTCTCATCTAGTACTTGGGGAATAACCATTCTATATTGGAATTTTGACGTTTCGGTTTTTATTGGTAACCATTGCTGAAGACATATAGAGAGGAATCGACTTAAAATCAAAAATAGCGATTGATTCTCATCTAGTACTTGAGGAATAACCATTCTATATTGGATTTTTGACGTTTCGGTTTTTATTGGTAACCATTGCTGAAGACATACAGGAATCGAGTTAAATTCAAAAATAGCGATTGATTCTCATCTAGTACTAGAGGAATAACCATTCTATATTGGATTTGTGACGTTTCGGTTTTTATTGGTAACCATTGCTGAAGACATAGAGGAATCGAGTTAAAATCAAAAATAGCGATTGATTCTCATCTAGTACTTGAAGAATAATCATTCTATATTGGATTTTTGACGTTTCGGTTTTTATTGTTAACCGTTGCTGAAGACATGAAGGTATTGGCTTAAAATCAAAAATAACAATCGATTCTTATCTATTACTAGAGGAATAAACTTATTGCATTCCATTTTTGATGTTTTGACTATTAATGGCAACCTCTAATGAAAACGTGGAGGAATCGAATTAAAATCAAAAAGACTAAATTCTTTTTTAGTAACCAACTCAAGTTTGAGTTGTTTGTCATAAAAAAAATTAGTCTTTTTGATTTTAAGTCGATTCCTCCACGTTTTCATTAGAGGTTGCTATTAATAGTCAAAACATCAAAAATGGAATGCAATAAGGTTATTCCTCTAGTAATAGATAAGAATCGATTGTTATTTTTGATTTTAAGCCAATACCTTCATGTCTTCAGCAACGGTTAACAATAAAAACCGAAACGTCAAAAATCCAATATAGAATGATTATTCTTCAAGTACTAGATGAGAATCAATCGCTATTTTTGATTTTAACTCGATTCCTCTATGTCTTCAGCAATGGTTACCAATAAAAACCGAAACGTCAAAAATCCAATATAGAATGGTTATTCCTCTAGTACTAGATGAGAATCAATCGCTATTTTTGATTTTAACTCGATTCCTCTATGTCTTCAGCAATGGGTACCAATAAAAACCGAAACGTCAAAAATCCAATATAGAATGGTTATTCCTCTAGTACTAGATGAGAATCAATCGCTATTTTTGAATTTAAGTCAACATGGACTGTGTGTTGATTAGAAAAAAAATGGGAGCCCGAAACACACCATGCCCGACGATTGGCTGTTCGGTTTTCAATGTGTGTTTGATTAGGAAAAAATGGGAGCCCGAAACACACCCCGCTCGACGATTTGTTTGTCCGGTTTACAATGTGTGTTTGATTAGAAAAAAAATGGGAGCCCGAAACACACCACGCCCGACGATTGGCTGTTCGGTTTTCAATGTGTGTTCGATTAGAAAAAAAATGGGAGCCCGAAACACACCCCGCCCGGACTAAACTTTCGGAGGTTCGGTTAATATATATTCAGTTCGGCTCGGTTGGAGTCAGCCAATCGATCCGTCTAAATGCCAGCCCGAAAAGGAGCTATACGAAACCAACCGAGCCGAACTGAATATATATTAACCGAACCGGAGTCGATTTGCATTACTCATAAGATTCACGCGGGGAAGGGTTATTTTGTCATGAGATATTTTGTCGGGGGATATTTTGTCGTGGGATATTTTGTCGGGGGATATTTTGTCGGGGGGTATTTTTGTCCGGGGATATTTTGTCGGGGGATGTTTTTTCGGGGATGTTTTGTCGGGGGATGTTTTGTCGCGGAATCGATTTGGGCCTTGTAGATGGTGAGAAGTTGTGGGGGTTTGTAAAATCGCTTGGACCTGAATAAGAAGCCAATCTTCCTTGCTGCAGATTTCGCCACAGAGGAGATGTGTTCATTCCAAGACAGGTCAGATGTGACAGAGACGCCCAACATGGATAGGCTGTCGCACATTTTCAGGGTATTCGAATCGAAATGAATATCAGGGAAATCTTTATTTTCGCGCCTAGAAATTAGACAACATTAAGTCTTGTTTGAATTAAAGTTAACTAAATTTTGAGAGCCCCATTTATTCAGTTTGTCAAGATCGAGAGTAATTGAGGAGGCAACATTGATTCGATTATTCGGGAGTAAGGGTTTGCCGTGTAGAGTGCTATCGTCGGCGTAACAATGAGTGGGGTTTGCCGTTTGATCGATAAGGTCGTTTATATAAATAAGGAAGAGTGTGGAGGAGATTACAGAGCCTTGGGGAACACCAGAGTTTGTGGAGAACTATTCAGATGATGTTCCATCCACCACAACTTTTATACTTCGGTTTGTCAGAAAGCTTTCTATCCATTTGCGAAGTGTTGGTGTGAATCCAAAGGCTGGCAGTTTGGCAAGAAGATTTTTGTGCCAAACCTGGTCAAAAGCTTTGGAGATATCAAGGGCTACAGCGAGGGTTTCTTTTCCGGCCTCTAGAGTATTGTTCCAGGTGTGGGTGACATAGGTTAAGATGTCGCCTGTGGAACGATTTTGTCTGAATCCATATTGCCTATCGTGAATTAATTTATTATTTTCTAAGTGATGAAGGACGTGTTGGTTTATGACCAATTCCATTATTTTGGAAACAACGGTTCTGTTAACTAACAACAAGGAAATTTTACAGGGCAGAGAAAAAACAAACAAAATGTAATATTGTTGTTATGGAAAGAAACTATTTTTCACATTTTTTTTCTACAACTTACGATCGTAATTTTAAGTAGCAGTTTTACTTGAACGATGCTGCATCTCTTTTTCTTTCGAAAAGTATTAATATGCCATATTTAATAAAAAATGGATTTAGCAGGTTTACACTCTAAGGCGAAGGTCTGTCTGTGAGAACATTGGAAATTAACATACAAACTGGAAATTTAAAAGTAATATATTTTTCCGGAAATCAAAAATAGTATTATTTGTTAGATGTAATGTAAATAAAAACTACTGAATCCTTGGTATGTAAGTCCCACTCGCAATAGGCAGTTTTTTTCTAACTCTTTGAGAAATATCTTCTAATATATTTGCAACTGAGTCATATAATTTACTAATGGCCATATGTCCCAATCACTGTTAGCTTATCTCACTTTTCGAGTTGAGTAATTACTGCAGATGGCTAGAAAATCAGAGTGCACACATTCATTTTCTCTTACAAATGTCTAATAATATAATAACAATCGAATTCGATTCAATCGCGAATCAACTGTAGAGAATTTTTGTCAAATATTGAGTGAAAATAATATTTGAACTTATATATTTCTAACTTGAAATAATGATCTGAAATAAATAATATATATTTATATACAGATATATCATCTCCATATATATGTGTCTATGTTTATTTGTATCAAGCAGAGGACAACCTCTTTGTTTCTCTTTGTGAATTTTATTATCAATTTCTTATTCCTTCGCCCGAATCTTTCTCTTACGAGATGCATGCAAGGTATTATCATAAGTTGCGCTATTCTTAACATCACTAAAAAGAGAAAAATAAAAATAATTTTTAGAAAAAAAAGCCGACTTCAAAAAAATTAAATCCAACAAATATAAAATAATAAGAACTCAAAAATCAAATAAAATGCACAAGAAGGAATAAAATAATTATCTAATTTAGTTAAAACTAAACGATGAAATTGTAACATGAAATTACTTTTTGAAGTCGGCCAAACAAACTATATAATCGAGCTTACGCGGTGTTGTCTTCATTACCCGCCAAACGTACTAAGATCCGTCGAGTGCGATTCATAAAATGTATGTTTGGCACCGACTTCAAAAAGGGATTTCATGTTAATATTTCATCGTTTAGTTGTAGCTAAACAAGATAATTATTTTATACCTTTTAGTGCATTTTATTTGATTTTTGAGTTCTTATTATTTTATATTTGTTGCATTTAATTATTTTGAAGTCTGTTTTTTTCTAAAAATTATTTTTTATTCCGAAAAATTTTCTGTTGCCATATTTTTCGCTACCCCCACAATTAGTTACGTGACCTCCTTGAGGGTCGAGACCCACAGTTTAAGAAGCGCTAGTAGGTATATAAACCATTAAATATTAGATCATCAGTATTCATCCATTTTTTACTGAATCTTTTTCAATCAATTCTGTTGTTTTTTTTTTTTATAATTTTTCTAACTAATATAACAAAGAATAATTGCTATATCAATGAGAATTGTTTTGACCGCTCTTATTTGAAAAATATATTTATCACGAGACTACTGCGGATTACGCTATTGAAGTCTGCGGAGTTTTAAGTCTGGACCAAGAGAGAAAAAGATGTGATCCACTTAGATACAATCCAACGTCATTTCGCGTATAGCCCGCTAGACATTCAGATGGATCAGGATGGATTAGAATTCTAAGCTGACCACCAGTGAAGGAACATCAAATTTTCAATATCCATACGATATTGACTCCATGAAAAACAACATTTATAATTAAAAATAATTTTTAAGAAAAAATAAAAACCGACTTCAAAAAAATTAAATGCAACAAATAAAATACACTAAAAGGTATAAAATAATTATTATCTTATTTAGTTACAAGAAAACTACGAAATATTAACATGAAATTACTTTTTGAAGTCGGTGCCAAACAAACCATACCTATAAGCGAGCGTATCCACCAAACGTACTAAGTAAGATCCGTCGAGTGCGATTCATAAAAGGTATGTTTGGCACCGTCTTCAAAAAGTAATTTCATGTTAATATTTCGTCGTTTAGTTGTAACTAAATAAGATAATAATTATTTTATACCTTTTAGTGTATTTTTATTTGTTGCATTTAATTTTTTGAAGTCGGTTTTTATTTTTTCTTAAAAATTATTTTTATTTTTCTCTTTTTAGTGATGTTATTAATAGTGATCATATCATCAGAACTTGACCAAATTAATATGACACCATCCCTAAGATACCCCCTTTCCAATAAAAAAGAATCATCAAAATCAGTTCATAAACAAAGAAGTTAGGCCTGAGCTAACCTAACAAAAAAGGTCTAATACCTATGAAAAAAAAATGGGACCAATCGGAAAGTAGACTGAACCCAATTCCAAAAAAAATTCAAAATCGGTTCACAATTGGCGGAGATATGACGTAACATAGGCACACAAAAAAAAAATTCAGTCGAATAGAGAACCTCCGTCTTTTTTGAAGTTGGTTAAATTAAAAATAATTTTTAAGAAAAAATAAAAACCGACTTCAAAAAATTAAATGCAACAAATAAAATACACTAAAAGGTATAAAATAATTATTATCTTATTTAGTTACAACTAAACGACGAAATATTAACATGAAATTACTTTTTGAAGTCGGTGCCAAACAAACTATACCTATAAGCGAGCGTACCCGCCAAACGTACTAAGTAAGATCCGTCGAGTGCGGTTCATAAAAGGTATATATTTGGCACCAACTTCAAAAAGTAATTTCATGTTAATATTTCGTCGTTTAGTTGTAACTAAATAAGATAATAATTATTTTATACCTTTTAGTGTATTTTATTTATTGCATTTAATTTTTTGAAGTCGGTTTTTATTTTTTTCTTAAAAATTATTTTTATTTTTCTCTTTTTAGTGATGTCATTAATAGTGATCCTATTATCAGAACTTGACCAAATTAATATGACACCATCCCTAAGACACCCCCTTTCGGATAAAATAAACTGCAACGGATCGTTGCTAAACTTTATCCAAATTCATTTGAAATATTAATATGTTCTTGAGTAAAGTACGTTAAAATATAATTTTACTAAAAACTTTATTTAACCTTTTTTGTGGTCCCCAAGGTACTTAATTAGGATATTAAATTTCATCAAAATTGGTTAAGTCATTTTCAAGATATTTAGAAAAAACTAAAAAAGTACTGAAATAAAGTACTAATGTTTGTGGACCGATATGTACCAAAAACTAATCAGCGCTTCATTTTGTTAAACTAATGGTAAGTTTTCAATTTCATTTCAATCAGCGCAAAGGTGTGGAAAAAATCGTGGACGAAAAAAACGATAACACACATACATACATACATCCATCCATCCCCACGCACTTCCAAAAAAAATGGCACTTTTTGGCCTCTCGACGAGATTCCAGGTAATTTTTGGCAAAACCGTCACGTGCTAAAATTCAATCTCATTGAATACTACAATTTGTGACCTTAATTGAGTCCATGGGTTCCGTAGTCTTTACCTGAGGACCCTTTGAAGTCGCGCTTGCCGCGAGAGCGATTCCAATACTTTCTCCTATGCTTCGCATTGGATAAAGTAAAAAGAACCATCGAAATCGGTTCATAAACAAAGAGGTTAGGTCTAAACAAACCTAATAAAAAAGGTCTAATACCTAGGGAAAAAAATCGAAAAAAAATGGGACCAATCGGAAGCTAGACTGGACCCAATTCAAAAAAAATTTTCAAAATCGGTTGACAATTGGCGGAGATATGAGGTAACATAGGCACAAAAAAAAAAAAAAAAAATTCAGTCGAATAGAGAACCTCCTCCTTTTTTGAAGTCGGTTAAAAAAGACTGAAGATGAAGACCAAGTCTTCGAAACTATAGTCTCAAACAAATAAATAATATATATATATACAGATATATTGTTGTGAAATCCGACAGAGCACAATATTTAAATAAATATAATATAATATTTTCATATGTATAATTGCTTTATTAAGAAAGAGAGGAGATTCAGGTCAAAACTGACTAAGCATTGCATTCCTCAACTAGCAAAAAGTGCGAGGACAGGGGAATTATTCCTGTTAAGAGTTAAATGACATTTTAGAAATCATTATTAAAATGCATCGTTTTAAAAAATTATCATTTGAATATTTTAATCAGACTAATTAGAGATGTTTTTGCAAACATGAATTATTGAACAGATTCAGGTCAAGATTATATCAGCAAAATAATACCTGAATATGAATAATAATACTTATTTAAGCACATATTTTGAAAATTAAACGAATATAAATACGGAGGGTGTTTGAATGAAAAGACACTCTCCCTGTTACTCAAAACGAGTACCTTGATCTTGAACATGTAAATGTTAAACTTAATACTTGTAATTAAGCAGCTAAAGGCTTGCAACGTTGTAAAATATCTTTTATCTTTTATTATTAAATAAAAATTCTTCAAAAACTAGTTAAATCTTTTCACCCCATCCGTGGTGGGAGCTATTAAAGTAAACAACCCCTAAACCCAAAATCCGCACCTCAACAGTGGTGTCCATTGGTGGGATTCGAAACAACCGAACCAGTAGTCAACATACAACGTAGCCAAGCCTACATTTGAGGAAGGATGATTATCGGCCCAATTCGTTTATCTCGAAGACCGACGACCTGTTTTTTCTCAAGGCTGAGTTTCAACATTTATCAAGAAACCAAGCAACAGTAAGTAACCATGCCTATCGTAAGGGATGAACACGTAAACCAACACAGGGGGAGTCAAACATAAGACGATTCAGAATTTGAACCAGGGAGAGAGATCAGGAACGAAAAGCTCACTCAATAATACAGTAATACCCAGTACCAGTGGGACGAACATGGCATCAATTGCTGATGCACATCAAACAGATAACACAAGGGAGGTGACACATCAATCACCCGGTAGACACTTGGAAATAGAAACAATAACGCTTAAAGAAGCTAGAAATATTATAGTAAGTTTTGGAGGTAATTTACAGGCGGAACTCAGGGAGTTTTTAAGTACGTGCGAATTTGCGTTCGACAATATAGACTCAAGCAGGGTAGGGTCACTTTTGGACGCGGTATTGAAAATAAAGTTACGGGGGAAGGCACTACAGGCAGTTCAGTAATAGAGTCTACTCTGAGAGAAACGACGGACGAAAGTAGCAAGTAGTTGGAAGAGGAAAGAATCAGATCCAGTAATAGGGAGAGAATAAAAAAGACCAAAGAGGTAGAAACAAAAATTTTGAAAGTCAGGACACAAAGCCAGATTATTTGGATAGCAATTATGAAACGCAGGGTGAAACGAATTACGAGGAAAATACATGTAAGTACGGGAGAACAAATACGGCGTGGAAGGATAGAGTCAGAAGAGTTATGGCACAATAAGGCCAGAGACCCTTAGGTTGCAGTTTTTGTGGTTATAGTGAATATATAGTACAGTAAAGAATTGCCGGAAACGTTTGAGGAAGAATAGGTATAATTATTATCCATATATAGGGAAAGAAGGGAACATGACCCGGACGAAGGGCAAAGTAGACCAGTGAGAGAAATACACACTGAAGAAAATGAAGATTTAAACGAGGAAGCTTCGGGGTAGAGGGCGATACTTCCGATGCTATGATACAAGTAGCCCAAACAGAAACAATTGAAACTAAAATAAATTCGGATGGGGTGAAGTTGGTAGAAGTAATAGCGGAAACAAGTAATCTCGATGGAAATTCAGAAGACGACATAATAATAGTGGATTTAGAAATACTAGAAGCTAAAGAGAAGTTAAAATGCTTAGTGGATACAGGGGCAGAAGTATGCATTCTGAAAAATAAATGTCTAAAGCCAGATGTACAAGTAGTCACGAAAAAGATACAGTTAAAATATCTAGGAGAAAAAATCGATACATTAGGCGAAATCGATGCGAGTATTAATTTAAAAGAAAAACAGATTAAGCATAAATTTCACATAGTAGAAAAGTTCCCCTCATCATGTAAATTTATTTTTATAAGAGATAGAAAAAATTGCGAAGTAAAAATATACATATACATATATTTAATTTTGTTTCTAGAAAATTAATAAGTAATCATAATAAATCTAGGATTTCTATTTAAAAAAAATGTAGAGAGTTCATTGACGTGAATAGTTAAAGGTAAATAGTAAATGAAAGAAGAATGTGATGACCATTGAAAATTCTTTTAAAAAGAAACTAGATACTTAGACTAATCTTTTTATTCACCTTTATATAGAGAAATATTTATTAAGTAAATTTATTTTTGTATAGGAGATAAACAAATAATTCTGAAGTAAAAATATATATCTATGTATTTTGATTATGTTGCTCGAAAATTTAAAATAATATATCTAGAGATTTTATCTTAATAAAATTTAGAGAGAAGGGGTATGTTGAGAAGAGAGAATTTTCAAAAGGACAAAGGGAGATTAAAATAAAATAAAAAATAAATAAACTGCAACGGATCGTTGCTAAACTTTATCCAAATTCATTTGAAATATTAATATGTTTGTTCCTTTATTATTAATCAGATATCACTTGCAATTTGTAGTTCATGTTGACATTAATTAAAAATAATTCTCATTTAATAGTCGAGGAATAACCATTCTACATTGGATTTTTGACATTTCGGTTATTATTGTAACCATTGCTGAAGACATGGAGGAATCGACTTAAAATCAAAAATAGCCACCGATTCTCATCTAATACTTGAGGAATAACAATTCTACATTAGGTTTTTGACGTTTCGATTATTATTGGTAACCATTACTGAAGACATGGAGGAATCGACATAAAATCAAAAATAACGATCGATTCTCATCTAATACTAGAGGAATAACCTTATTGCATTCCATTTTTGATGTTTTGACCATTAATGGCAACCTCTACTGAAAACGTGGAAGAATCGACTTAAAATCAAAAAGACTAAATTCTTTTTATGGTAAACAACTCAAGACTTGAGTTGTTTACCATAAAAGAATTTAGTCTTTTTGATTTTAAGTCGATTCTTCCACGTTTTCAGTAGAGGTTGCCATTAATGGTCAAAACATCAAAAATGGAATGCAATAAGGTTATTCCTCTAGTATTAGATAAGAATCGATCGTTATTTTTGATTTTATGTCGATTCCTCCATGTCTTCAGCAATGGTTACCAATAATAATCGAAACGTCAAAAACCTAATGTAGAATTGTTATTCCTCAAGTATTAGATGAGAATCGATGGCTATTTTTGATTTTAAGTCGATTCCTCCATGTCTTCAGCAATGGTTACCAATAAAAACCGAAACGTCAAAAATCCAATATAGAATGGTTATTCCTCAAGTATTAGATGAGAATCAATCGCTATTTTTGGTTTAAAGTCGATTTCTCTATGTCTTCAGCAATGGTTACCAATAAAAACCGAAACGCCAAAAATCCAATATAGAATGGTTATTCCTCAAGTACTAGATGAGAATCAATCGCTATTTTTGGTTTTAAGTCGATTTCTCTATGTCTTCAGCAATGGTTACCAATAAAAACCGAAACGTCAAAAATCCAATATAGAATGGTTATTCCTCAAGTACTAGTTGAGAATCAATCGCTATTTTTAGCATTTCACAGAGAAAAGCCTATCCACTCTTACTTAGTTAGGTTAAATGAGTCCTATATTACCATAAACAGATCAAATGAATAAATTTTAAAGAATTCAAAAATCTTACTTTAGAGTAAAGTACTTTAAAATATAATTTTACTAAAAACTTTATTTAACCTTTTTTGTCGGCCCCAAGGTACTTAATTAGGATATTAAATTTCATCAAAATTGGTTAAGTCATTTTAAAGATATTTAGAAAAAACTAAAAAAGTACTGAAATAAATAATGTTGTATAATACTAATGTTTGTGAGCCGATATGTACCAAAAACTAATCAGCGCTTCATTTTGTTAAAATGATGGTAGGTTTTCAATTTCATTTCAATCGGTGCAAAGGTGTGGAAAAAATCGTGGACGAAAAAAACGATAACATCCATCCATCCATCCTTCCATCCATCCGCACGCACTTCCAAAAAAAATGGCACTTTTTGGCCTCTCGACGAGATTCCAGGTAACTTTTGGCAAAACCGCCACGTGCTTCGCATTGGATAAAGTAAAAAAATGGCGAGCGCGGAATGAAAGGGCAAGTGACGTAAAAACTAGAGAGTAAAAAAATATTAATGTTTAGGGCCATATGAAGTACATAGGAATTATACTCGGACGGAAATGTAATATTAATATATGTTATTAAAGGCACTGGGGGAATAAACTGATAAGGTAAATAAAATTTGTAAAAAGAATTATAGGATTTATGTGAGGAAAAAGCAAAAATCTTTAGGAAAGTAATATTTTGAGGGAACGAATGAATAAAGAAAGGGAAAGTGGTAATTCCTAAGAAAGGATATATATTTTTAGATGGGGCACCAGTATAGAGAAAAAAATACGCTCAGTATAACCTATCTACAGTGGCAGAATTTCTTTCAGAGAACCGGCTAGTGACAATTAAAAAAAATTTACGATCATTGAACAAGAAGGGTTCATTATTTAAAAGCTATACCCCCTGCCAGCTAAATTGACGAACGCGAAAATTCACGTACATGTAGTAAAAAAAATAAATAATCCAATTTGACCATGAATAATTGGGGGTGGGAAAAATGTAAAGTCAGCTAAGGGGTTTCAAGAATTTGCAGGAAAGAACAAGAGTTTAGAACGGTATTGGGTTTTAATTGATGTAGCGTACAACTATTGCTGCACCTACACGTTAAGGGTATAACTGGATTGTGTCGAAAAGACATAAGTATTGTGAATTTAGGGAACATCTATTTCAAAAAACTATCGGAACCAAATGGGTGGATCTTTGTGTCACCGGTACCTGAAGAAGTGAAATTAATATGTAAGTAAGTATGTAAGTCATCCAAAGTCCACTGTTAACAGGTACTGGTAAGTTGAGATTGGGAAAAGGGTGCGATTTAAGGACTCAAAGAAAAACCCTGAAGGCGGAACAAAACATTAAGGCAACCAACACCGTAGAATGGACACTTCCAGAATTAAACATTATCGAACTTGTCAATAGAGAAGAAAAATTCAACGAGCTCAAAGAAAAATATCTTGATGAAGGAACTCCCTTAGTGAAAAGTGATGTAATGTACTATTATTGTTGCTGCATCCAAAAGATAAGGCTAAAACTAAGTTATGCAGGAGGAAATAAACATTGCTACGTTGGAAAGCAGGTATTTTCAAAAATTATCAGAACCAAACGGCTAGATTTTTGTGCCACCAATACCCGAGAATGTGTAACTGATGTGCGAGGAAAGGTTATGTAAAAACTAAAGCTAGCAGGAGCAAGAAAATTAAGATTAAAAAAAAGACGGGAGCTGAGGACACGAGGAAAATCTCGGAAAGCGGTACAGAACATCAAGGCAGCTATCAACGTAGAATGGACACTCCCAGAAATAAACTACATCGAACTTATTTAGAAAGAAGAAAAATTCAGCGAGCCCAAGGAGAAATATTTTGAAGAAAGCACACCCTTAGTGAAAAGTGAAATGAAATAGTTTTAGACGAGCTAAGGGTTAAGTAAAACTAAAAAAACAATAGACAAACACAGACCCAATCGAATAAATAAACGTACCACCTAAAGATAAGTTTAAGCTAAAATTATAACCCAAACCAAAAATGAAACAAAAAATTATATTGTAAATAAAAAAAAAAGTTATATAATGTTCATATAGGTAATATTGTATATTACAGGTGTCAAACTAAGTTAATCTCATTATACTATTTGGGGAGGCTATGAAATAAAATTATATTGTAAACAAATAAATAAATAAAGGAAATGCTCAGGAATGAGCTACAAAATATATATATATAATTACACATATAGCTACACATATATATATACTTAAATGTCAAAGATAGTTTTACTATTCTATTTTGATTAATAAAGTCAGATGAAGCTAAATCTTTCGAGATAAAATGAAATTAAAAAATAAAGTTATTTTACCAAAAATTTGTGTATGCCTGTATCAATGAAAAATAAAATGATGAAAGAAATCAATGTAAACAGAAAGAATCTCAATGAAAATATGTAATCCACGATATAATCATAATCCATAACTCACTATAAGTGAGATGAATTTAAAACATTAAAAAAAAAAAAAAAAGGAAAAACATTTCATATGAAGCAAACCAAAAATTTTATTTTTTTTAATGAGCTATATTAAAACGATCAAATGAATAAATTTTAAGGAATTTTAAGGAAACTTTATTTAACCTTTTTTGTCGTCCCCAAGGTTCTTAATTAGGATATTAAATTTCATCAAAATTGGTTTAGTCATTTTCAAGATATTTAGAAAAAACTAAAAAAAGTACTGAAATAAAGTACTAATGTTTGTGGACCGATATGTACCAAAAACTAATCAGCGCTTCATTTTGTTAAAATAATGGTAGGTTTTCAATTTCAATTCAATCGGTGCAACGATGTGGAAAAAATCGTGTGCCAAAAAACGATAACATACATACATACGCACGCACTTGCAAAAAAAAATGGCACTTTTTGGCCTCCCGACGAGATCCCAGGTAATTTTTGGCAAAACTGTCACGTGCTAAAATTCAATCTAATTGAATACTTCAATTTGTGACCTTAATTGAGTCCATGGAATCCGTAGTCTTTACCTGAGGACACTTTGAAGTCGCGCTTGCCGCGAGACCGATTACAATACTTTCCCAATGCTTCGCATTGGATAAAGTAAAATAAACTGCAACGGATCGTTGCTAAACGTTATCCAAATTCATTTGAAATATTAATATGTTTATTCCTTTATTATTAATCAGATATCACTTGCTATTTGCAGTCCATGTTGACTTAATTCAAAAATAGCGATTGATTCTCATTTAACAGTCGAGGAATAACCATTCTACATTAGTTTTTTGACGCTTCGATTATTATTGGTAACCATTGCTGAAGACATGGAGGAATCGACTTAAAATCAAAAATAACGATCGATTCTTATCTAATACTAGAGGAATAACCAAGCTTGAGTTGTTTACCAAAAAAGAATTTAGTCTTTTTGATTTTAAGTCGATTCTTCCACGTTTTCAGTAGAGGTTGCCATTAATATTCAAAACATGAAAAATGGAATGCAATAAGGTTATTCCTCTAGTATTAGACAAGAATCGATCGTTATTTTTGATTTTAAGCCGATTCCTCCATGTCTTCAGCAATGGTTACCAATAATAATCGAAGCGTCAACAATCTAATGTAGAATGGTTATTCCTCAAGTACTAGATGAGAATCAATCGCTATTTTTGATTTTAACTCGATTCCTCTATGTCTTGAGCAATGGTTACCAATAAAAACCGAAACGTCAAAAATCCAATATAGTATGGTTATTCTTCAAGTACTAGGTGAGAATCAATCGCTATTTTTTATTTTAACTCGATTCCTCTATGTCTTCAGCAATGGCTACCAAAAGCCGAAACGCCAAAACCCAATATAGAATTGTTATTCCTCAAGTACTAGATGAGAATCAATTACTATTTTTGATTTTAACTCGATTCCTCCATGTCTTCAGCAATGGTAACGGATAAGACTGAGATCGCCACCAGATCCTTTGTCGTTAGCTCGGCTCGGTTGTGGAATACATTGTCATTAAATATCCGAACATCGCTTTCAACATCATCTTTTCATTGCTCACTCAGAGTGCATCTTCTCCGTGGGGCTGGGTTGTGTCACTGGTCTATTCGCCTGCTTGTGCTGACTCTGGCTGCTGGGTGAGCAAACTGGGTTGGGAGAGTCTTGCTCATTTAAATCTTACTATATACCTGTATCCTTTCTGTTTATCTTTTAAATGTTACTATATAGCTGTATTCTTTCTGTTTCTGCTCTACGAGGTAACCACCTCAGAGCATTGTTTTAAATAAATAAATAAGAAAACAACGCAGTTGCTATGGTTACTTATAAAATTTCCCAAATTCCCAAATTTTTAGAATTTCACAGCGATAAGCCTATCCATTCTTACTTAAGTTAGGTTGAATGAGCTATATTAAAACGATCAAATGAATCAATTTTAAGGAATTTAAAATAAAAAATTAAAAAAAGTACTATATTACTCTAGAGTAAAATACTTTAAAATATAATTTTACTAAAAACTTTATTTAACCTTTTTTGTGGTCCCCAAGGTACTTAATTAGGGTATTAAATTTCATCAAAATTGGTTAAGTCATTTTCAAGATATTTAGAAAAAACTAAAAAAATACTGAAATAAAGTACTAATGTTTGTGTACCGATATGTACCAAAAACTAATCAGCGCTTCATTTTGTTAAAATACTGGTAGGTTTTCAATTTCAATTAAATCGGTGCAACGGTGTGGAAAAAATCGTGGGCCAAATAAACGATAACATCCATCCATCCATCCGCACGCACTTCCAAAAAAATGGCACTTTTTGGCCTCTCGACAAGATCCCAGGTAATTTTTGGCAAAACCGTCAATTGCTAAAATTCAATCTAATTGAATACTTCAATTTTTTTTAATTCAATTTTTGACCATAATTTTGTCCATGGGTTCCGTAGTCTTTACCTGAGGACCCTTTGAAGTCGCGCTTGACGCGAGACGGATTACAATACTTTCCCCATGCTTCGCATTGGATAAAGTAAAAAGTATAAGAAGCTCTGGTTTATACAACCCTTAATATCCTATTCAATAAGCACATCGAAGTAATAGTTTCGCTCAAATATTTTCAATTTTTTTGCATATTCCTTCGTAAAAATATCTAACACGTGGATAAAAGTCATTTGCGTTTTCAATTTTTGTTTGATTGAATTTAGATATCTACCTAGCTAACCCAAAAACGGATAAAACTTAGGGAACGCGGTGTTCATTTTATGTATCAACTTTACTCTCTGTAATCTCTTGATGATGGGTTAATCACCAGAAATATATCGATAAATAGAACTAAATGTTTTAACTCAATTTATTTTATTCATTTTCCTTACTGTGAAACACCACCAACTTCAAACTCATTATAATTCCAAAACGGGTAGTTTTTTTTGAGTGTCAAACTTCAAAAATATTAACTGAAAGTAATGGAAGGGAACCCAGGGGTAGTGAAGAAAGAAAAATTAACACATATTCAAATAAGGTGTAATTTGAAGGAGACAATAAAAGAGTTTTATTGTCTCCTTCAATATATAAAAATTCTGCTACTCTCGACAAAAAACTTTCAATTTAAGGTGTAATTTATTGAATTTTTTCCTCCTTTTCTTTCAAATCGACGTTTCGTAGGATTCTTCTTTCCTTCTTCAGGGTTTTAAAGGATCAATGAAGGAAAGAAACAAAATGTTAACTCAATACAGCAGTGTTTAAAATTTTTTTCTTCCTTAGCTGAAGCATTAAAATGCTGTTTGTTTCCTTCTTGACCCTTTGAAACCCTGAAGAAGGAGGGAAGAATCCTCCGAAACGTCGGATTGAAAAGAAAGGAGGAAGGAATCCAATAAATTACACCTTATTTGGATGTGTTAATTTTTCTTTCTTCACAACCCCTGGGCTGACTTCCATTACTTTCAGTTAAAATTTCTTCCAGTCCATCTCTCTCCAGAGTAACTTTGTTTCAAATAAATTCAAAAATATTTTTCCCTGACTTCTATGACGACTCGCAACTTTTTCTAAACGCATCCATTAATTTTTCAATAACTTCTATATTTTAATAATAGCTAATTTATATTTTTAGTGTCACTAATTTTGTTTTGTTCTTGAGCCTTTGTTTGAAAACCTGCGATGATTATATTTTGAACAGTTTCGTTCATATATGAGTAGTTTTAAAATCCTATTTCTTTGAAAGTTTTTATTTTTGTCACATAGCAAATTTACACAATCACACACTCAAAAAGAATGAAAGAGTTTTTGATTTTGGAAACGGATTTTTGATTTAACTTTTTCGTCTTTTTTGGGACAAGCTTGCCTATCCCCAAATTAACAACATCATGTAATAAAATCGAGGGTCTGTTTGCTTTCTTTGGAATGATGAAATGAAGATTTCAATGCCTGAGACCGACATCTAACCAAAACATAAAATCTATTCATATGGAAATCATGTACTCCTTGCATGTAACATCCGACTTAATTACTTATTTATTTAAATTCTCAACACAAGTCTTACATATATTATCACCGTCTTGAGTTGTACGCTAATTTTAATATGTTCAACTCATCGCTGTAAATTCCTCTCTTTTTTTATATGAAAATTTATATATCGATGAATTTACTTAAGGACATGGTGGTTGGTAGTTCTATTTACATAGAATCTATGTTTATAAAAAGAATAGAATAAGAATTTCATATAAGTTCTTCACAGAAATTCAGGGTTCGAATTTCGGAAGGATCTCGCAATAGCTCTATCTTTCTTCCATCTGAATCAAAAAATGATTCATAATTATAAAGTGTTGGAATTTCAGTAGTCCACAATATAAATAGGTTAGATATTTATATATTAATTAGAAGAAATATTTAACAAGAGATGTTAAGTTTGTTTGTTTGTTCTCATGATGTAACAGTTTTTTATGATTCCTATGCATGAATGTGTAAGATATTAAAGTCCTCCATTTTTCAAATAAGAAAAACAAAATATTTATGAGTTGAACTGAAGTTAAGGAAAAATCGTTAAGAAAGACGAAAGTACGAATTCTCTCAAAGTCTTTGCTAATTTAAATGGATTTGTACTATTCCTCATTGTCATTCATCAGTGACATGTGAATTAAATTTAATACTTTTCAAAAATGATTTTTTTATACTATCTCAATATTCAAGTCATGGGAAATTTTCTCTTCTACTAGATCCGAGCTGTTATGGATAATTTTTGTTACATTAGTGTTGAGGGGTGAACAGCGACCTAATATTTCGTACACCTACTTCCACTTCCACTTTCATTTCCAAGTAGAAGACAACAGATATAGGGGCATTATCTAATGAATTCCAAAATAATTCCACATAATTCCAAAGGCGGTGTACACCTAATTCCAATCGCGGTTCACCCCTCGATTAGTGTGATTTATGTCAGGTGGACAACCTCCCAATGCTGTCATTAGCCCTCGTTGTATTTTAGGCACTCGGGTTCAATTCATGTATGGGTAAATGACATTAAATGAAAATTATCCTCGAAAGTCTGGATTTAGTAAAAGACAATTTTTCGTGATTTTTTACTAAATTTTAAGTCTTCTTCTATCGCCATTCGAATTATTATAAATCTGAAAAAGTTTTTATTTTCTAATTTTATTCCTCCATGAATTGTCCTGTGAAATAAATTGTTCGAAAAAAAAAAAAATCACGGATATTACAAAGTCAGTTTGGATTAACTGGATACGTATTTCGGCTGTTAGAGCTATCAAAAATCAAATTTCACGTTTATTTGTCCATAATTCATTAGCATTTTTCTCTTCTCTTTCTTAACGCATCCACAAACAAGCATACTAACAATAAGCAGTTAAAAATGGATTCATTAAAGCGTTCCGTCTAAATTTCTCTTTCGAATGAACCAACACACGCTGTGGAGTCATTCTGTTATTTGATGTTTCTATCTTGATGTGGACTAAATCATTGAGAGCCCTTAACTTTGTTTATTATTAGTCGCTTGAATTGCCCAACAAACTGTGTGTGGTGCGGAAAAAGGCGGCTGTCGGTCTCTTGTCACTTCGGCGCCTTCGTCTGTCCAACGCCTGTAAGTGAAGTACATGTTCTGGTTGGGCGCAGCTAGTTCAAGTATTGGGCAGAACAAGTTCCGGGCATTAATCTAAGGGCAGCTTGTTAATTGGGCAGTGAATACGCATACGCATGCGCATTGCCGCCTATCCGGGTGGCCTCGGCCCTCATTAGTGCAGCGCACCACCGCGGGTTGCCGTCTCCTCTCGACAACCACATAAATTTCGCCCCTCAACAGCCCCCAAGATTCCATAAATAACAACACAACTTGAAAGCCATACACCGTCGAACTTATTAGATGTCCCTAAATGTTAAATACTCAACCGGCCAGTTTACCCAGCGCTTTCTCTCGACAACCTCTTGTCCCCCCCACTGGAATCAAGCAAAAAAAAAAATCTATTCCTTAAGTTTCAACAGGATTGTCTAATTCTTGCAAAAAAATCAACTGGCTCTTCTTATCATTTACTAATAGCCTATAAAAATTTCTTAGTTGCCTGTCAAACGAAATATGAAGCTGCTGGCCCACCATTCTTTTTTCCTCTTTATCTGATCCAACAGCCGGTTCGTTGAAAGTCCCATTTCTCTTTGATTTATTCCTTAATTTCTCAAGTCCAGGGGATGAATTAAAATCTTTTATTATCTGGACCTCCCGAATTTTCAAGGGGCGGCCTCGCGTCTTGTCTCAACAAATTTACCTCGATAACCATCAATGTTCTTTTGTTAAGGGTGATAGTAAAACTATCCCCAATAGAAAAAAGTTTTTTTAAGAGACAAAAAAATGGTGAATTAGTTATTCCAACTCCAAAGAAGGGATTCAAACAATTTAATTTAATGGAGGCAATTAGTCTTTTCTTTTTTTTTCAATTATCATAAATTTTCTTTACTAGCCCTTCCCTTGTATCGATCAATTACTTGTCCAAGTGAAGTATTACTATCTCTATGATACTGTGATCGTAAATCAATTTAATGTTTATAAATATTATGAATCATGTTTAAGAATCTGTGTCTCTTTCAGTTAGAAAAATTAAAATAAACTTTTTAATTTTCTTAAACCGTTTCTGCTATCTTAGTATACAATGATTTTCAACTACCCCCACATTAATAAGAAACAAATATCAAATTAATTAAGTAATAGTAAAAGTATATTTATTTGGAAGTTGTTTTGAAAGATTCAGAAACGATCTGGACCCTTGACTTTTAGATGTGAAAATCTTTTTAAACAAACTTCTATAAATTCTCTCAGAAAAATTGATTTTTATTAAATTAAGAGATATCACAAATAATTAACGTGTGAAGGTCTAAAACGAAAATATGTTTATGAATTGGATACTTCTGTAATTTTTATAGAATAATAATTAAGAGATTAAAAAATTAATAGAAAACCTAGTAACAATTATTTTTTATACCATAAAAATATACTAGTTGAAATGTCTATAAATGTTTTGTTCAAGGAAATGCCCGCGAAAACGACAAAAGAACAATGACTTAAGGTAGTTGTGCAAATATATGCATTTATTATAATTTTATTTCCATAAAAACTTCAAAAATACAAAAAACAAAAGATTTACCTTTATCATCATCATTGAGTATACAGTCCTAAGACTGGTTTGATGCAACAATCCGTCTCCACTCGACTCTGTCCCCCGCCAGCCGTTTAACCTCTCTAAATGTCTGGCATCCCATATCCCCAATTATTTGGTTGAAATATTCTAATCTGGTTCTTCCCCTTCCCCTTTTCTTTCCCACCTCCCCCTCCAAGATATCCCTAAGCAGTCCCCCATGTCTCAGTGTGTGCCCCATCATCTGACCTCTTCTCTTCTTCAGACTCTTCCACAAGGTTCTTCTTTCTCCGATTCTTCCAAGAACTTCTTCATTTGTAATTTTATCCATCCATTTGATATTCGTCATTCTTCTGTAGCACCACATTTCGAAAGCCTCTAATCTCTTTCTCTCCGCTTCTCTAATTGTCCAGGTTTCACACCCGTACATGGCTATGCTCCATACATATGTCTTCAATAGCAACTTCCTGTTTGCTAAGCTGATTGAGGAGGAGCATAGTAGTTTTTGTTTTGAATTAAACCCCATTTTTGCTTGGGCAATTCTTGATTTAATTTCGTTTTCGCTCCTCCCATCCCATGTTATTTTACTTCCTAGGTAGCGGAATTCCTTAACTCCTTCTAGGTTTTCTTGGTTAATTTTGATGCATTCCTGTCTCGTTTGTTCTTTTTTTGTACATACTAGGAACTTGGTTTTATTCTTGTTTATTTTCATTTTGATTTCTTCTATTAGGATTTGGTTAATTCCATTCAAGGCGTCCTCTAATTCTTTTTTATTGCTTCCTAGAAGGGCAATGTCATCGGCAAATCTTAACATAGCGATCTTTTGACCTTGGATTTCTATACCTGTATCAATTTTGTCTTTTGAATTCTTTAATCGCTTCTTCTATCTATATATTTACCTTTAGTAAAGAAAATTTTGTAAAATGTATCATTTAATTTTTTAAAAGAGCCCCCCCCCCTTAATTTTAACAATTAATGACTTCTCCTTTTAATATTATGAGACTCTTCTATTATAAACATCAGAGTGATTCGATTTTTTAGAAAATTTTATTATTTTAACTTATTTTTAACCCCCCCCCCCCCCCCCCCGCTATTTTGGGTTACCATTAATTTCACACGAAGTCATTTTGATAATAGGTTCTTACAGGGACGCTCCAAATATCATTATCACCCATCAGCCGGTCAATTAACAGCCACTCGTATAATGAATGGGAGCCCCTGCTATATAGACAACTGAATTGGCAGAGCCGTTAAGTGTATACCCTGCAAAAACAGACGCAAGCCATTTCTCTATTTTACTTTTATCCAATGCGAAGCAGCCAATCTCGACTTCAAAATGTCCTCAGATAAAGACTACGGAAACCATAGTCTCAATCAAAGTTACAAATTGTAGTATTCATTAAGGTTGAATTTTAGCACGTGACGGTTTTGCCAAAAATTACATGAGGTCTCGTCCAGAGGCCCAAAAGTGTTATTTAAAAAAAAAATTAAATTTTAATATTTCACTATTCGTGTCCATGATTAATAATTAAAGGAATCATAGAGAGTTGGACTTGACTTTAAATTAAATACAAAGTTTTTTATTTAAATAGGGCAAAAGTTTCGTTGCTGGTTTCTTGGGTTTTTCTCTTGGTCAAAACCCCAGACAAATAAGTTTAATAAATGAGCCACTGAAGAAGTTGAGAACCAGCAACGAAAGAAATGTTTGGCCTATTTAAATAAAAAACTTTTGTATTTAGTTTAGAAGTCAAGTCAACTCTCTACGATTCCTTTAATTTAAATTTGCATTTTCAGTGAATTTCGCATAATTAATTATTATTTATTGAACACGAATAAATAAGACAATAAAACTACTACTTATTCTGTGATCGTTCTCAAGTATGTTGTATGCGTGCGCCTTTAATACAAATCAATTTATATTGATAGTTCTATTTACTAAACCTCTCTCCCACCCAATTTTGATCCCTTTTATAGTAAATTATTATTATTTTTTTTTTCTTAATTTTTATATTTTTAACCGACCTCAAAAAGGATTTCAATTGATTTTTTTTTATGTCTATGTTACCTGATATCTTCGTCAATTGTGAACCGATTTTGATGATTTTTTTGCATTGGGTTCAGTATAGTTTCCGATTGGTCCCGTTTTTTTTTCATTTGTATTGGACCTTTTTTTTATGTTTGTTCAGGCATAACTTCTTTGTTTATGAACCGATTTTAATGATTCTTTCTGCGTTTGGATCAGGATAGCTCCAAGATAGTCAAGATACCTAACTATTTATTTATTTTATGTATGTTCAGCGAGAACTTTTTGCCACGTGGACCGATTTCGATGATTCTTTTTTTATTGGAAAGGGGGTTCCTTAGAGGTGGTCCCATATTAATTTGGTCAAGTTCTGATGATATGATCAATGACGAAATAACGGAAAACTGCAATTCTTATGAGCAAATAAACGAAATTATAATAAATAAATTCTTTTATAAAAAAAAATCTTAAAACATTCATTTAAAACCGGCAAACGTTTCGAAAGATTTCTATATTTATGAATTGAATGTTGAAGGAGACAATAAAGTGTGTCTTCTGCTGGAATTATAAATTTTATTTATTTATAACGAGACTATAGTTCCCTTTGCCCTCTTCATCAGTCTATTACAATGGATTCACAGGAATTAATTTAATTTAATTTAATAAATTAATTTAAATAAAATTAATTTAATAAATTAATTCCTGTGAATCCATTGTAATGGAACGATGAAAGAAGATTACACCTCGAAACTGTAGTCTCGTTATAAATAAATAAAAATTTTAATTACAGCAGAAGACACACTCTTTGTGTCTCCTTCAATATATAATAAACTGCAACGGATCGTTGCTAAACTTTATCCAAATTCATTTGAAATATTAATATGTTTTGCTGGCTTGGTGTGTACTGGATATATTAATTATTTATCCTTTAACAATAAAAAAATAATATGTTTATTCCTTTATTATTAATCAGATATCACTTGCAATTTGCAGTTCATGTTGACTTTAATTCAAAAATAATGATCGATTCTCATTTAATAGTCGAGGAATAACCATTCTACATTGGATTTTTGACGTTTCGGTTATTATTAGTAACCATTGCTGAAGACATGGAGGAATCGACTTAAAATCAAAAATAGCCATCGATTCTCATATAATACTCGAGGAATAACAATTTTACATTAGATTTTTGACGCTTCGATTATTATTGGTAACCATTGATGAAGACATGGAGGAAACGGCTTAAAATCAAAAATAACGATCAATTCTTATCTAATACTAGAGGAATAACCTTATTGCATTCCATTTTTGATGTTTTGACTATTAATGGCAACCTCTACTGAAAACGTCGAAGACTTGAGTTGTATACCAAAAAAGAATTTACTTTTTGATTTTAAGTCGATTCTTCCACGTTTTCAGTAGAGGTTGCCATTAATAGTCAAAACATCAAAAATGGAATGCAATAAGGTTATTCCTCTAGTATTAGATAAGAATCGATCGTTATTTTTGATTTTAAGCCGATTCCTCCATGTCTTCAGCAATGGTTACCAATAATAATTGAAGCGTCAAAAATCTAATGTAAAATTGTTATTCCTCGAGTATTATATGAGAATCGATGGCTATTTTTGATTTTAAGTCGATTCCTCCATGTCTACAGCAATGGTTACTAATAATAACCGAAATGTCAAAAATCCAATATAGAATGGTTATTCCTCAAGTACTAGATGAGAATCAATCGCTATTTTTGATTTTATATCGATTCCTCATGTCTTCAGCAATGGTTACCAATAATAATTGAAGCGTCAAAAATCTAATGTAAAATTGTTATTCCTCAAGTATTATATGAGAATCGATGGCTATTTTGATTTTAAATCGATTCCTCTATCTCTTCAGCAATGGTTACCAATAAAAACCGAAACGTCAAAAATCCAATATAGAATGGTTATTCCTCAAGTACTAGATGAGAATCAATCGCTATTTTTGATTTTAAATCGATTCCTCTATCTCTTCAGCAATGGTTACCAATAAAAACCGAAACGTCAAAAATCCAATATAGAATGGTTATTCCTCAAGTACTAGATGAGAATCAATCGCTATTTTTGGTTTTAATTCGATTCCTCTATAAAGGTAACGGATAAGAAAAGAACGCAGTTGCTATGGTTACTTATAAACTTTCCTCCCAAATTTGTAGCATTTCACAGAGAGAAAGCCTATCCACTCTTACTTAGTTAGGTTAAATGAGTCCTATATTAAACAGATCAAATGAATAAATTTTAAAGAATTTAAAAATCTTACTTTAGAGTAAAGTACTTTAAAATATAATTTTACTAAAAACTTTATTTAACCTTTTTTGTCGGCCCCAAGGTACTTAATTAGGATATTAAATTTCATCAAAATTGGTTAAGTCATTTTAAAGATATTTAGAAAAAACTAAAAAAGTACTGAAATAAATAATGTTGTATAATACTAATGTTTGTGGGCCGATATGTACCAAAAACTAATCAGCGCTTCATTTTGTTAAACTAATGGTAGGTTTTCAATTTCATTTCAATCGGTGCAAAGGTGTGGAAAAAATCGTGGACGAAAAAAACGATAACATCCATCCATCCATCCATCCGCACGCACTTCCAAAAAAAATGGCACTTTTTGGCTTCTCGACGAGATTCCAGGTAATTTTTGGCAAAACCGTCACGTGCTAAAATTCAATCTCATTGAATACTTCAATTTGTGACCTTAATTGAGTCCATGGGTTCCGTAGTCTTTACCTGAGGACCCTTTGAAGTCGCACTTGCCGCGCGACCGATTGCAATACTTTCTCCCATGCTTCGCATTGATTGGATAAAGTAAAAATTCAGCTACCCTCGGCAAAAAAAAAAAAAAAAAAAAAACAACAACTTTCAATTGAATTGAATTTTTTTTTTTATTTTTTTTTTAATGATATTGATGTGAGAAGGAGATACACCAGAAGGTGGATCCCCTAAAGGCCTGTATGGGCTGGCCCCTCCATCGTGAAAAGAACAGAGTAGAAGGAAAAGAAGCCGGGATCACAAGCCAATCTCAGAAACTTAGATACAATTCAATATCCAATTTACTAAGGTTTTAGGGGCTTCGAGCAGTGGTAAATTCTCCGCGCGATAAATTCGGTTAAATTTATCTCCCACTTATTATCATTTTCTGATTCATTCGCCCGACGCTTTCTCTTATGAGATGCATGCAAGGTATTATATTAAGTCACTTTTAATAACATCACTAAAAAGAGATAAATAAAAATAATTTTTATAAAAAAAATAAATAAAACCGACTTCGAAAAAATTAAATTCAACAAATAAAATAATAAGAAATCAAAAACCAAATAAAATGCACTAAAAGGTATAAAATAATTATCTAATTTAGTTACAACTAAACGATAAAATACTTACTTGGAAATCACTTTTTGAAGTCGGTGCCAAACAAACTAGACAAGCGAGAATATGCGATGTTGTCTTCATTACCCGCCAAACCTACTAAGTATGACCCGTCGAGTGCGATTCATAAAATGTATATCTACGTTTGGCACACGAACTTCAAAAGTGATTTCATGTACTAATTTCGTCCTTTAGTTGTAACTAAATTAGATAATTATTTTATACCTTTTAGTGCATTATTGTGAATTTTGAGTTCTTATTATAATTTTTCAAGAAACTTCCTTTAATTTTTGGTTCGATTTCAACCAAAATCTAATCAGCTTTTAATCTCAATATAAAGAATATAGATGTGAAATTTAGTTTTTATATTCACACTAGTTTTTGAGATAGGAGCGACACAAAATTTGGTAACGTATTAACTAACAGACGTCACGACCCAAAATTAAGAGCTTTTTGGTAGATAAAAACGCCATTTGTTTTTTTGTTAAAATAGTTTAGAGCAGTTTTTGAGATATTTCGAAATAAAAAGAATCCAAAAAGCAACTCCTTTTTTCATGTCACGTTGTATGTACTTGACCATACCCTATATGGCAAAATAAAAACTACTCAATTTCTATGAGTAATATTTGCTTATAACAATATCTAAATTAAAAATATATATAAACATGAAATTTGAATATGTTTGTTTTCAATTTGCATCGATTATCTAAGTACCTATATAGCCCTGCTTTGTTTAGATATTTCGTCAATTAAAATTCGTTTTTTCACTTTTATTATTTTAAAATGTCATATTTTATTAATTTAATTAACAGTTAGGAATGAATTAAAGTCTTTGTCCAAAGAACCACGGGCTTATATCAGCGTCTCGGTTCTAAGAAAACTCTGCTTATTGATTGAAAGTTGAACGAAAACACCAACAACCCGTTTACTAAATAAGAATTTTTATCATTTGGATCTCTTTCTCATTATGACTGTTGGCTATGTCTTGAGTGAAATGTTTCTTAAAAAAGGATTAAATAATTAAAAAATAGGTTCGGTCGATTCCATTTTACTATTATTAAAGTTTAAGTCCAACTTAAATTTATTAACAAACAGAAGAATGTAAGAGTGATCCTTTTCTGTCAAGAACTATGCTAAAACCGCGAATAGTACTAGTTGTAGTAGGAATAACCATACATCCTATAATCCAATTAATTATTTACATAAAATTTATGATAAAATTATTGTTGTGTTAAATCGAGAATTAGCATCTTAGTAACATTCAGATCTTTGACTTACTTTTATGGTGATTTTTTTTTTTTTTTTTTAATGCAATCGAATGCAAGAAGGGGTGCACCAGTAAAGGTGTAGCCCCTATGGATCTCGAAAGACCCTTGCATTACCGAAGAGAAGGGAAAGTTGATTAAGTGAGAGGGTGTAGACGTAGGTGTCTATGCACCCTGGTTTTGAAGGTTTGAAGATCATAGGTGCTGGGAAAGATAGAGGCTGGGAGAGAGTTCCAGTTCCTTGAAGTCATGGGGATATATGTATTCGCGAATGAAGTGGTCCGGCACTTTTCCAATTTGACCGCAAAAGAGTGTTGGGAGTCGGCAAAACGTGTGCTGCGTGCAAAGTATGCTTTGGGGGAATTATTGACTTTATCTCATCAGAGCACCTGCCGTGATAGTATCTATAGAAAAGGGAAAGGGCAGAGACATCTCTTCGATGAGCCAACGAGTCGAGGGAGTCGGTGAGGGTAGAATCGTCAATTAGCCTGACGGCTCGTTTCTGAATTGCATCAAGGGTAGCAAGAGAATATTTTTGAGGCTCCTCTCCACAGATGAGAGCAGTATTCGAGATAGGGGCGGATTTGGGCCTTGTAGATGGTGAGAAGTTGTGGGGGTTTGTAAAATCGCTTGGACCTGAATAAGAAGCCAATCTTCCTTGCTGCAGATTTCGCCACAGAGGAGATGTGTTCATTCCAAGACAGGTCAGATGCGACAGAGACGCCCAACATGGATAGGCTGTCACACATTTTCAGGGTATTCGAATCGAAGTGAATATCAGGGAAATCTCTATTTTCGCGCCTAGAAATTAGACAACATTGAGTCTTATTTGAATTAAAGTTAACTAAATTTTGAGAGCCCCATTTATTCAGATTGTCTAGGTCGAGAGTAATTGAGGAGGCAATATTGATTCGATTATTCGGGAGAGAGGGTTTGCCGTGTAGAGTGCTATCGTCGGCGTAACAATGAGTGGGGTTTGCCGTTTGATCAATAAGGTCGTTTATATAAATAAGGAAGAGTGTGGAGGAGATTACAGAGCCTTGGGGAACACCAGAGTTTGTAGAGAACGATTCAGATGATGTTCCATCCACCACAACTTTTATACTTCGGTTTGTCAGAAAGCTTTCTATCCATTTGCGAAGTGTTGGTGTGAATCCAAAGGCTGGCAGTTTGGCAAGAAGATTTTTGTGCCAAACCTGGTCAAAAGCTTTGGAGATATCAAGGGCTACAGCGAGGGTTTCTTTTCCGGCCTCGGTGATGAATAATTCTGCTACTCCCGGTAATAATCTTATTATATTAAACGATCGATTCTTGTATATATATATATATGTTCATTGAGGTTTCCGCGGATGGGTTCTATGTCATTAGAGATTTTTCGGGTTTCTCCGCGTGGGTTTGAGAGTTTTTCTCGACGTTTCGGCTCTCCTTTTGGAGCCATTTTCAAGAGAGGGAGCGGGTGGTCTACGTGGTCTTAGCCTCGTTGTCCAGGGTTCGTTTTGGGGAGTATCTTCCGAGTGAATTTCTTCATTCGGAAGACTGGGTGGATTGGGAGATTTAGGAGGTTTTGGGTGTTTTGTGGTTGAGGGTGGATTACTTACGGTGTGGCGGCTGTCACTGCTTCGAGAACACTGGGCACTGTCGATATATTCACTGTCACTGTTTCGAGAACCCTGGACACTATCGGCACGGCTACTAGCCGCTGCTCATGATAGTGTCGATAGTGTCATGAGCTGTGACAGGGATCGTGTCGACGGTGCCCAGTGTTCTCGAAACAGTGACGGTGAATGTATCGCCAGCTGCCAGTGTTCTCAGCTCGCAGTGACGGCGGCCACTCCGTAGGCAATCCCACCCTCAGCCACAAACCGCCCGAAAGCTCCTAAATCTCCCCCAGTCCACCAATTTCCGAATGAGAGAAGAAACCCCTTTGAAGATACTCCCCAAAAAACGAAACCTGGACAACGAGAGCTAGGAACCACGAAGACCCTCGCTCCTCTCGAAATGGCTCCAGAAAACCAGCATCGAGCTTTCAAAACCACGCGGGAGAAACCCGAAAATGCAATATTTCTGCTATATATAAATCGGTTTCTCGAAAACGGCTCTAACGATTTCGCTAAAAATTGGTGAACTTATCAAGTCCCATGAGTTATTAGGCGTGTATAAATTTTAATCCGATTGAAATAAAGGAAGGTGGTGTAAATTAGTCATGTCGCAAAATAAATATTTTAATCGTTCATATCTCGTCTTCGGTAAGTCGCAGAGCCTTGACATTTGAAACTAAGCTCTTTAGAGGCAAAAAGTTACCGAGCATCGCTCGGTGCTCCAGGCACTAATTTTTTTAATTTCAAGATTTAATAATTTTTAAGAATTTAAGGTAAAAATCGAATCTTCTGATATGAATGTTATTTGGAATTATTTTTAATTTAACTTAGTCAATGATGTGAGAGAAAAATGCAAAAACAAGAAAAAAAAGAATTAAAAAAATTAAAAAAGTACTATCTTACTCTAGAGTGAAGCACTTTAAAATATAATTTTACTAAAAACTTTATTTAACTTTTTTTGTGGTCCCCAAGGTGCTTAATTAGGATATTAAATTTCATCAAAATTGGTTAAGTCATTTTTAAGATATTTAGAAAAAACTAAAAAAGTACCGAAATAAAGTACTAATGTTTGTAGGCCAATATGTACCAAAAACTAAGCAGCGCTTCATTTTATTAAACTAATGGTAGGTTTTCAATTTCATTTCAATCGGTGCAACGGTGTGGAAAAAATCGTGGGCCAAAAAAACGATAACATCCATCCATCCATCCATACATCCATCATCCATCCATCCATCCGCACGCACTAAATGAAAAAATCGCACTTTTTGGCCTCTTGACGAGACCCCAGTAATTTTGGCAAAACCGTCACGTGCTAAAATTCAACCTAATTGAATACTACAATTTGTGACTTTAATTGAGTCCATGGGTTACGTAGTCTTTGCCTGAGGACCCTTTGAAGCCACGCTTGCCCCGAGAGCGATTACAATACTTTACCCATGCTTTGCATTGGATAAAGTAAAAAATATAAATATTCTTTAATTACTTTGACAATAATCTTTAAAAATCCAGTATAGTATTTTTAATGACTTCATGTATTTAACCAACAAGAATGGGTTTTTAAGCACATTTCCAAGATCTTTTTTACTTTATCCAATGCGAAGCATGGGGAAAGTATTGTAATCGGTCTCGCGTCAAGCGGGACTTCAAAGGGTCCTCAGGTAAAGACTACGGAACCCATGGTCTCAATTAGGGTCACAAATTGTAGTATTCAATTAGATTGAATTTTAGCACGTGACGGTTTTGCCAAATTTACCGGGATCTCGTCGAGAGGCTCTGCAAGTGCCATTTTTAAACTTTATCCAATGCAAAGCATGGGTAAAGTATTGTAATCGCTCTCGGGGCAAGCGTGGCTTCAAAGGGTCCTCAGGTAAAAACTACGGAACCCATGGACTCAATTAAAGTCACAAATTGTAGTATTCAATTAGGTTGAATTTTAGCACGTGACAGTTTTGCCAAAAATTACAAGGGGTCTCGTCGAGAGGCCAAAAAGTGCGATTTTTTCATTTAGTGCGTGCGGATGGATGGATGTATGTATGTTATCGTTTTTTTGGCCCACGATTTTTTCCACACCGTTGCACCGATTGAAATGAAATTAAAAACCTAGCATTCTTTTAACAAAATGAAGCGCTGATTAGTTTTTGGTACATATCGGTCCACAAACATTAGTACTTTATTTCAGTACTTTTTTAGTTTTTTTCTAAATATCTTGAAAATGACTAAACTAATTTTGATGAAATTTAATATCCTAATTAAGTACCTTGGGGACCACAAAAAAGGTTAAATAAAGTTTTTAGTAAAATTATATTTTAAAGTACTTTACTCTAGAACATATTAATATTTCAAATGAATTTGGATAAAGTTTAGCAACGATCCGTTGCAGTTTATTTGGAAGTGCGTGGGGATGGATGTATGTATGTATGTTATCGTTTTTTTCGTCCACGATTTTTTCCACACCTTTGCACCGATTGAAATGAAATTGAAAACCTACCATTATTTTAACAAAATGAAGCGCTGATTAGTTTTTGGTACATATCGGCCCACAAACATTAGTATTATACAACATTATTTATTTCAGTACTTTTTTTAGTTTTTTCTAAATATCTTTAAAATGACTTAACCAATTTTGATGAAATTTAATATCCTAATTAAGTACCTTGGGGACGACAAAAAAAGGTTAAATAAAGTTTTTAGTAAAATTATATTTTAAAGTACTTTACTCTAAAGTAAGATTTTTAAATTCTTTAAAATTTATTCATTTTATCTGTTTAATATAGGACTCATTTAACCTAACTAAGTAAGAGTGGATAGGCTTTTCTCTGTGAAATTCTAAAAATTTGGGAGGAATGTTTATAAGTAACCATAGCAACTGCGTTCTTTTCTTATCCGTTACCTTTGCTGAAGACATGGAGGAATCGACTTAAAACCAAAAATAGCGATTGATTCTCATCTAGTACTTGAGGAATAACCATTCTATATTGCATTTTTGAAATTTCGGTTATTACTAGTAACCATTGCTGTAGACATGGAGGAATCGACTTAAAATCAAAAATAGCCATCGATTCTCATATAATACTCGAGGAAACTTGAGTTGTTTGCCATAAAAGAATTTAGTCTTTTTGATTTTAAGTCGATTCTTCCACGTTTTCAGTAGAGCCATTAATAGTCAAAACATCAAAAATGGAATGCAATAAGGTTATTCCTCTACTATTAGATAAGAATCGATCGTTATTTTTGATTGTAAGCCAAAAATCTAATGTAGAATGGTCATTCCTCGACTGTTAAATGAGAATTGATCATTATTTTTGAATTAAAGTCAACATGAACTGCAAATTGCAAGTGATATCTGATTAATAATAAAGGAATAAACATATTATTTTTTTTATTGTTAATGGATAAATAATTAATATATCTCAGCACCAACCAAGTCAGCAAAACATTTAATATTTCAAATGAATTTGGATAAAGTTTAGCAACGATCCGTTGCAGTTTATTTTAACTGTCTTACGATATCAAGGAGATTTTTTTTTTTATGTTATCCTTCAACTTGTCCATTATTTTGAGTAATTCGTTTAAACTCCTGAGATAAAAAAAATGTATCATAAAGTTAATAGGGTAAATTTACATATGTCACTAGTATAATTGTGCGTACGTAATAGATAACTTTATTGCTACTCTCGATTCTGGTTATTTTAAAATATTATTTTTATTAAATTATTAATTTATATAATTTTTAAAATAAAAAATGCAAAACGCCTAGACTTTCGAACTCGAAATTTATATATATATATATATTTTTATTTTTTGTAGATTTTATTGGCTACAAGGATATTCGGCATTTTCGATACTGACAGAAACTAACCAATAAAAAGAAGACTTTAATAATCCCTATGTTGTGAGTGATTTCCATTATAATTTATTAAATTAAAAGAATCCCAATAGTCAAAAATAGTTTAATCTAAATTGGGCCAAGAGACGATTCTTCTGCCTTTCAGGTGTTAAATAATTAAGTGCTTTTCAGGTTACTTTTTATCAACAAAGCAACGGACAAAAAAGGCCACAATCATTAAGCCTTAATGTAAATTAAAGCGAACGTTGAGATAATAAGTGAACCCTTAGAAATACCTGCATTAGTTGAGAAGGGAGTCGATGATATCCTATCATGCACAAATTGAGTTTTAAAATATATGAATTTCAATCCATTTCCGGCCTTAGAGAAGATACGATATGTCAATCACTTTTTTTCCTAATCATGATCAAAGGTTTTATAAATATCTTAAGTTACAACCAGAGTTTCTGTAGTGAATTTTGATCCTTTATTCCGGAAATTAGCTATACAAAACACACCTATCCAATTCCCGTATAGTATACAAAGAAAGAAGCAACAACTGGTTTGCTTGTTTAAATTTATTATAATAAAATTGGTGGAAAAGTAGAAATTTAAGACTCGGTCGGTATGGTCACTGTAACATAAATTTTAGTGATTTAGCAATTTTTTGTTAGTGAATCGTTTAAGCTAGAAAGGTAAAGCTTTTAAAGACATAATGGTGTGTCAAATTTCAGCCCATTAGCTACAACTAACAATTTAATTTTTTATAATTAATGTAAAGATTTAAGCATCTTTTTTGAAACAAGATGGAATTTTTCAAAATCAACCCAGGTCATTTAACCACAATACTATAATCGCGGTCGAAACAATTCTCATTGATATATAAATTTATTTAAAATCATTATTTCAACTAATAGAAATATATAAGTTCAAATATTATTTTCACTCAATATTTGACAAAAATTCCCTACAGTTGATTCGTGATCGAATCAAATGTAGAAAACATTCGGTTAATGTAGTTGTTTCACCATATGCGTTTTCTTATGATTTTTTTGAAATTTAGACAGATTATTATTTAAATACTTCTGCATCGATTGGTGGTAAAACGAAATTGATGAACAATATAGTTCCGGAGATATTAAATTCCAAAGATAGATTTTTTCAGACTCTTATACATTGCACTATACGGGATATCGGAAAGTTTACATACATATTTAATTATAATTAAGAAACTCTTCTTACCATTGTTATAAAAAAGTAAACCAACATCAAACAATAACTAATACATTTTTTAAGATAATTTTAATTCATAGTTACAAGACAGTTTCTGAGATAATAATGAATAAATAATGAAAAATGTTTAATGAAAAATTTACACTAAAAACAAGCTGGCAACAATGCATATATTTAACCTAACAAGTGGGCTAACTTTATTAATTTTTTTGACGTTTTTTCGCTTCAGCCATTGTCGCAACAGCTTTCAATCGCTTATTAAGAACTTGTTGTTTTATAAATCTCCCTTTATAATGTACTTTATCTGACATTTCTATGATAAAATATATACAAGCTCGGACAGTGTTGCCAGATTTATCAAACGAGCACGGGATTGGCTAGTAGTCGTACATAAACAGCAAAAACTTTTGGGCTTATGAATCATGAGTCCTTATTGTCTGTACTATATAGCATTAACTTTTTGCTAGTATTGTCTCGAAACAACTACCTTAAGAAACAAATTTATTTTATTTAGGAACGAATCTAAGATTTTAGTAGAAATATTTTTACATTGTATATCAGAGGACTTCGTCCCCTCAGGAATCGAACCCAAGCGCTAACTTGCTTGTCAGGCATTTAGGCAAATCCTTAATATTTCTACTAAAATCTTAGATTCGTTCCTAAATAAAATAAATTGCTTTCTTAATTCTTTATTATTTTATTCATTTTCATCCAGAAGTTCTAAAGCTAGAAATCCCAAAATCTATTCAGGTCTTCATTTTGAAAATAAAAATATTTTCGCACCAGAATGAACTATATAAGACATTTCATTCTTGAGTCAGTATCTAAATCCAGAGAGACAGAAAAAAATATCTTTTCTCCAAGAATAAAAATTGAAAAGCGAGGTTTGCTTGCCGATATTTCGAGTAATAAATAAATATTTATAAAGTCACAAATAGGTGCCTTAAAGCATGGTTCTAATATAACACGATTTGGCTATAACTCTGTTTAGAAATTGTGGCAACCTCATGTAACTCCGTTGGTAAACATTTTGGTGATGTATTTATTTATTTATTTCTCATATAATAATGCCTTGATGCAGATACCTACGCTCCATAAAGTGTTTTCAAAAATTACAGATTTCAAAGAAGTACATTGATGATACTTGCGAATTAGAATAAAATAGAATGCTTCTATGAAAAAGATTTCACTATACCTCTAGAAATACAGAATTTAACTTGGTTATATTTAAAACACTGCAGATAACTAGCTGGATAAAAAGAGTTAAGCCAAATTTCACCAACCAAACTTAAAATAAGTTAGTACTTAAATTATCCTTAACCAATTTTAAAGGTGAATTGTACCTATCTCACCAGGAAATACTTAAGAAAAAGTATGCCTAAGCGATGCCTTTGTCCTGAGTTTCATTGGTGATATACATATTAACTTAAAATTTGATTTACGGTTAATTAAAATGCTACTTGAATTAAAGTTTTGTAATGAAATCGGACTTTAGAGAATTAAAGTCACTCACACATAACATGATAGAATTTGAAATTTTGTATGACATGCTAAATCGAATAAAATATTTGCAGATATGGTAAAACACGATGAAGTGGTGGGAAAAAAATTCCGTGCTATATATAAGTCAGGTAGGCCGCGCACCTGTATAATCGTTATATGGAAACGATGTGAAGTCCATGAAATTCATTAGAATAAATAGAATTTTTTTAAATAATACTTCTTAAATTTTACGAAATTCGCGATATCTAAAAACAGTTTTTGCCCTCTGATTTTCTTTATCGTTGCTGCTTAACTTCAAAGATCTAACTTAATTAATGGCTTTGGTTGCTTTCAACGTGCCAAATCTATAAACTCCCAGGAAGGATTCTAGAAATTCCAGTATGTTTGTTCGTGATTTCATTACCGTTGTTTGATTGTGTTTATGGTGATTTAATAACTTGTTCTACACTAAATTATTGGCAGAGCTAATAAATTAGAAAGTCTCGTAAAAAGGGAAAATTAATTACAAATGTCAAATTTCCACGAAACCAGTCACACCTATAATATTTTACATATGCAACAATGACGCTAATTTTAAAAATGAATTGAATGCATTTTAGGATGAACAAGCACAACATATTGGATATCAAATTTGATAACAAACGGGAACTAAAGAATAGGACAGCGTTCCCTCATGACAAGCAACGAATTGTGCCTGTCCCAGGGAACATAGGTGCCAAAGTATTAATGGAGATAGATCGTTGTAATCCCCTCGTGGTGAAGGATAAGGAAATTTATTCACGGATTTGACTGTGCTTCTGTGAAATACGATAAATAAAAAAAGTTGGAAATAAAGAAAAAAACGGGAAAGCAAGCACACTTGGAGTTGCAAGCGGAATTTCGTCGGTTGTATAAAAAATATTTTTAGAGGCTTTAATTTAATATGGTTTCTATGATTATCTGTGTAGAATCTTGTAATCCAATTTCGACTTAATTCTATGAAGCAGATTTTCTAGAAATTTTATACACATACGTATGCCCAGTGGCGTAGGCAAAAAATTTCTCATGGGGGGAGGGGGGGGGGTTAATCCACAAAGCAAAATATTTAGTGGGGTTTTTTTTATTAAAAACAAATAGGTACTTCAAGAAATTAAAAAAGAACATAATTCTTGAATAAACATATGAAATATATTTAATTAAGGTTAGTTTGCCATAAGAAACGGTATGTCGTTGCCGTTACTCATCCCATGAGCCCTGCCCTTGGGGGCTTCTGACCCACCCGTGACTACGCCCCTGCATATGCCTTTATAAGATAATTTCATGACTACTAGTAATTTATTTCAATTTACTCTTTACTGTATTTATTAGTGAATTTATTGATCACTGTTATTAATTTATATTTAAGAAACTTATTTTTACTTTAATATATAATATATATATATATATGTATTAGGGTGGTCCTTATTTTGGGTATTTAATTTACGTGGACAAGGGCTCATATGGTTTGAAATAAATAAAAAAATATCCCCCAAGTTTCAAGTCTCTATCTCAATTATAACCAGTGCCCCCAGCGATGTAAGTTTCTCAATTAAATAACATGGGGTTTTGGCCAAAGTAATGGTTCAAAAAATTTGAAGCTCTCTAGACTTTATCTTTATAATACTAGCTATCCATCAGAATTATTACAGATTTTTAGCTATTATAATTTTGGAGTTACAGTTAGATAAAATACTGCCATATCTTAGTGCTTACTAGGTTATAGACTCCAAAATTATAATAACTAAAAATCTGTAAAAAATTCTGAGGCATAGCTACTAGTATAAGGATAAAGTCTAATCAGAGTTTCAAATTTTTGAACCATTACTTTGGTCAGAATAAAAAATTGATCTTTCAATGGTAAAAACCCCATGTTATTTAGATGAGAAACTTACATAGCTGTGGGCACAGGTTATAATTGAGATGGAGACTTGAAAATTGGGGAATATTTTTTATTTTTTTTTATTTCGAACCATATGAGTGAGCCCTTGTCCTCGTAAAAATTCGGAAATACTCAAAATAAGGACCACCAGTAGTGATGAGCAGAATTGGTTGAAAATTGGGGGATATTTTTTTTTTTTTATTTCGAACCATATGAGTGAGCCCTTGTCCGCGTAAAAATTCGAAAATACTCAAAATAAGGACCACCAGTAGTGATGAGCAGAATTGGTCTTGGTCTTGCAGTCTTGGTCTTGGTCTTGCTTTGCTCATCACTAATATTAATACTCAAAATCAAAATAATAATAATATTTTTCTTAAAAGTGATCAGGACTTTCTAAACACCCTATAGAAGACTTTACAAACACACCCTCTGCCTATATTAATTAGTGATGAGCTTGGTCTTGCAGTCTTGGTCTTGGTCTTGCTTTGCTCATCACTAGCTCCCAGAAGTCTATAAGTGCAAAAACTAACCGCCCTACCTGGTTCAAATAGCCGATCGGATGGAGAAACATTGAAATCAAAAACTATAATGAACAAGTTTGTTGATATTGAGGGGTGAACTTCGACCTAAAATCGTGTACATCTACTTCCACTTCCACTTTCATTTCCAAGTAGAAGACAATAGATTATCTAATGAATTCCAAAGCAATTCCAAATAATTCCAAAGACGGTGTACACCTAATTCCAATCGCCGTTCACCCCTCGGTTGATATATTAACGAAAAAGTTTTGCCTTTTATTTTTTATTTAACTATTTTCGATAAAAGATAAAATTTTCATGCTGAAAGTTAGCTGTTTTGAGTATAATATGATGTCGTAATATTAATATGACTTATACTAATTAATGTATTAATGATATATCAAAATTAATTAGAGTTTAGTCGATTTGCTCTTACCTTGGAAGAATGGCTTCTGGGTCTGCACTGGTCGATTTCCGCCACACAAATTAATAAAATGCCGTTTCTAATTTCGATTATCTTGAATGCATTTTTTTAGGTGGGCTCAATCCTCTAATATAAAAATATTTTTATTTAAAAAAATATCAGTAATAGCTAAATGAAAATTAATTTAACATGAACTTTTAGGATATCATTTTTTTAACAAATTATTATTACATAGTATTGGACCAAAAACATTTAGAAAAATCAATTTTAATTGATAGAATAATTAATCCACGATTTAAGCGTCTTTACAATTCATATTTTTTTTAAGTTTTAACATATTGCCATATTTTAACTATTTTGAATCTCACAGTAACGAAATGGACCATTCTAAATTATTTCAACCCAGTCAACCTCCATCTTGATGTAATACTAATTGAGTGCTAAAGATTTGAAGCTGGTGATAAGATAGTTTATTAAATTGAAAGTTTGTTTTTGCCGCGAGTAGCAGAATTTTTATAAACCGAAGGAGACAATAAAAGAACAGTCTTCTGTCTGGAAAATAAACTTTTAATTTAGTTTACAAAGAGGCTATAGTTTCGATGGGCCAGTTGCTCCTCATCTCTCTCATTACAATTGATTCACAAGAATTAAAATAGGAAAGTGAGATTTACACGTAGCCTTTCGTTTTAAATAAATTAAAAATTTATTTTTTCCAGCAAAAGACACACTCTTTTATTGTCTCCTTCAAAATATGTAGTTTATTGTAAAAAAAAAAAAAAAAAAAATACGATTTGATCATATGCTAGAAAATTCATTTCTGAGAGAATAAGATGTTATAAAAATAATTGAAAAATATAATAGTTCCCCTCCCCCTCACTTATATTTTACTATTTTATTAAAAATTTATAATTATTTAAAAAAAGAACTCCCCCTCTTAATGTTGGTCCTATTAGAAATGAATAATATCTCCTTTAATTATGAGACTATTCTCTTGGAAATATCAAAGCTTTCTTGGATTTTTTGTTTGAAAATTGTATTATTTTAAATTATTTATGAATCCCCTCTTTTTGGTCATTATCAATTTCACAGAGTGAGTCATTTTCATAAGGTTGTATAGGATGCATATGCGATTTTCGTACAAATCGATTCAAGCTTGAGTTGTTTGCCATAAAAGAATTTAGTCTTTTGATTTTAAGTCGATTCTTCCACGTTCTCAGTAGAGGTTGCCATTAATAGTCAAAACATCAAAAATGGAATGCAATAAGGTTATTCCGCTAGTATTAGATAATAATCGATCGTTATTTTTGATTTTAAGTTGATTTCTCCACGTCTTCAGCATTGGTTATCAATAATAATCGAAGCGTCAAAAATTTAATGTAGAATTGTTATTCCTTAAGTATTAGATGAGAATCGATCGCTATTTTTGATTTTAAGTCGATTCCTCCATGCCTTTAGCAATGGTTACTAATAATAACCGAAACGTCAAAATTTCAATGTAGAATGGTTATTCCTCGACTATTAAATGAGAATCGATCATTATTTTTAATAAATTTTAATTTTCCTCATTAATATATCAAAAATGAATTGATACATCAACGAGGAATATTTTGACCGCGCTGATTTGAAAAAGATATTTTTATCTCGCGAGACTACTGCGGATTACGCTATTGGAGTCTGCGGAGTATTAAGTCTGGACCAAGAGAGAAAAAGATGTGATCCACTTAGCTACAATCCAACGTCATTTCGCGTATAGCCCGCTAGACATTCGGATGGATCACCAAGTGAATTTGAAATCTCAGATGTTATATATTCGATCTCCCAGTCCAGAGCGCTAGATCTATTAGCATGTATGTTAGATGCCTGCCATTAATTAACTGAAGGTTTTCTACATTTGATTCAATCGCGAATCTAATGTAGGGAATTTTGTCAAATATTGAGTGAAAATAATATTTGAACTTATATATTTCTAACTTGAAATAATGATATTAAATAAATTTTAATTTTCCTCATTAATATATCAAAGAATAATTGATACGTCAATCCTACGACTTTCCGACAGTATGCTTGATCCGTATCCTCCAAATGCGTACGGTGGATAATGCTGGATATCTATAAATATAAGAGTTTTAACAAAAAAGTGATTCAAATAAACGTTCAAGTCAACAACATTTTCTAGAGAATGAGATAGAAATCAAGTTTCTAGGATGAGTGGTTTTAAATTTATTAAGGAAAAACTGCGATTTTTTGCAAATAATTGCAGTTTTTCAAAATTTCAACCTTATTGCGGTGCGGTTTACCATTATCCAATTAAGATGACACTTCGTTTCAATTGTAGAAAATTTAATCTAGTTTAAAAGTGTATAGAGTGGTCTTTGTCAAAAATGTGCTCCTTCATGGTCAAAATTGGAAAAAATCGAAAAAATTCCGAGTTTTTGGGATAGGTATTCAAAAGTGATCCGGGGCTGTTTTTTGAATCCCCATAAAAAATCGAACTACTGGACCAATTTTCTATTTTTTTTTTAATTTACGTAAAATTTTGTAAATGCAAATGAGCTACTGATTTCAGGATCAACTAAAATCCAGTGTGACATGAATTTTTAACAATTTTGACATGACTGGTGTCGATTTTTTTTCGTTGGCAGCTTATTAACTAATATCCTATAGCATGGGCCCCAGAAACCTAACTTTGGGAGCCGCAAATTTATAAAACTGTTTCAAAGCGAGCCATATTGTTTGAAGATTAATTAATGGTTTATTAAAAAAAAGACACATTTTATTTTATAAAATATAAATGAAGGAACATTTATTTGTTGCTCTACTTACATATAACATTAGTGTTCAATTACAATAAAAAAAGAAATAACATTTTACTTTTGACAAGGACTTTTACGAGATTTAATTTTATTATTATTATTTTTTACTTTACCTACAGGGTACGGCCAAGTATTGCAATCGTCGCATGAGAAAAGTGTTTTTTTTGCTTCTCTCTTTGCGAAATATCCATAAAACGGCTGAAACTATTTTGATTAAACAAATTGGACGAAACCATTGCATTTCGGTCTACAAAAAAGCCCAATAAGTGAACATGGAAAAAATTATATTTTTCAAGATAATAATTGTTTTGTAAAAATGTCTGTTAGTCTGTAGCGTACCAAATTTATGTGGACGAGCTAGCTCAAAAACTAGTGTGAATATCAAAACCAAATTTCAACATAGTTTTGGTGCATTGAGATTAAGAGCTGATTTTGGTGCATATCGACCCAAAATTAAGGAGGGGGGGTTAAAAATTAAAAATCTAGGCTATTTAAGTAAACTCAACCAAATTTTGTATACATAATCAATGAACCCCCAGAAGTCTAATAATGCAAAAACTAAACAAAAGGGAAGGGGGATGTAGGGTCAAAAAATGAAAATATAGGCCCTTGTACCAAACTCAACCAAATTTTGAATACATAATCAGTGGGCCCCCAGAAGTCTAAAAATGCAAAAAACTAACCCCGCTCTACATGAATATAAATAATTTTATTAAATATTAAATACAAGTGAGGGGCCAGGTTGTATGGTAAAGTCAAGTGGATGGTTACATCAGAACTTGTCAGTTTATTTAATTTAATTATTATACTTTTTAAAATCAGTATTATTCAAGATGATTCAAGAGCCGCACGAGATTGACTGAAGAGCCGCATGCGGCTCGCGAGCCACGTTGTGGTCACCCCTGTCCTATAGTATAGTTTAACTTAATAAAAATAAGGAGACTCTAGTACGTTTTTTACTATGGATACGTTTATTTACTATGGATAGGAATGATGGAACATTAGTCATAATTTTCTCACTTCTGAATGAAGATGAATATATTTTCTACTTTTAGATCATTTTGAAATTAAATTATGTTTTTTAATATCTGTTATTTGCTTATAATTTTTAATTTCATTTTGTTGTTTAATAAGACAAGCGTGTTGTCAGACATAAAGATAAGTGCAAGCACATTAATGAGGATAGATAGCCTCGCTTCACACCAGTAAATGGAAAGGATATTTATGAGCCGCTTCTGTTGAACCAGCCAAGGAAAGAAAGGATGCTGAAGGAAATAAATAAACCAAATCAATTATGATTCCCAAAAGGTTACAATGGAAACAAACATCACGCAAAGACAATCCAATCAAGAGGCCAGGAGCCGAAGGATAAATGAAGATGTCACGCCCTTTGTGGATTTTCAACATAAATGGAGAGTAGAGATCGAGGAACTCGGACAAAAAAACAAACAAACATTAATAAGCAAGAGATCGAAATTAACGATCTAGAAGGCAGAATATTTTCGTTTTGTTTCCATTAGATAACAAATGGAAATGGATGTTTCTATATGTGGAATGGAAATCTTGTTTTTATGATCAAATTCAGTGTTGAGATTTTTACAGTTCTTTACATATGAAAGTGCTCTGAGATTAAAAAGATGTGCTTTGCGATACGCCTCGGAGGTAGACTATTTGGCATTTTCCATTTGGAGACAATTACATAAGTTCGATTCCCAAGAGATTATAAAGTACTTATTTCTAATAAAGCATTTTTTATATATACGCCAAAATATCTGAGAAAAATCACATTGCACTCTCTCTTAAGGAAGCTCGGGACTGTTTATCACATATGGAAATAAATAGATTTTCGAAATATGTTTTTTATATATTTTTTGAAAATATAAATAAATATATTAAAAATATAAAAATTTTGTGTTAAATTTATATAAAGTTTATACTAGAGCGACATAAAAATAATTATATTTTAAGAATATATAGAAAACATAATCTTTATATAAATTTAACACAAAATTTTTATATTTTTAATATATTTTCAAAAAATATATAAACAACATATTTCGAAAATCTATTTATTTTCCATACGGGATCATTTTTATAAGAAATTCTCAAATTTTTACCATCGAATCATTGATGCAATAAATATTTATTACCGAAATTTGAAGTTGATCGTCTGTCCCATTACCGAGAAATAAATTATTGAAAATTGTCCTTTTAACATGGAAGTAAATGGACCGAGCTTTTAAAAGGGCTATAACTTCTATACAAATTATACCATTTTCAACAAATGTATACAGATCAATAATTCAACTTTTATGAATCGAATGATACATTTTTCATTAGATTTGACAGTCTAGCTAATTAGTTATTAATAAATGTAATATGTAAATAATAGTTATTTGCATCCAACAGAATATAACAAAAGCACTAGTGTAGAATTCCAGCTCTATTTCTTGAAATCGTTTTTGTGTTAAATAAATAATAATTGTGTTTTTATAATGAGAAAAAAATTTACCTCAACATTCTTTTTATTAATATTATCTAAACAAAGATTTATATTCGAAATTAACATCATTATTAACAATTTGTTTATAAAAAAAAAAAAAAAAAAAGTAGGCAGAAGTTGTCACTCTGTAGAAATACAAAAGATTTTTTCGTAGATCAACCAGATAGAGCTGATGTCCCGAACCTCCTTAAGAGGTAACATTTTAGAAAGAGGCCCCCTTATGAAAAGTTAATAGAAAAATACAAGTCCAATTCCAGAGAGATTATACTTATTTATACTATTTCTAATAGAGTATTTTATTAATGTATATTATTATTTGATTTATGGCGCTCTGAACTTTCGAGGCTATATGTCTCTTTTAAACAAATTATACAAATTTAAAAATATAATTTCTTTAGTATAACTCGAAAAAATGATTAAAAGCATCACCTTAATAGGGTGGATAATATGACTTTTCATCTTTATCTTGCGCTTAAGCAGAGTAGTAGCTCTTTCACAAATGGAAAAATTCAAAAAGTCTTCAGAAATTTGGAATATAAGTCATTAAAATCATAATACACACACTGTTAAAATTTGAAGACGATTAACCACCAAACATGAAATAATTGCTATTAAAAATGAAATTTTTTACATATGGTAGATTGGGAAAGGGTGGGAAAATGATCATTATTTTATTTTATTTTTTCATGAATGACTTTCACCATCTTGATGAAAAACTAATATTTGTTAGAATAATATATTCGGAGTAACTTAAAAAAAAATTTGAAATTATTTACCACGTAGTTTTATAAAAAATAAAAAAAACATATTTGGGCAATTATTTTTAGTGAAGGGGATATAATATCAATGGCTTGGAAATGATCCATTCACAAAGAGAATATAGTATTGTAAAAAGTACAGTCACGTTAAAAAACATAACCTAACATTTTGGTACCCTTCATATTTATAGAGTGGTTACGAGGCTAAAACTTTTTGTGTGGATTGTCGCGAAAGAATCAAACTTTTACTTTTAACAGAAAAATTGAATGAAAATTTAAACCATTTTAAGTCTAGGTACGCTCTAAGTAGTTTGGGATATTAAATTAATTTTTAAGCAATTTTTTAATGTTAAATTAAAATTATAGGGAATCATTTTTTAAAATCATAATATGTAATATTTAAATTACGTAAAAATTAATTTAATATCCCAAACTACTTAGAGCGCATGATATAAGAAACAAGGTATGTTCATTTCAAACCCAAAACTCGTCCTACTCTGCGCATGACGTCATCTGGCTGTTTAACAAGTAAGGTTCTAATGCACAATAGAAAGCAAATCAAAGTTTTTTGGTTAAATTAACAAATTTCAAGAAAATAAACACAAAAGAGATATGATTACTTTTCAAATAAAATCAAAAAATAATAAAATAATTTTCTTAATGTAGAATTAACATAGGAAATTGATTATATATCTATATAATAAAAATGAATTTCTGTTTCTTTGTAAGCGCAGATCTCTCAAATGCCTGGACCGATTTGGCTAATTTTTTTTTAAATGTTCGTAATAGTCCAATTCAGGTTAATACGTAAAAAAAAATTGGAAAAGTTGCCCGGAAAATTGGAAAATTCAGGAAAAACTAAAAAAATTCAGGTTAGCCAACATAGCTTGCCAAACAATAAAAGAACTAAACTAGCAAACTAAACATGTGTTGGCGGCCCTGTTTGTCAGATTTTTGAGTGTCATTCATTCTTAATAGTTCTAACCACATTATCGTTGAAGAAGAATTTAATAATGCAACAAAGATTTAAAAAACTATCTATTTTTTTTAAAGTACATTTAAAAACAAAAATTAAAAAAATAAACTGCAACGGATCGTTGCTAAACTTTATCCAAATTCATTTGAAATATTAATATGTTTATTTCTTTATTATTAATCAGATATCACTTGCAATTTGCAGTTCATGTTGACTTTAATTCAAAAATAATGATCGATTCTCATTTAACAGTTACAGAGTTTTGTTAATAACCATTCTACATTCGATTTTTGACGTTTCGGTTTTTATTGGTGACATGGAGGAATCGACTTAAAATCAAAAATAGCAATCGATTCTTATCTAATACTAGAGGAATAACCTTATTGCATTCCATTTTTGATGTTTTGACTATTAATGGCAACCTCTACTGAAAATGTGGAAGAATCGACTTAAAATCAAAAAGACTAAATTCTTTTATGGCAAACAACTCAAGCTTGAGAATAAGAGAATTTTTTATAAATAGATTGTATATACTTTTGTGTCTAGCAAAATGAATAATAATTGTAATTTTCAAGTCTTCTTATCTATAATAATACCTACCTATAATATAACTTTTTTTTTATTTTCCCCTTAATGATAACAAGTGGATTTTTAATACATTTTAAATATTTGTTTCATCTTATTTGTTATGAGTGTATATTGCAGTTAAATAGAATCTCAAATTATATCTATTTAAGACTTTATAATAAAACAATTATATTTATTCTCTGTAACTAATAAAACATCAATAAAGCAGCCACTTGGGGGTCCAGAGGCGAAGCTAGTAAGCTATATGTATATATATATATATATATATATATATATATAGATTCATATATATTTATCATATTATTTAACTTTCGCGTTTCAAATTGCTTAACAAATAAAGAGATATGATTACTTTTAAATATTTTTATTTAATAATTACAGTATAGTCTACAAATAAATACAAAGATATAAATACAGAATAAGACTCCTATAATATCATCAAATGTAACAAAATAAGTACAAAATTACCTAATATTAAAAAATTATTATTTATTATATTAGATTATTATAAAAAAATTTAATTTTCTTTGTCTTGGATTTTTTAGAATGTTTTTCTAAAAGTTCTTTATTAATTTTTCGTATTCTAAAGTACGTTCGTACTTTTATAAAACATTTTAAAACTTCTAAAGGAATCTCTTCGATATGCATAGTTTTTAAATTGATTTCTTTAGCTAAATCCGTTATAATATTATTGTTTTTATTGAAATTATTGCCATGAAACTTTTTAAACATATCCTCTGCAATTTTAATAATTGAAAAGAATTTTTCAGTTGGATAATTTAAATGTCCCTTAGATATAAATGTAATCCAATTTAAAGTTTCATCAATTTTACCAAATGCTTTTGAATTATTGTACAGAAATGAATGTTTTGACCTAAATCGATACACGACATATCCAGATAAATACAAAAGTGCATTCGTTTCTAATTCAGTTTTATAAATGGGTTCTAATTCATTGGTAAGTTCTGGAGATTGTATTACAGCTATACAATCATCATGTAAATCTTCTGCCTCTTTTTGAAAGTTAATTGTATTAAATAAAATTTCAGTAGCATTAGCTTCTTCTTCTTGTGTAAAACTGCTCTCTGATACTGATGGTGATCTAGACTCCATTGTTCCAGTCTTCCAGAAGATTCACATATCGGTTCAATTGTATTATCATCCGATGAAGATTGCAGTTCAGTATTTTTACTGCTTACAAATACAGCTGAAGCATGTTTTCCCAATATATACCATCTTAGTCGATGCTGAAAATCTATAGCAGATGGGTGGTCTCTTGGCCCTCCCATTGCTCGCATGTACAGAAAATTTTTCTTGTATTATATCTTGATTAATTCAACTTGTAATTATATATTCAATATCAAATTTAGATTTCAATTCGTTATATAAACCAGTTAAAGAATTGTTGCAAATAATTATTCCATTTTGAAAAAATAATTTATATTTTTACCTGTCGCTCTTATATTTCCAAAGCTTCAGTAACTTTATTTAAGAAATTAATTTGTATCTCCGCATTTATTCCAAAAGAATTATTACCCGATTGTTTTCTATACATAGATCTAGAATTAAATAAATCAAACCAGTCATTTAACATTTTGATAAGTTCGCTGTTTTCTTCCCAATTGCCTGAGATTATACCTTTTAAGCCACAAAATTTTAGAGCTTGTGAAACTGAATTAGATATGTCGGGCAGCAATTTTTACTTTCTGGCGTTGTGGCCCTTTCAGATCCAAATGACCATTGCTTATTTTATGAGTAATATTTAATTCAACACTTTTGTTTAATAACATCTCTATAGATGATTGATCTATATATTTTTTATTTAAAACATAACCCTGATCTAAAAAGTGATTCCTAAATAATTTCAGAAGATGTGGAGAATCTGCGAAAAAATAGATGTTCCGGTGTAACTCTACAGGATTTTGAATATATGTCTTTTCAGAAGTTATTTGAAGTGATTTCCAAAGTGATAAATTACTTCCACCCATATCACAAGTAACTGCAACTACAAAATATCCTGCATTTTTTAATTTTCTTATTATGTTGTATAAAATATCTTTGGTCATTTGTTGATCAAAAGCATAAAAAATAATTTGTTTCCATGGTGTATCATGGAGGCAGACGGCTGCCTGACAGCCAGATGACGTCACAGCGAGCTAGAAAGAGAGAGAAGATGTGCGCATGGACTACCTTGTTTCTTATATCATGCTTAGAGCGTACCTAGACTTAAAATGGTTTAAATTTTCATCCAATTTTTCAATTTAAAATTCCACCCGCAAATTTTGAATTTGCCAGACTTGGTGACGTCATGAAACAGCTTGATGATGAGGTCATTAGTGGATGAGTAATATATCAGCAGCTAGACTGCTGTACACTCAAGCTACTGGGTTCATACCCCATGAATAAAGGTATGAAGTCCTTTCCTCTTTAATATCAAGTAGGAATGTACAAAACAAAAAGTTTAACAACCAACAAACTGGTGACCCCGACGTGATTTGAACACGTTTTTCACCGGATCTTTTAAAGGGCTAAAACTTCTATACAAATTATAGCATTTTCAACAAATTTATACAGTTCAATAATTGAACTTTTATGAATAGAATGATACATTTTTCAATAGATTTTTTAACAACCAACAAACAAGTGACCCCGACGTGATTTGTGATTTGCACAGTTTGTTGGTTGTTGATGGAGGTTTGTATGGGATCAGAAGGATCCTGGTCAGAGACTATAATGATGAATTAGTTAAAATACACTTCATCATCATTATAGGCTTTGATCAGTATTATTGAATTTGTCTGTTTATTGTTTAAAGCAAAAGAGTGTTTAGCATATTGTACGTAGTTGATTTTGTTGAGTGAGTATTTAACAATGTAAAAATGTAAAAACAATTGTTTTAATTTATGTAATCTACAAATCATTGAATTGTTTAGATAGCGCCATCTATCGGTAGTCTCTAGAACATAGTACAAATGTCACTCACACAAATATAATTTCGTCAAAGTATCTCGAAAAAATTCACTTCATGCACCCTCTTCCAAGAGGGGACATTTTCATGATATTTAAAGAATAGCTTGTATATCACATTGGGAAAACTATATAGATATCCTGTAATTCATGTAATGATCCAGATTTATAAAGAGTTCGATCGTAGTCATTGTTCAGTCGTGGTCTTTTTCGTGAATTCCATCTCGCGTTCTTCCCTGTCTGAGAAGATTTTACGGAGTTGGGCTGGTACCCTCACATGCAACCCCTTTTAGTCGCCTTCTACGACAAGCGGGGGTTCTGAAGGCATATTCTACCCCCGGACCACAGGGGGAATTAAAAAAAAAAATCAACTGGGATAAATTACTATAAAAAACACCAATATTCTACCACCACTAGTCCGCGGAACCAATAACTTTGAAATCTATATATAAACATGTATGTTTATCAATTGTATCAAAAAGAAAACACCCTCTTTAATTTACTCTTAAAAATCAACAACTCTGTTACTCTGGGCAAGAAAATATTTTCAACGAAATTTTGAGTTTATTAAAATGTAAAAAAGTAACAAATTTTTTATATAGTAGGTACTTTAATCTTCTTCTCCCTCTGTCCGAAAATAAGAGTCCTAATTGAAATTTTGTTTTTATTAGGAGTTTTTATTTTTTATTTTTATGTCCTTCAATTCCTATCATATGATCCATAGTCTCGAATAACACTTATAAATTAAAATGAGACTCTTATTTTAGGACAAATTTTTATGCAAAATTGGACTCCTATATTCGGACAAAGAATACTTTTTTACTTTTAAAAATCTTTTTCGAAAACGCTTCAAACTATCTAGATAAACACTTTTTATTAGCACAAGCCTAGAACTCTTCAAAATGCTCTAATAAGAAATGCTATAAAATGATTTTTCCGAGCTATTATTATCTATATCTTTTATTATTAAATGAGCAATTCTTGTATATATATATATTTCGCTAAAAATTGGTGTATTTATCAAGCTTCATGAGTTATTAGTCGTGTATAAATTTTAATTCGATTGAAATAAAAGAAGGGTGTAATTTAGGCATGTCGCAAAATAATTTAATCGTTCATATCTCGTCTTCGGAAAGTCGCAGAGCCTTGAAATTTGAAACTTAAGCTATCTAGAGGCTACAAGAAGTACCGAAAGATTTTGGCTAAAATAGACCGGAAGTTGTTGTTTACGTACGTAAGAATGTACTCACCTGTGTTTCTCAACCATAAATCTCAGAACTATGAAATTCGAAACTTGAGCTCGATATAGGCTAGAAGGGGTACACCGGAAGTGGACATTTACATGAAAGATTTTTCGTTTTTTTTATGATTTTCTCAAAAACGCCAATAACGATTTTTTTTTAATTGGTGTACTTATCAAGTGTCATGAGTTATTAGTCGTGTATAGATTTTAATCCGATTGAAATAAAGGAAGGGGTTGTAAATTAGGAGTGTCTTAAAATAAATATTTTAATTATTCATATATCTTCTTCGATAAGTCGCAGAGCCTTGAAATTTGAAACTTAAGCTATTTAGTGGCAAAAAGTTACCGAACATCGCTCGGTTCTCCAGGCACTAGATATATAAAGAAAGTAAGATGATAAATCGTCAAAATGCATTCTGTAATGAAAATTCGTCGCTTGCTGGTGAACAACTTTTTTATAATCTGCTAAGGAATAAATTAATTCCCGATATATTATTATAATTTTTCCATTTGTCAATGGCGTCATGTTCTTATTTAAATTTCAAAATAAGCAACCAATAAATCCAAGTTTTCGTCGTTAAATGCAAGTGGACTAATTTATGAGCTGTCTTCTCAAACGACAGCTCATAAAGGATGAAGAAAATTCAATTTTCTCCGCTTCCAAATCGACTCAGATTATGGACACATCCTCTGACTAGGGTCACCTATCATAGATGAGAGAATCTAGATTTTGACCTTTTTATTATTCATAAATATCTTCATTCAAAGAAATTGAATCAAGTATGAAAGGACTTTTGATCCCCTTCAGTTTCAAAACAATTAGTGAAGTTTCCCTCAAAACGTTGAAAATCTTATTTGAATGGATCGATTTAATTATGTAAATTGGAGGAAAATCTGAAAACTTATCCAAAACTCGGTTCGTATGTTAATTTTAGTAATTTGAAAATGTTTGCCACTAGACGAATTAAGGTAGTTCTTTCACAAATGCAAAAATTCAAGAAGTCTTTGGAACTTGGAATATAAGTCATTAAAAGCATATACACATAATTTTAAAATTTGAAGACGATTTACCACACCAAACATGAAATAAGTGCAATTAAAAATGACAGTTTTAACATAGGGTTGATAGGAAAAGGGTGGGGATATGATCATTACTCTTCACCATCTTGATGAAAAACTGATATTGGTTAGAATAATATATTCGGAGTAACATGAAAAAAATAATTGAAATTATTTACCAGGTAGCTTTGATAAAAAACAAAAAAAACCTATTTGGGCGATTATTTTTAGTGAAGGGGATATAAGCACAATGGCTTGGAAACGACCGGCAAGTATGTGTGTATCTATATGGAGATTTCGTAGTGTGAGTGGACAGCCAACGTTAAAAAAAAATACCCTAAAATTTTAGGTTCCGTTCGCATTACCGCGGTGGATTACTGAAGCTGTAAAACTTTTTTGTGTGGACCAAATTCTGCGAAAGAACCTCCTCCTTAGGGAAAAACCAAAAAGCTTCACAGAGTCTCTAGTTTTCTGATCCCTAAAATGTATCTATTTCTAATACGAAAAACAAATTATATTTTGATATTTCTAGCATCATAGAGTATTGGTTTATGGCAAAATGGGTTTTTCCCGATGCCAACTAAAATGGTCACAAAAGTATTGGTTTAAAGATAAAATAAACTGCAACGGATCGTTGCTAAACTTTATCCAAATTCATTTGAAATATTAATATGTTTTGCTGGCTTGGTGTGTACTGGATATATTAATTATTTATCCTTTAACAATAAAAAATAATATGTTTATTCCTTTATTATTAATCAGATATCACTTGCAATTTGCAGTTCATGTTGACTTTAATTCAAAAATAATGATCGATTCTCATTTAATAGTCGAGGAATGACCATTCTACATTAGATTTTTGACGTTTCGGTTATTATTAGTAACCATTGATGAAGACATGGAGGAATCGACTTAAAATCAAAAATAGCCATCGATTCTCATCTAATACTCGAGGAATATCGATTCCTACATTTAGTATTAAATTGAGAATTTTTGCCAAGTATATGGAGCTACATATATGAAGCAGACAATAAAACAGTGTGTCTTCTGCTGGAATTATAAACTTCATTTATTTATAACGATCGTTATAAATAAATAAAATTTATATAATTCCAGCAGAAGCGCTTTACACTTTGGTGCTCCTTCAATTCTACATTAGATTTTTGACCCTTCGATTATTATTGGTAACAATTGCTGAAGACATGGAGGAATCAGCTTAAAAATCAAAAATAACGATCTATTCTTATCTAATACTAGAGGGAACAACCTTATTGCATTCCATTTTTGATGTTTTGACTATTAATGGCAACCTCTACTGAAAACGTGGAAGAATCGACTTAAAATCAAAAAGACTAAATTCTTTTATGGTAAACAACTCAAACTTGAGTTGGTTACTAATAATAACCGAAATGTCAAAAATCCAATATAGAATGGTTATTCCTCAAGTACTAGATGAGAATCAATCGCTATTTTTGGTTTTAAGTCGATTCCTCCATGTCTTCAGCAAAGGTAACGGATAAGAAAAGAACGCAGTTGCTATGGTTACTTATAAACTTTCTTGCCAAAATTTTAGCATTTCACAGAGAAAAGCCTATCCCCTCTTAGTTAGGTTAAATGAGTCCTATATTAAACAGATAAAATGAATAAATTTTTAAGAATTTAAAAAAATCTCTACTTTAGAGTAAAGTTCTATACTTATAATTTTACTAAAAACTTTATTTAACCTTTTTTTGTCGTCCCCAAGGTGCTTAATTAGGATATTAAATTTCATCAAAATTGGTTAAGTCATTTTCAAGATATTTAGAAAAAACTAAAAAAGTACTGAAATAAATAATGTACTAATGTTTGTGGGCCGATATGTACCAAAACTAATCAGCGCTTCATTTTGTTAAAATAATGGTAGGTTTTCAATTTCATTTCAATCGGTGCAAAGGTGTGGAAAAAATCGTGGACGAAAAAAACGATAACATACATACATACATCCATTCCCACGCATTTCCAAAAAAATGGCACTTTTTGGCCTCTCGACGAGATCCCAGGTAATTTTTGGCAAAACCGTCACGTGCTACAATTCAATCTAATTGAGTACTACAATTTGTGACCTTAATTGAGCACCATGGGTTCCGTAGTCTTTACCTGAGGACCCTTTGAAGTCGCGCTTGCCGCGAGACCGATTACAATACTTTGTATGTATGTATGTATGTATTTATGTATATATCAATGTGACTTTTGTTCTGTTAAATTCCGCAAACATTTCTCGATAAAAATAATTGTTTACCTACTCAATTTAAATGAAATTATTTAAAAATAATAAAAATAAATACATTTCATCCTATTAAATTCCGAAAACTTTTCTGTATAAAAATAATTAAGACTAAAAATGTAAAAAAATAAATTATATTTTAAAAAACTAAAAAACACGCTTCTAAAAAGTACAAAATAATGTAATACATAATCAAATAGGGTGGGCCACTTTGTCGAAATTAATTAAAAGTACATGTTTCTGCGCCCCACACTTTTTGATTAAGTATTACATTATTTTGTACTTTTTAGAAGCGTGTTTTTTTAGTTTTTTTGTAAATATAATTTATTTCTTGCAATTTTAACCAAAAAATTAGAGCTAAATTAGTAAGAGGAATACTAGAGAATTGGATAAAATTAAAAACACAGGAGTTTTTTATTAAATGGTTCAGACGTTTCGTCAATTTATTTAGACTTCTTCAGGGGGCCCATTTTATCACTCTTTGTATATGTTAAAGAAAGATTAATGATGTTTTATCTTATAGTGAAATTGTTTTTTGACAAAGAGTGATAAAATGGGGGCACTGAGGAAGTCAGAATAAATTGACGAAACGTCTGGCTCATTTAATAAAAAACTCTGTGTTTTTAATTTTATCCAATTTCCTACTATTCCTGTTTTAATTCATCTTTATTATGGATGCGAGTGATGCAACATTATATATAGTACCTTGAACACCGAGCGATGCTCGGTAATTTTTTGATTCAGTTAAAAGCGATATATTAATATTATTTTTAATTTTAAATTCAGGTAAAAAGGTCGATTTTTAATTGCAGCCAAAATAAAATAAAATTGAAATAAAACTTAATTTATATTTTTACCAACGTTTACACCCGCTATGGCCATCATCAAGACGTATAAGTTTTGAATGTAATTGCAATTAAAAATAATATTAATTATTACACCGAGGTTCTTTCGTTGACCATTTTAAATCCTGAAGAACGAAGTAGGATCCTTCGAATTGTCGGATTTTTTAAGAGAATGAAATTGATATTCTAATAAATTATTTTAAGGAAAAATACTTTTAATTAATTAAATTTCCAAATTCTAACATATTATAATTTTTGTTATAACCTATTTGTGGAATTTAAAATTTAAAAAACAATTAATTATTAAAAGGGTTTTAATTTTATCCAATTCCTACTCATTCCTGTTACTAATTTAATATAGTTACGAATGATGCAACATTATATAGCTAAATGTTTTTAAACAAATATATTCATTCATCTATTAAAATCACACAATAAATATTTAAATATTAGCTACTCGTACTCACTTGACCGTATGTTTTTTCATTGTATTAGTTTTGCTATGGTTTTACAGATTATCTCAATTTCTCTTTTTTCTCAATGGCTTTAAAAAGTTAAGCAAGGGTACAATTGCTGTTTGGAGAATATTAACGAATATGTTCGTTGTATTTTTCCAGTATTTCAGTGTCTCCCATGAGCATAATTTATGTATGTACCAGGGCAGGGGCTGTGCCTAAAGAAGCCTGGCTGCAGGCACCTTCTTCTTCTTCGAAGATGGGGGACGGGGGGATGTCGATGACAGACAGCAACCTACCGAGGGGCCCGCGAGAAACGCTCGTGTCTCCACCCTGCCTTCGAGCACTTAATTAATTTAACGAAACAACATCTTAAAAATATCGAATTTGTTGAAAAATTTATACCAACAATTATGGAGAAAATTCCGGAAACCTTATTCACTTTATTATTATCATTTATAACTATTTTTATCAATCTATCCATCGATTTATCTATTTCTATATACATAAGTTTTTAACGGGTTATAGTGGTGTTTTACAAGTAAAAATAAAAATTAAAAAAATTAAAAAATTCTTTTAATTATATTTTTGGAGTTTTATTTTAAATACTCTATATATATTTCGGGTTTTTAGCCCATCATCAGGAGTTTGAGTTTTTATAATAGACTGGGAAAGCGGTGTTGACTTATAGTAAAACATATTAAACACAGGAGTTTTTTACGGGTTATAATAGTGTTTCACAAGTAAAAATAAAAATAAAAAAAAAATTTTAATTATATTTTTGGAGTTTTATTTTATATACTCTATACATATTTCGGGTTTTTAGCCCATCATCAGGAGTTTGAGTTTACAAAAGACCACCCATTAAAAACTCCTGTGTTTAATATGTTTCACTATAAACCAACACCACTTTCCCTAAATGTTATTTCTATATAAATTAAAATATAGTAGTCAACAGCCACATGTTCAATACAGCAGTTTCAAAGGATCATCGAAGTAAAGAATCATTTTTAAAGGAGGATGACTTAATTCAATTGCTTCTTTCCAGGAATTTTTATTAATTCAAGTGGTTAATCCAAATACAGGGTGGGGCATAAAGATCTACCACATTTTGAAGAGGTATAAAAAATGAAAAAATTTAACTAGAAAAAAACTGAATATATTTTTGAAAAGAACATAAAATATATTTTTTTTAATGTGTTTTAAACATTATATCAGACGAAAAAAAGAAGGGGGGTGGTCAAAAAGGAAAATTCCAGCCCTTTCGACCAAACTCAACCAAATTTTGTATAGGTACATATATTCTGTGGGCCCCAAAAAGGCTAGAAATGCAAAAACCAACCACCCAAAATGGAGGGTGGGAGGTCAAAAATGAAAATTCTACCCCTTTTGACCAAACTCAATCAAATTTTGTATTCATATTCAGAAATGCAAAATCAAACCAAATTTTGTATACATAATTTGGTCGAAAGGGCTAGAATTTTCATTTTTGACCCTCCCTCCATTTTGGGTGGTTTGCATTTCTAGCCTTCTGTACGTCCACAGAATATGTACTACACAAATTTGGTTGGGTTGGTTGAAAGCGGATAGAATCCATTTTTGACCCCTCCTCCTTTTTCGTCAGATATAATGTTTAAAACACAAAAAAATTATTTTATGTTCTTTTCATAAATATATTCAGTTTTTTTCTAGTTAAATTTTTCATTTTTTTTATACCTCTTCAAAATGTGGTAGATCTTTATGCCCCACCCTGTGAGCACTACCGTACTCTCTTCCTCACTGAAAACTGCGGATCAGAATAACAGCGAGTTAGTGTGGGTTCACAAGGCATTAATTGTCTGCTAATTACAAATGTTAAAATTAAGGCTCATGGAACCCACCAACTCGATGTTATTCTGATCCGCAGTTTCCACTGAGGATGAGATGCCGTAATGTTCTCGTAATATTTGGATTAACCACTTGAATTAATAAAAAATTACTAGAAAGTAGCAATTGAATTTTATTCATCCTCCTTTAAAAATTAACATATCCAGTAGGCACCAAGGTATTTAAATTTCATATTAGTAAAGAATTACCTATATGCAGTTTTTTCTCTTTTGTTTGATACCGTCCTGTTACTATATTTACATCATTCCCAATCAAAATCGCGTTTGATGCATCCCATCAGAATTGATTGGGAATCCCTAAAGCAAGAATCCCGGAAGTTGCGACCCTCTATCTTGATAGGTTCCTTAAGAATACGTGGTATTGCCATTATAGGCAGAAGCTAATATGTAATCTTATCTTATCTTATTATATTAAAAGAGCAATTTTTATATATATAGAATCGGTTTCTCGAAAACGGCTATAACGATTTGGATGAAATTCACGGGTTAAAGGGTTTTTGGGTTGACAATTCGACCTGTCACGGTCTCATCTTCGGCTAAGTTGTTTTTGATGGGTTGATTGTTAATTTAAATCATTATTCACAGGTGGGTGTCTCGATAAAAATGTACAATTACATTTTTATTCAATTTACTTTTAATAATTAATTGTTTTTTTTTTTAATTTTAAATCCCACAAACTGATCATTACAAATATTATTATATATTAGAATTTGCCAATTTAATTAATTAAAGGTATTTTTCTATAAAATAATTTATTAGAATATCAATTACATTCTTTTAAAAAATCCGACGATTCGAAGGATCGTGCTTCCTTCTTCAGGATTTAAAAGGGTCAACGAAAGAACCTCAATGTATATTAATATTAATTTTAATTGCAATTACATTCAAAACTTAGTGGCCAGTGATACGTCTTGATGATGGCCATAGTGGGTCTAAACGTTGGTAAAAATATAAATTAAGGTTTATATCAATTTTATTTTATTTTGGCTGCGAATAAAAATCGACATATTTACCTGAATTTAAAATTAAAAATAATATTAATATATCTCTTTTAACTGAATCAAAAATTACCGAGCATCGCTTGGTGTTCCAGGTACTTTATATAATATTGCCTGCTGTCTAACAAGAAGGGCCTTCTTGTTCTTTTCTATCTCTAAATTAAATATAGGATTTTCGATTAATGGATTTTGTAACGAATAAAATTTTTTGAAAAAGTTTATAGGGAATTTTCAATTTTAGACAAATTAACTTTTAAACTTTAGTTTTATTTTGTTTCTCGAAAGTTAAATAATATAATCAATATAATTTCATATTTAATTGAAAAGTTTTTGTTTTGCCGAGAGTAGCAGAGTTGTTGATTCACAAAGAGAAACAAAGAGGTTGTCCTCTGCTTGATACAAATAAACATACACACATATATATCGAGATGATATATCTGCATATATACATTATTTATATAAATAATATATATATATATATATACAAATATATCATCTCAATATATGTGTGTATGTTTATTTGCATCAAGCAGAGGACAACCTCTTTGTTTCTCTTTTTGATAATTTCTTATGTTAATTCTACATATTTAGAAAATTATTTTATTATTTTATGAAAAGGAAAATTTATTGATTATATTATTTAATTTTCAATTGTCTAAAACAGGGGTGGCCAACCCGCGGCCGTCTTGACATTTTCCGGCCCGCGAGATTCATCATACTTTTACAAAATATATTTATTTTATAATGGCCAAAGTATTGAAAACCAATGTATTAAAAAATACCTTATTTGTGCATTCATAAATTCAAAAATTAACTGTCGAAATTATGAGAAAAAATTAACATTGATTTTAAAAAATTATTATTGCGAATATGACAGATATTGTCGAAAAAATCTAATATGGTGATATATAATAAAAATATGCGGCCCCCGGAGTTATGATGCATTTCCAAAGTGGCCCGCAAGATCATTTGGGTTAGCCACTCTTGGTCTAAAAGATATATCTTTTGAAACTCAATTTTTTGATAAAATTCGTCTTTATTGGTGTGACACATTTATAATTTTTGGTTTTCATAAATAATAATAAAAAATTATAGTTCCAGATCTGTAATTGTATCTTACTATGAAAAATTCAAAATAGTATTTAAAGTACTTATTATCCTAGGAAAGAGGTAAAAATATTTCTAGATACTTAAAAATTAAGATGTGTTGAGTAATTTTTAAAAAATTGATTAAAAGATAATTTTATTTGTTTCGACTTTAAAGTTATTTGTGAAATTCTGATTTTTGAATCTAATTGTCTGACATATCCTGCCTCTCATATAGAAAACACTTTTTGAAATAACCTGTATATTGAAAATAGTATAGCCGGGTTTGTATGGGAAATCTGCCCCAGTGGCTTTTTCCGATTTGCTCTTGGGGGGTCGATTTGACATTAAATAAAAGTAATTCACCTCAATTTTTAGCTCTTTATCTCAAACGATTTAAGAGATTTTCAAAAAAAAAACTTTTTTCTATTTTTTTTTTCAATAGTAAAATTCAAAATTGATGAATGGTGATTTTTTTTTTTTACAATTCCAAGAAAGTCAGTGATTCTTTATTCCTTCTATCCGCTTCCTTTGGGGGTCATTTTAATTGCATTACTTCACAAATAGAATATGTAATTATATTAGTAGCAATAGAAATCTTTTCTTCTTGAAAAAAATTGAAATTTAGATTTTTACATAATTATACTTAAATATATTTATGTTTCAATATCGATATAAGTATTCAAAAAATTTTAATGTCCTTTATTTTTTGAAGTAATAGCATTTCTTAATTTTTTTAAATATTTTTGTAAGTAAGTTGTGTTTTTTCGTTGAAAAATTATTTTCTATATATTTCTCTAGCAGTATAAAAGTTTTAATGCGTTCAAACGCAAGATTTTGAAAAAAATAAAAATTAGTTTTTATTTTTTTTCATAATGGTCCATCACTTCAAAAAAAAATGAAAAAATTCCTGAGTGTAAAGGAGTATAGAAGACATTTTCTGACAAAGTTTGGCTCTAGATACTTTTAAATAATACGATAAAAAAATGATTATAGTTTTATTTATGTTCTTAAAAATCGGCTTTCCACCTGAGATTCATAATAAAAGTGTTTTTTCATCCCTTTTATTCCTAAGAGTTGGAGAAAAAATCACCATTCATTAATTTTGAATTTTACTATTGAAAAAAAATAAAAATTGAAAAAGAGTTTTTTTTTGAAAATCTCGAAAATCGTTTGAGATAAAGAGCTAAAAATTTAGCTGAATTAATTTTATTTAATGTCAAAACAAAAAAGCCGAGGGGGCAGATTTCCCATACAAACCCGGCTATACTCTTTTATTTTAATTAACTTTGCATGTCTTATAATTTATAATAGACAAAGAAATCACTGATTAAAATATTTTACAATCATTGAGAAACAAGTGATAAATGAATAATTTTTGTTTATTAATAAATTTTTCGGGTCTTACAATAAATAAAGAAATAATTAATTAAAGTATTTCTCAATCATTGAGGAACACTCTATATAACAATAATTTTTTATTATTAGTAAATTTTTGGGACACCATTAATAATTATAATTTTTAAATGCATTTGCACTATGGGCCAGAGAAAGTAATATATACATGTGTTTAAGAAATCTAGAAAGTAATTATATTAAGAATAATTTACCTTTGCTTGACTAGAAGACGTTGCCTCGAAGCTCGCCTGCCACGAACTGAGCATAGAAATTCAAATGGAAAGAACTCGGTTTCTTGATAAGATAACCGAGCTGGCTAAAATTCTCTTGAATTTCGATAAAGGGATTTTCAAGGGATTTTCAAGGGATTTTCAAGGGATTTTCAAATACACATTTCTATTCATTTTTTTTTTTTTTTTTTTTATTAAAATAATAATTTAATGAACTGTCCACACAACTTTCTCTTACCACTGTCTTCTCTCTTAGATTTACGAGCCCCGTCCCATCTCAATTGGCCCACCAATATTTTTTCTTTTTAAATAAAATTATGCTAATTCACGATAAATTTAATTTAAATATTTATTTTTATTATCATTTGGAACAACATTTTAAACAATTTAAAACATTTTATTGTAACATTTAACTTAAAATTATTTTTTAATTCTTAAAAACAAGGAAAACATACAAAATCCAAAACCTTTACCACTGTGTGACGTCGCCTTTATTTTTAATTACGGCTTGAATTCTTTTGGGCAACGTACTTATTAAGTTTTGACACTCATCTTGAGTGAAAGTATCCCAAATATTTTGAAGTTTGTGTTTTAATTCGATTACATTTCTAGCTGGTTGTATTCGTAATAGCTTTTTCATTGTGTGCCAAAGAGTTTCTAATGGTGACCAGTCGGGACTGTTTGCCACCCACTCCAAAAGTGGAACATTATGATCAGAAAGCCATTTTAAAGATTTTCTTGATGTATGACAGGCCGCCCCGTCTTGTTGGAACACAAAATTATTATTATTCTGCAATGCATCTGCCATTGTTGGAAGTAAGGATTTTTTTAAATCTCTAAATATTTATTGGTGTTTACGATTCCATCAATGAAGTGAAGTTTTCCAACACCTCTAGCAGACATTAAACCCCATACAATAACTGAAGCAGGAAATTTTACTTTCTTTTTTAAACAATCTGAATTAAAAGCTTCATTTTTCTGACCAATAACTCTGCTTCGATTGTCCCCAACACAAACTTCAAAACGAGACTCATCACTCCAATGGACACTATTCCATTCATCACTCGTCCAATTAATGTGACTTTTAGCCCATATAAGCCGGTTTTTCTTTTGTTTTAATGTCAAGAGTGGCTTTTCTTTCGCCTAAAAAAATTTAGTAAAATTACAAAAAAAAATTTTGGAAAAAGTTTCAATAAAATTACCTTGTAAGTTTTAAAACCTAACTTAAGGGCTTCTCTATGGCACGTGGATCTTGAAACACTTCGCCCCACAGCATCGCTCCAAAGAACAGATAATTCACCATAGTTCGAACGCCTGTTTTTTCTAATAATCTTCTTCAATGCCCGTCTATCAGCATCTGATATTTTGGATTTCGACGCATACCGAGGTTTTGTAGCTATTGTACCCGTTTTTTTATAAACTCGAATAATATTTCTGACAGTAAACTTTGATAAATTAACTAGATCGCCAATTTCCGCGTTTGATTTTCCCTTTTTAAATAAATTGATAATAATTGAGCGAATTTTTTCATCAACAACCTTTCCACGAGTCATTTTTACTAATAATAAACAAAACAAACTTTCTTTTGTTGGAAAAAGGCAAAGCCTACTTGATTATTTCACATATTCAAAGATTCTTAAAAAAAAAAAAAAAAATCGTGAAAAGCAAAGAACTATTTTTTATATAAAAATATGTTTTTAACAATTAAAAAATAATTTTAAGATAAATGTTACAATAAAATGTTTTAAATAGTTTAAAATGTTGTTCCAAATGATAATAAAAATAAATATTTAAATTAAATTTACCGTGAATTAGCATAATTTTATTTAAAAAGAAAAAATATTGGTGGGCCAATTGAGATGGGACCGGGCTTGTATATAATTTTATTTCTACTATATCCACATAGATATTTGTAATTTTATTCACGCAGAAGAAAATTGAGTACTTTAAAAAATCTCTCCGATTTCTTTAAATATATATACAGTCGACTCTCGACAATTCGAACCCTGATAATTCGAATTTTTAGATAATTCGACCACTTCAACTGTTAACTTCGGTAAATCGAAAAAATGCTGTGTAATTTGATACGCTTGATAACTCGAAATCTTTTTCGTATCAAGAGGGGGAGAGAAGGTTCTATAATTCGAACTAGGCCACTTCCCCTCTTTATAATTCAAATTTTTCCTAGCAAAAAACTATTCATAATTTTTTTAATTAGCTATGTTATTATCTATTTCAACGTTAATACATATAAAACCAAAGATTTGAGCATCTTTTTTTTGAAAATATGTAGTTGGAATGTTTTTCAAAAAATCAGCTCGTGTTCAGATTAACCAAGATGTATTTTAAAAGAGAAAGAATTCAATCTTTAGGACAAATTCTAAGCTGACTGCGCGGAAAGCATGTTAGTTCTCAGGTTCGACTCCTGAGTGGATGAATCCCCTCTGATATCGCAATTTAATAATATTTCTACTAAAATCTTAGAATTTGTCCTAAAGATTGAATTCTTTCTCTGTTAATACATATGTAATTTTTTGTTCTTTTTTTTCGTTTTCATTATTTTTACTTTTTTACTTGAGGCTATATATAAAATCTATGTAAGCTCATACATATTTTCAAAAATACAATAAAAACTCTTAATAATTTGAATTTTTTTCTTTCCTCTTGATAATTCAAACGTCATGATAATTCGAAGTCTCGATAATTCGAAGTATCGATAATTCGAATTATTCTTGTAGTCCCTTGGATTTAGAATTATCGAGAGTCGACTATAATTTAATTGTTTGTTGTAAAACGTTAGCTGTCATTAATTGAATTCTAGGGTCAATATTGTTGAAATTTAAAATATTTTTCATTACACAATAGCATACCTTTTTCGAAACCTCAAGGAACAATTTCTACGATGATAATTTTAGCTTATTTTTCCTAAAAGACCCTATGTTCAAAATTTTATTTCTCAAAGATGGTACAGTCAATCACAATAAGATACCTTTTATTTTTTTTTTTTCGAAAGTCAAAGTAATAATTTCTACTATTATTTTAATGCCTTATTCATTCAAAAAGACCTATGTTGATTAATTTAAATTTAAAATTCTAAATCTCAAAAAGTAACGTCAATTTTAATGAAATTTAAATATAAGTATTTTTCAGGATCCTTCAATAAGCCTATCTAATTTTTTCGAACCATTAGGTAACAATTTCTACAATGGTCGTATTAGCTTATTATTCATAAAAGCTCTATGTTAACTTAAATCGAAAATAATTATAAGAAACAGGAAAATTCAAATTAAAAACAGAGTTTTACTTTTAATGAGTCGGACATATCGTCGTTTATTTTTCGACTTCTTCAGCGGCTCACTGTGTAACTGCTGTAATTGTAAATAATTTTCTAATTAATATATTAAAGAATGATTAACATATTGGAGAGAATTGTTTTTGATCGCGTTTTTAAACAAGATATATATATCGCGAGACTACTGCTGGTTGCGGCTATTGGAGTCTGCTGAATCTTAATTAAGTCTGGACCAAGAGAGAATGAAAAAGATGTGATCCATCTAGCTATGATCCAGATTTCAAATCCATTTGGTGATCCATATCAGTGTTTGGTATAAAGGCGTCATGCGGGGTAATCGCGAAATGATGCTGGATCATAGCTAGATGGATCACATCTTTTTCATTCTCTCTTGGTCCAGACTTAAGATTCAGCAGATTCCAATAGCCTCAACCAGCAGTGGTCTCGCGATATATATAACTTGTTTAATAAAGCGCGATCAAAAACAATTCTCTTTAATATGTTAATTGTTCTTTAATATATTAATTAGAAAATTATTTAAATTCATGATTTTAACAGAAATATATAAATTCGGATATTATTATTACTTAATATCTGACAAAAATCACCTGCATTCGATTCGCGATTGAATCAAATATCGGAAACTTATAATTTGTTGTAATTGTATTAATTTAAATTTAATTTTAATTGTGAATTATGAATGTATTTTAATGGGAAATGAGAGTGTGTTTTAATGAAAAAAGATTAATAAAAGATACAATGTTATTTCTAATAGTTTTATAAATAATGGACAATTAAGTTACACAGTCAGCCACTGAGGAAGTCGAAAAATAAACTCCCAAACGTCCGTCTCATTAAAAGTAAAACTCTGTATTTAATTTTTAATTTTCCAGTTTCTTATGATTTCAACAAAGAATTATAAATATGGATACGATTAACGAAACATTGAAAATAATTTGATTTCTCAAAGATGACGGTCTATATTCTAGAAAATTTAAATAAATTTTTCAAGATATCATAGAATGCTATCTTAGATTTTTTTTCGAGGCCTTCGACGACTTTTACCATTTTTATTTTGAGTTTGAATTAAAAGAATGCAGCAATTTATAGCTTGGCTTTACAAAACCAAAATCTTCTTCAATAAATCAGTCGATTAAATTAAAATAATCTTTAAGAATTTCTTGAATACTGAATTGATTTTCAAGTTCAAGTGAATCAAAAGCATGTTGTGAGTTGTAAATGGAATAGAAATGCATTTCTCTAAGAATAAAATTAATTTTAAAAGCGTGATTAGATCTAACGTGGTTAAAATAACTGTTCTTCTGCTAATCGTTTGCAAAAAATATATAACACGATTGACACAAGTTGGGACTTTTAAAATAAGCAAGCTTTCAAGATTTTTCCTGAAAAGATAGCTGAATTTTGTTTTTGCCAAACCTGATCGAAAGCTTTCATAATTAATAAAAAAAAAAATAATAAATAAATAAAAAATTGATATTTTAAATCTTAAAAGTATAGGAAAATTTAATCAATCTTAAAAGCTATATAAATTATGTTATTAATGAATTATACCTTTAATTAAATGGTTTATTATAAGCATAAAGTTAAATATGATAATGAAGATTTTTAAGGTTTCGTACAAATTAATTAATGGAATATATATATATATATATCTCTATTTATTTATATATATCAGACAGACGACACCCTAAATGAATTTCTTCTTGCGAATAAATTCCTGTTAAAAACAATATGTGAGTAGCAGTGGCGTGCGGTCCATGGATGCTGTGGATGCGGCGCATCCCTAAAATTTCAAACATTTAAAGTATTTTCATAAATATCGACTTCAAAATTTCAGGAGATCTTTAAATTTTCAAATTATTATCCATTATTTCAAATATTTCTATAAAAAAACATTTTTTGTTTTGAAAAGTATATTGGTTCTCGAAATTAATAAAAATTGTTGCATAATTTCAAGGGTCAATTAAAATGAATGCTTTTTTGAAAAGGGTTCCGATAGAAGGTTTCAAGTCCCTGCCTGATATATCTTCCAGTTCAAGCATGTCGAAGACAAGTCAAGACGAGTTTTATTCAAATAAAAATTGTTCTCGCTGAGGAACTATCGAAATGTAATAATAAAAAAAAAAAAGAAACAAATAAAGATGATTCGAGAATATCGGAAATAATTAAGATTGCTATAGACAAGTCATAGCTTGCTTATAGCAATAGAATTAGAAGAAATTTATGATTTTCTTATAGGAGAGGCTGATTAATTGTGAAAGATGGCCGATTTCCATTTCAGGGATCTGTGGAGTTCAAGTCACTATAATTAATTTCTAACTCCTACCCTCACTCACACTTGTTTGTAAAGCAGTATCCGTTTGGGGCGAATAAGGTACCAAAATATATTCTTTTTAAATCTAATATTAAATTTGAAAAATAACAAAAATGATACCGTATTCGATGAAATTTGCAAAAAAAGCGAAGATTAAAATAAAATTACAAAAAAATTAAGAGTACTTTTTTGGACAGCATCCCTTGGTTGAAAAGTCACCAACCCCTACTGGTGAGTATCTGATATTTTTCATTTATATAAAAAACGATCATATTCAACGAAATAATCACGATAACAAAACCATCATTTTATCTAAAGAGCGTGAATAAAATTCGAAGGGTTTTTTTGCACAATTTTAACCTGAGTAGATTGTGAAATATAACAATGAAAAAATGTTATGAAGAGAAACAAAGAGGTTGTTCTCTGCTTGATGCAAATAAACATACACACATATATATCAAATATATATTATTTATTTAATTTTCTAATTAATATATTAAAGAATAATTAACATATTAACTAGAATTGTTTTTGATCGCGTTTTTAAACAAGATATATAAATATATATCGCGAGACTACTGCTGGTTGAGGCTATTGGAGTCTGCTTAATCTTAAGTCTGGACCAAGAGAGAATGAAAAAGATGTGATCCATCTAGCTATGATCCAGCATCACACAAAAATTACCTGCATTCGATTCGCGATCGAATCAAATATAGGAAACTTATGATTTATTATTTATTTGTTTGAGATTATAGTTTCGAAGGCTTGGTCTTCATCATCAGTCTTTTTTTAAATTATACATATTATTTTTTGCGGAGTCAATATCACGTTTATATTGAAAATTTTTGTTCTTACTTACATTAATGTTTAACTAACTTGTCTGTTAAGTATGAACAAAAATTTTCAATATCCACGCGATACTGACACAATGAAAAATAATTTTAATTTAAAAAAAATACTGATGGTGAAGGCCAAGTTTTCGAAACTATAGTCTCAAGCAAATACACTCATATCGACGCTGATCTTACAAAACCTCGTAAGTCCTAAATTCATTGTTTGCCAGAAAACAAGAAAAAACATTTTAAACACGAATACAAACAAATACAATGCAATATTTATTATTTGTCCGCAATGCGAAATTAAATTGGAATAGAATAAGAAGGTTTCAATAGACAGATGCGCCGTGAAAAATTGGTCCGTATAAACCTATAATACGTATTTGACCAAAAATAGGACTTAAGAGGTTTTGTAAGATCAGCGACGATATATATTTGATATATGTGTGTATGTTTATTTGTATCAAGCAGAAGACAACCTCTTTGTTTCTCTTCATGATTTATCAACTCTGCTACTCTCGGAAAAATAAAAACTTTTCAATTAAATGATAAATGTCATCTCAAATTACCAAATTGGCCAATTTCCTCTTTAAAATAAAATATAATATATATGGTATAGTTCCCCTGACTTCGGGGCGGCCTAGTAATGAATTTAATCATTTTTTTGACGTGACAACGTCTTATAATTCGATGAAGCCGGCTGCACTCTCGAAAAAAACATGACTCATCTGAGGCGTTCCATTTAAGGCTTGAAGTGCAAGCGAGAGCGCGGAACGAGCAAGGAGCTAAGGAGGAACAGCTAGGCTAGAAAAGCAGGAGTGGGGGTGTCTCCAGTCAAGACAGGCATTTCCCTTCCAGCCGCCAATGTGTGAAGGGCACAAAACCTTCTCTTCCCATCTGAACGTATGTTAATAGTATCCATCTTTAAGACAGTTCTTTTTATTATTAACAGTGATAAAAAACAAGTTTGATTTTCTTTATATATTTTTTGTTTTTTATTAAAAGTGTGTGTAGGAAAGCCGAATCAATTATTAGAGAGGCGTTAAATGGAGGAAAATTTATGAAAAAAAATACAATGAAATATATTTGACTAATTCTTTAATGATGGACTTTAATGAATCACACTCGAATATTTTCTCTTCATTAAATAACCATATTTTAAATAATCTCCCAATGGAAAACCATATAGTATTACTAATTAAAAGTATTTCAAAATATTATTTTAAAATAAGATTACACTATATAACAAAATGAGTTATGTAGACAAAAGTAAATCGAAAAGAATATTTTTTAACGAGTTAACCCATTTTCAAGGATATTAAATATAATTAATCGTTTCAACTTTTTCTTACAATCGTACCTGATTTAAAAACTATATTTTTGGTATTTCTATAATATATATTTAAATTTTTTTATTTGTTTTATAACTTAATTAATTCTTAATCTTTGAATTGTGTAAAAAACATTGGTTTAATAAATAAATAAAAAATCGCTTGTCTGTAAAGTCGGTTTACTGACGATAGTTGAACGTGACAACGTCATAAGAAAATACTGATGGAATGGTATTTTCTTATGACGTTGTCACGTTCAACTATCGTCAGTAAACCGACTTTACAGACAAGCGATTTTTTCAAATATCTAAAAAAAATTTCAACTATGATTATTTTTTGTGTCTTTGTCTGGATTATGAATCCCATGACAACTCGAGAACAGAAAATTATAGAAAGTTCGTCTTGGTGCCAAAATGTTTTTATTTCTAATACCTCAGACTTGGGCCCTTTACCTTTAAAACTTTCGTCTCAAAAATGGAAGAAACATAATTTTTCTCAAGAGAATTAAAATAAAAATACATTTCTTATCGTTGATTAAATTTAAGCTTATTAGGTCGGCTCTAAATGACGAGCGTAGCAAGTCTTAGAAATTTTTTACTTTCACATTTATATTCTATAGAATATAATGGAAGTCTTCCTGGTTTTACTTTCTCCTTCAATTTTCAGATATTTATTCAGCGCCTTTGTGTTTATATAATCTACAAAAGCTTCTATTAAAATTTTTGAAGACAAATGCTACTTGTCTAATGGATATATTTACAGTTTAACTGTAAACAATACAGAAGTACTCATTCAAACGAGATAAATTTATGATATGATGTAAAGAAATATGAATAAATTTGAACAATCCAAAAACTCATTAACATTTTTTAAAAGGGTGGAGAAAAGAATCATAATTTTTCTAATATTTTTAACTTTTTATTTGTCGACCTATCTTTTAAAAATGAAAATTTTCTTCATTTAAAAGTTGACATCTTAAGGACAGACACCTTTTCACTTCTTCACTTTCAAATTAGTTTACTAACAAATCATAAAACCTCGGACATATTTACAATTTCTCTATTTATCTGGTTAGACCGCCCATGATGAAATTAATTAAAATTTTATAATATTCTCAAGACGTTTCGGCTAACCATTATGAATCTTTAAGCGATAATAAATGTATAAATGTATTATCTGAGATGTTTTTTCATAATGATATTGATACAAGGAGAAGTTGCACCAAAAAGGTACAACCTCTGTAGTCCGCGGTGGACCCATGTATCGTGAAGATAAAAAGAGATTTAGGGATTGGGTCGGAGTCGAAGGTATCTGTGGATGCTGGTCTTGAAAGATTGAAGGTTATATGTTGCTGGGAAGACGGTCGGGGGAAGAGAGTTCCAGTCTCTAGATGTCATAGGGATAAACGAATTAACGAATGCGTTCGTTCGGTTAGTATCCAATTTAAGCGCATAGAGGTGTTGAATCTTAGAAAAAAATTTATTTTAAACTTCTATTCATTCTAGAAATTTTAAGAACGGGTTGATAGTGGTCCTATGATAATTACTTTTTTTCGATTTTGATTTTCTTTCAACAGTCTAAAATACTAATTATTTAGTTTAAACACCTGTTAACGATAAAAATCAATTCAATTAAAAAAAGAGAACTCAATACCAAAAAGTGGTTTTAATTTAATAGCGAATAAAATTTTTTTGGAAATTTTCAAAAATCGAAAAAAAATAAAAATTCTTTGATATCGATAAATTTTGCAAAAAGGAGCGAAGAATAAAATGAAATTTAAAAAAATGAAGGGCTATTTTTGACAGCATCCTCTGGTTGAAAAGTCACCGCCCGCCACCGATATGTATATGCGAGGGGTGAACCGCGACCTAATATGCTGTACACCTACTTTCACTTGTACTTCCAAATATTTCCAAGTACTTCTAAATATTTCCAAATAATTCCAAAGATTTCCAAGTACTTCCAAATATTTCCAAGTACTTTCAAATATTTCCAAGTACTCCCAAATATTTCCAAGTACTTCCAAATATTTCCAAGTACTTCCAAAGTACTTCCAAGGAGGTGTACACCTACTTCCAATCGCGGATCACCCCTCGTGTATATGTTTATTTGAATCAAGCAGAGGACAACCTCATTGATTTCTCTATGATGAAACAACAACTCAGCTACTCTCGGCAAAACAAAATCTTTTCAATTAAATACCAAGGCAGCCGAGCGTACTGTGGATGCCCATTAAGGTAGTTGTTTCACCATATGGGTTTTCTTAGGATTTTTTCGAAATTTAGAGAGGTTATTATTTAAATACTTCTGCATCGATTGGGGGTAAAACGAAATTTATGAACAATATAGTTCCGGAGATATTAAATTCCAAAGATAGAGTTTTTTAGACTCTTATACATTGCACTATACGGGATATCGGAAAGTTTACATACATATTTAATTATAATTAAGAAACTTTTCTTAACATTCTTATAAAAAACTAAACCAACATTAAACAATAACTAATATACAAAGAGAAACAAAGAAGTTGTCCTCTGCTTGATGCAAATAAACATACACACATATATATCAAAATTATATATCTGTATATATATATATATATATATATATATATATATATATATATATATATATATATATATATTATTTATTTGTTTGAGACTATAGTTTCGAAGACTTGGTCTTCATCATCAGTTTTTTTTAATGATAAATATTATTTTCCATGGGGTCAATATCCATACTATAGTCAAATAAATAATATATATACAGATATATAATTTCGATATATATGTGTGTATGTTTGTTTGCATCAAGCAGAGGACAACCTCTTTGTTTGTCTTTGTGAATCAACAGCTCTGCTACTCTCGGCAAAACAAAAACTTTTCAATTAAATAACTAATACATTTTTTAAGAAAATTTTTCATTTGATCGTTTTAAGATAGCTCATTTAACCTTGCTTAAGTAAGAATGGATTGGCTTATCTCTATGAAATGGTAAAAATTTGGGAGGAAATTTTATAAGTAACCATAGCATACGCGTTGTTTTCTTATCCGTTACCATTGCTGAAGACATGGAGGAATCGATTTAAAATCAAAAATAGCGATTGATTTTCATCTAGTACTTGAGGAATAACCATTCTATATTGAATTTTTGACGTTTCGGTTTTTATTGGTAACCATTGCTGAAGACATAGAGGAATCGAGTTAAAATCAAAAATAGCGATTGATTCTCATCTAGTACTTGAGGAATAACCATTCTATATTGGATTTTTGACGTTTCGGTTTTTATTGGTAACCATTGCTGAAGACATAGAGGAATCGAGTTAAAATCAAAAATAGCTATTGATTCTCATCTAGTACTTGAGAAATAACCATTCTATATTGGATTTTTGACGCTTCGATTATTATTATTAACCATTGCTGAAGACATGGAGGAATCGGCTTAAAATCAAAAATAACGATCGATTCTTATCTAATACTAGAGAAATTACCTTATTGCATTCCATTTTTGATGTTTTGACTATTAATGGCAACCTCTAATGAAAACGTGAAAGAATCGACTTAAAATCAAAAAGACTAAAATCTTTTTTTTTTTGGTCAAGCTTGAGTTGTTTGCCATAAAAGAATTTAGTTTTTTTAATTTTAGGTCGATTCTTCCACGTTTTCAGTAGAGGTTGCTGTTTGGTCAAAATATCAAAAATGGAATGCAATAAGGTAATTCCTCTAGTATTAGATAAGAATCAATCGTTATTTTTGATTTTAAGCCGATTCCTCCATGTCTTCAGCAATGGTTACCAATAATAATCGAAGCGTCAAAAATCCAATATAGAATGGTTATTCCTCAAGTACTAGATGAGAATCAATAGCTATTTTTGAATTAAAGTTAACATGACCTGCAAATAGCAATTGATATCTGATTAATAATAAAGGAATAAACATATATTAATTTTAAGAACATAAATTTAGGTCATTTATCAAAGATATTAATAGATATGTTTATATTGCATGTAGGAGGGTTTTGTCCCCTCGGGAGTCGAACCCAAGCACTAGTACGCTTTCCGGGCAACTAGTCTAGAATTAATTGATTCAATATTACAAGTTGATTTTGAGAAAAAACTCAATCTTTCTTTCTCAAATAGATACTCAATTCTTTACAAACATATTAATATTTCTAATAAATTTGGATAAAGTTTAGCAACGATCCGTTGCAGTTTATTTATATATTTTTTGAAAATATATTAAAAATATAAAATTTTTTGTAAAATTTATATAAAATATATACTAGAGCGACATAAAAATAATTTTATTTTAAGAATATATAGAAAACATAAACTTTATATAAATTTTACACAAGAATTTTATATTTTTAATATATTTTCAAAGATATATAAAAAACATATTTCGAAAATCTATTTAATTCTATACGAGTAAGAACTTTTTGTTTTATAAATCTTCCTTTATAATGTACTTTATCTGACATTTCTATGATAAAATATATACAAGATCGGACAGTGTTGCCAGATTTGTCAAACAAGCACGGGATTAGCTAGAAGTGGTGCATAAACAACAAAAAGTTTTGGGCTTATGAATTATGAATCCTTATTGTCTATTTTATATTCTCTAGCATTAACTTTTTGGTAGTATTGTCGCGAAACAACTACCCGAAATTAGCTGTTAGTGACCGATCTCGAATTGATCTCATTCTTGTTGAATCGTTGTCAGAAACAGTTTGAAGGGAATCCCCTGCGGGATGGCACGCGTGCCGGGTCCATTAGTCATCCAGGCATACTTCGTGCCAGACATGCCGCCCACGCTGCCAGCACGTGCCTTGTCAATCATTCTGGCTAATTGTCCTACCGATAACTCGAAACCTCCATTTCAACAAATATACCAATGCCTGAAAATCCACAATTTATGTGGAAACAATGAAAAAATTACACTCTCATGAAACACTTCATAATCTTAGTTGAATTTTATTTATTTTATTTTTTATTTATTTTATTTATTTCACAAAGTATACAAACATAGGACCTTAGGTCCCACCTAGTGTTTATACATAATTTAGCAACAATATTTTACAAATGTTTGCAAAAGAGTTCACCAATACACAAATTTTGATAGGGGAAGAAGAAAAAAAAAGCAGAGAAAGATTAGAAGACATAAAGGAAATAAGAGTAAAGATTATCAGTTATTGGGTGGGATCCATAAAGAACGAAGACCTGTGAGCACCAAGAGTCGGGTTTGCATGAAATTTGGATGGAAGTTCATTCCAAAGCCTTGCACCCGCCAATTTGAAGGAATGAAAGAAGTGTTTAGTTTTACAGTGCACCTGCACTAGCGTTGTTCATTCAATATACAGAGCACAAATTTGATAAATTCTCATCGAAATTAGCATTTTTCCTTTAAATCAGCAGAATTTATTATGTCTGTGGATGGATTTCGAATGAATTTCCAGGCAGGTGGCAAAGAAAACAAGTTGATATCTTATTTAGTCTACGAGCTACAGTTCTCTGACAGACAGACGGGCGAACAGACAGACATACAGACATTGTGGCGACACTAATAGAGTTCTTTTTACATACAAGCGAAACACTAAAATAAGCCGGCAAAGTGCAAGTCACACCCGCGTACTTTGAGTTCCATACCTTATATTTTACAAAATAATTAAGATATCAGGGTCGTTTTTATTTGACATTGATAATGAGGGAATGAGGCAATTATAGGAGTTTATTTTTCTAATTTTATGTTAAGGTAGTTGTTTCACCATATAGGTTTTCTTAGAATTTTTTCGAAATTTGGACAGGTTATTATTTAAATACGTCTGCATCAATTGGTGGCAAAACGAAATTTATGAACAATATAGTTCCGGAGATATTAAATTCCAAAGATAAAGTTTTTCAGACTCTTATATATTGCACTATACGGGATATCGGAAAGTTTACATAAATATTTAATTATAATTAAGAAACTCTTCTTCCCATTGTTATAAAAAACTAAACCAACATTAAACAATAACTAATACAATTTTTAAGAATTTTTTTTAATTCATAGTTACACCACAGCTTCTGAGATAATAATGAATAAATAATGAAAAATGTATAATGAAAAATTTACACTAAAAACAAGCTGGCAACAACGCATTTATTTAACCTAAAAAGTGGGTTAATTTTAGTAATTTTTTGACGTTTTTTCGCTTCAGCCATTGTCGCAACAGCTTTCAATCGCTTATTAAGAACTTGTTGTTTTATACATCTCCCTTTATAATGTACTTTATCTGAAATTTCTATAATAAAATATGTATATACAAGCTCGGACAGTGTTGCCAGATTTGTCAAACGAGCGCGGGATTGGCTAGAAGTGGTACATAAACAGCAAAAAGTTTTGGGCTTATGAATTATGAATCTTTATTGTCCGTTCTATATACTCTAGCATTAACTTTTTGCTAGTATTGTCCCGAAACAACTACCTAAGCCTCTTCTGAAACTCGACAATTATAAAAGTCACTTAAAAATTGCCATTTTGGGTCTCTCTTGCACTATCATTTTAAATTTAATTAAATTTAAAAAATAGCCTAATTATTGTTCTCAGAGATATTTGCAGGAATACCTCACACTCAATGATAAAAAAAAATATTTTCTATTTTCGACCCCATAAAAAATTCAACTCTCTTCTAAGTTTTTTTTTAGTTAGCCCCTCCATTGTGAAAAAGAAGAAGAAGAGGCGATTTTATGGGCTGGGCGGGGGTCGAAGGTATCTGTGGATACGTGTCTTAAACAGCTGAAGTTAAAAGTCGCGAGGAAGACGGTGGCTGGGAGCGAGTTCCAGTCTCTAGAGGTCATAGGGATAAAAGAGTTGGCGAAAGCGCAAGTAATCATTCGATTAGGATTTTAATACAATTATTAATTTCAGAGAACATGATTACATATATCTTGTAAATTTCAAGTTTTTATCTTATTTAATTTACGGCCTACGGGCAGATAGACGTTGCATCCAAAAAGATCTCATTTTACTTTTTAACCCAACCTTAAAAATTAATAAAAAGATTTTTCAAGAATTGCTTCGCTCCATAGAAATTGACAACTTTCGTTTGCAAACATCACATTCAGCTGGTTCCTAAATTGAAGTTTGTTGTTATTAATTAATTGAACCTTTTTGAGAAATGTAAGCGCAATAGCTACAAGCAGTCAAGAAATTCCCATAATTTTGATTCGATCTCCCTGATTATCTCTAAAAAAATTATAATCTGTTTTTCAAAACAAACATTTGGACACAGAAACAACCTTTCTCTGAGCTTCCATTCTTGTGTTATCCTGTCCACAAAAAAAAAAAATTAAAATTTTCGAGTGAATTTAACACTAACGCAGCCGCCTAGCTTGCTCTAGCCGAGTGAATAATGTGATATTTATGTCAAAAAATAATAAAACATAACGAATACAATAGACCAGTGATTTGCAAAGCGGGGATCGCGACCCTTGAAGTATCGCGTGAGAGAGCTGGTGGCGGAGGAGGGTCACAAAAGAAATGCTCAAAATAAAACAAAAACCGCTTATTAATACATTTATATTCGTCCTTCGCAATTTAAATAAAATATATTCTAAAAATTAATTATTAATGAATTACTGAATATTTACATTAGAAAAAAAAAACAATTTCACTAGTTACAGCCACTATGGCAAGATGGGGGGGGGGGTCACCAACAACATTTTTATCCAAAGGGGATCCCATTTTGTAAAAGTTTGGAAACCACTGTAAAAAACTAAACTAGTCGAATTTCATGTTCATTCTGTTTTAAGTTAAATTACACTGAATTTCTTATCATTTTTATCATAATAATCAATGGTACAGGACACGTGCCTCTGATCCTCTTGGTACAGGTGAGAATCTTGGAGAGGTGTGTCGTAGGGCTAGCTGTGTTCGACCGATAGGGTTTCTTTATTCAGCAGGGGGCACATTAATATAATTTTATCAACTTATATATGGTAAATTGTCTTTCAATAAGCTGTAAGGTGTGTTAAACATATTTATTCAATACAAAACTATAAGTATTACACAAATAAGCTCAAAGATAGAATTACCATGAGTATTGCAAGTGTGACAATGGAACAGAAGGAAATTCAGTATGGACGTCAATTTGTATAGTCACTTGACAGATATCGAATGTAATTGAATATGCAATTTCGAAAAGGGCACATCTCGCATATTTTGACAAATACACTTTTTTATATAAATGTAATTTAAAAGCTTCTCTGCACCTACTATGCTCGAAAAATGCACAACTCTGGTATTAATTTTACTGCATCCAAAATGTAACTGAAAAATACATTTTATAAATTTTACACTACTTTAGAAAATAATTTGTTTTTCATTCTTGAACATTTTCAATTTTCAGACATGGGATCTTTTCATTATTGGATATTCAATTGATCACTGTGGGAAATTTTGTTGTAATTCTTTGAGCTGAACTTTCTTAGAAAAATCATAAATGCGTTATGTTAGGGCTAAAAATCTTCAACGAAGAAAAGGTCTTTTTTATAAAGTAAGAACAACAACTAAATTATGCATGAGCACAATGAGTGTCATTTTAAACAAAGCTCATAGTGTCTCTAACACTGTCGCGTAGAAAGAGAACAAAGAAGCCACCACCCATTATTTGCCTTGTCCAATTGAGTAGTGATCAAATCAGCAAGCGATTAATCATTAGATCGATTTGGAAAACAAATTTCACTGTGACAGAGTGCGAACTTAAGTATTTAGAACATTGCCTGAGATGTCGGACGGCTTTGAGGATTAAACACCTCCTCTGTCTAAATCACTAGATAGACTCAGCTGGGCTAGCAAACCTGAAATGTTGGTAAAAATCACGAGATTATCTTGTTTTATATCCGAGATTTTATGGATGATTTTTATTATAACCCAGAAGAGTTAGCTCCAGTAGTTTATTTGAAACCGTGATCGAACTATGATTTTAGAGGGATTTTCTTTGTTTTATCTTAATGAAATTACAAGAGATTGTCTTCTACAAAATCCGTGTTGTTAAGGTCGTTCCCTAATAAATCGATTTTCTTGCAATCCTTTTAAAACTTTGAATACACATATTTATAAGTGTCCTTCATACGTAGAAATTTTTTACAATTGTCCTTGCAGCACTAAATTTGTAAATAGTGAGCATTGAAATTTGCATATTTAACACGCGATCCCTATCCAGATTAATGTTAAAGCGACTGTTTCATTAAATAACAATAGTAATTTTCTTGAAATTATTTTAAAAAAATGAGAATCATTAACTGAATATATAACAAATATGTTTCTGTTAAAATAATTGTATCAAGCCGTATTCGTTTTGTAAGAAAAGGTAATTTTGATTGTTTTTCATTTTTTTCTCTCATGGCATGGCAAGTGAGAACAACGTCGCACTAAAATCACTCAATTTTTTCATATCTAAAAAACTTCTGCAGCTTGTGCATTTGAGATTTTTAGCTAATTCTCTCAACCTAACTATACGGTTCTCATCTGGAATTTCGCATTGAGCTGTTTCATGAAGTTTTTTTTTTATTCTTTTTCTTTTAGCGTCGGTAAGAATGCAATGTTGCCAGATCCGAGAAACGGCGCAGTGAAAATATTTTTGTGTTTTTGCACATGTGAGAGTAGGGGAAAGAGCGAACTTCATCTGAGCTATATTAGGGAACGTCCTTAAGGATCATTTTCATTACATGTCGAAACCCCTCGACTTCGAACCCCATTGCCAAAAAAGCTATACCATGTGAGGGGGGCCCATCTGCCAAAAATATCATGCTAAGTATATCACTCAAAAATTTCGCGATCTAGTGATTCAAAATTTAAACATATAGCCATGCTAAATAAATAGTATAAATAAATATTGGTGAGTGTTTTGAATTTGCTCAACATTTTATTACTAGACCAAGAAATTTTACAAATGAAGATTTAATCTTATTTGCACGTAATTTTCTCTGGAGAGAGACGGACTGATAGAACTTTTAATTGAAAGTAATGAAAGGCAGCCCAGGGGTAGGTAGTGAGGAAAGAAAAAAATAACACATATCCAAATAAGGTGTAATTTATTGGATTCCTTCCTCCTTTCCTTTCAAACCGACGTTTCTGAGAATTCTTCCCTCCTTCTTCAGGATTTTAAAGGGTCAATGAAGGAAACAAATAAAATGCTTCCTTCCTCTCTCCACAGCAGTGTTTAAAACTTTCTTCTTCCTTAGTAGAAGCATAGAAAAAAAGTAAGAAAAAATACAGACAGTCGTGGGACTGTCGGTAGAAGCTTTGCTTCTTCGTCGTTGATATGCATTGTCCATTGATTACAAATAATAAAATAATAAAAATAAAAAATATTGAATAACAAAAAATCAATTATAATAATGAAATAAGAAGATGTCGGAAACATAATTTTTTGCAAATAATAAATTTATAAATAAATTATAAAAAATTTACAGAATATGTATTGAAAAATATGTAAACAATTGAGATCTATTGTGTTTGTATCATAGAAACTATAGGTTTGTGATAACTGAAATAAGACACGTAAATTTGTGATTCGATATTTTGTGAATATCATGAAAAAACTGCATCAATGGTGGTTCCATATTTAGTTGTAGATGCTGCTGGGTCATTGCTTAATTTTAAATCAAATTTATTCAATAGAAATAATTTTAAGCGATCTGATTTTAGATCTGCAAAGTTAACATTGAAATCGCCAGCCAAAATTAGTGGAAGCTGATGTAAATTTTTACCAAGTAAAAGAGAACCCTCTTTAGAATATTCTAGAAGTGCACGATGAATGAAAAATTCTATGTCTTCCAATTTAGAATTCGGTGAAATATAAATGACTATTTCAACGTTATTGTCCATTTTGCACATACATTCACAGATATCTCCAATAATTGTCCGTCTAACGTTTATATCATTAGCACATGGTTGTTTCAATATTCGGAGTAATAATATTTGCTTTATCGTTTAAATTTTTGTAAATTGGTACTCTACTTGCTCGAACATCACTTCGTTTGTATTGAACAATGCAGTCTAAATTAGGTACATCATAATGTTCATCATTACCCATCCACGTCCCAGTTAGTAGTAGTACATTAATATTTCTAATAACTGTATCTGTGAAATCATTTTTGTGATATTTAATACTCTGGCAGTTGAAAGTTAAAATTGAAAGCCCTTTGTTTTGTGAACGAAATTATTGATAATTTGAGCTTTTGTCTGTAAGGAATTTAATGACAGCTTTTTGAATTCTTGTAATAATGACACTGTTGATCTAGCCTGTTGTCGATTATGATGGAACCTAAATGTAGTGTCATCTTGTGTATCTATATACAAGTTTTCAATATTTGTTACACGAGAAAGCGCAACGTACACAAGTTCTTGTGAATGTCCGTTACCATACTCATGAACAATTTCATCGAAAGTTGCTCCTTGCGATTTGTGTATAGTCATAGCAGAAGCCGCAACAAGAGGCACCCCTTCACCCGCCCTCTCTCACTTCCCCTACCATCAGTCCAGAATTGTGCGGAGTGGGTCTCTTTTTCCCATTTAGGCCATGCCCAGCGCGCTTTAGGAAGCAAAGCTTCAAAAAACATTGTTTTTCTATGCTTCTGCTAAGGAAGAAGAAAGTTTTAAACACTGCTGTGGAGAGAGGAAGGAAGGATTTTGTTTGTTTCCTTCATTGACCCTTTAAAGTCCTGAAGAAGGAGGGAAGAGTCCTCCGAAAAGTCGGTTTGAAAGGAAAGGAAGAAGGATTCCAATAAATTACACCTTATTTTATATGTGTTGATTTTTTCTTTCCTCACTACCTCTGGGCTGCCTTCCATTACATTCAATTATATATAATAATTTTAAAATTAATTTATCTACTAAAATTTCAAATGAACCGCGCAGTAATAAATTAAGAATTAATCTCATTATCCCATTAAATCATATCTCATTAAAACTTATATTATAAATTAAATATATATAATATATATATATATATATTTTAAAATTAATTTGTCTACTAAAATTTTAAGAATTTATATTTTCTTAAATTCAAAAAAAAAAATTAGTTTTCGCGGTATGAATTATTTCCAAAAAATTAAATATATATTAATATATTTTAAAATTAATAAATTTGTCTACTAAAATTTCAAATGAGACACGCCGCAAATCTAATATTCTAAGCTATATAGAGGAATATATTAATATAAATATAGAGATACTATAGATATATAATATAGAGAATAGATATGTTTTATTTGTAAAATTTGACAATATAACAAATGTCATTGAATATTAGTTTTTTCTCCCACATCGTACGCTAAGGCGCCACAGGTACTGTCTGACAAGGGCTTTTATATATAAGATATATATTTTTTTTAAAACGGCTTTAACGATTTTGATGAAACAAACTCTATTAACAAGTTTTGAGGATGAGAAAGTGATCTTGATGCGGAGCGGGGGTGAATGTGGTGGATGTGGGGGTGCAAAAGGTTAGGGGCAGTGGTGGGGGATCCGGGGGTAGGGCGAGGTTTCGGGGGTGGGGTAGAGCAGGGTGGAGGTGGGGGGTCGAATACATTATATATATATTTGTATTTTTTTAATTTGAAAACGGCTCTCAAATAAAAAATCGACCTTTTTATCAGAATTTTAAATTAAAAATAATATTAAAATAAAGCTTTTAACTGAAGGAAGAAGTTGCCGAGCATCGCTCGGTGCCTCCAGGTACTTATAATTAAATATGTATGTAAATTTTCCGATATCCCGTATAGTGCAATGTATAAGAGTCTGAAAAACTCTATTTTTGAAATTTAATATCTCCGGAACTATATTGTTCATAAGTTTCGTTTTGCCACCAATCGATGCAGGAGTTTATTTAAATAATAATCTGTCTAAATTTCAAAAAATCCTAATTAAACCCATTTGGCGGAACAACTACCTTAATATTTCAACTATTGTGATCTAATATCTTATGAATTAAGCATTGCCAAAAAAACAAACAAAAAAAACATGTTGAAGGAGACAATAAAAGAGTGTGTCTTCTGCTGGAATTATAAATTTTATTTATTTATAACGAGACTATAGTTTCGAGGGCTTTGCCCTCTTCATCAGTCTATTACAATGGATTCACAGGAATTAATTTATGAATGAAATGTTAACATCTTTCATGTGGTTAGGTTAGAAATTACACAGGGTGGGCAAGTTAAGAATTGACATTTATACTTGTTTTTTTATTTTGACTGTAGTTGGCGTTCGTGAAGTTTATATTTTAGCAGCTATTTTTAAAATAAAGCTTTCGGGAATTTCTATTTTACGATTTAAGAATTTTTTGGTGAATTATTGTATGATTTTAAAATTTCTAACGATTCGAAAATACTAATTTTTAAAGGATCTAATTCTGATCTAATTAATTTAATATTTGATTCATCTGGAAAACAAGGGGGTTCAGGGCATAGTGCATTTGCAGACCATTTAACCTCCGAGAAACATTGTTTTCCAGATGAATCAAATATTAAATTAATTAGATCAGAATTAGATCCCTTAAAAATTAGTATTTTCGAATCGTTAGAAATTTTAAAATCATACAATAATTCACCAAAAAAATTCTTAAATCGTAAAATAGAAATTCCCGAAAGCTTTATTTTAAAAATAGCTGCTAAAATATAAACTTCACGAACGCCAACTACAGTCAAAATAAAAAAACAAGTATAAATGTCAATTCTTAACTTGCCCACCCTGTGTAATTTCTAACCTAACCACATGAAAGATGTTAACATTTCATTCATAAATTAATTCCTGTGAATACATTGTAATAGACTGATGAAGAGGACAAAGCCCTCGAAACTATAGTCTCGTTATAAATAAATAAAATTTATAATTCCAGCAGAAGACACACTTTTTTATTGTCTCCTTCAATATATAAAAATTCTGCTACTCTCGGCAAAAACTTTCAATTTAAAAAAAACATGACATTATTATTAGAGGATTATCAGCAACGAATAAACAATAGAAAGAAATTGTAGCTCCATATCAAATAATGGATCGGCGAATTGAAAATGTAAATGAGAATCGATGTGTGCGATTTGAATGTCGGAAACTTCATCGAGAATTTATTATTATTAAGGTTATTAAGATTATTAATTTATTTATTTGTTTGGACTAAGCTGTGGGCGTTGCTTTGAACCGGACGGCATTTCAACCAGCGGAAAGACAAGTTCATCAGAGTCCTAGAAATAAATTTGCGGTTAAGATATTTCGAATTGGGGCCACTGTCAAGAGATAGAGTCGTCTTCCCGTTTCTCCTTCCAACAATGGAATGACAACATGCAACCAAATTGATTTAATTGCATATACAACAGATTAGAACTGTTTCGGCTTAACTATAGACATGCAACTTCAAATATTTAGTATCTGGAACATCGAGCGATGTTCGCTAATTTTTTGATTCAGTTAAAACCGATATATTAATATTATTTTTAATAAGTAGGTTATAATGAAAGGCAGTCCATAAATTATTTAAATTTTATTCAAATTCCGACGTTTGGGAGACTTTTTCTCTCCTTCTTCAGGGTATTGAATAGTTATTGATGGGTGGTTATACCAGTCCGTCTTTCTAAGAAAATAAATAAAATTAAATTATTTTTAATTTTAAATTCAGGTAAAAGGGTCGATTTTTAATCGCAGTCAAAATAAAATAATATTGAAATAAAACTTAATTTATATTTTTACCAACGTTTACACCCTCTATGGCCATCATCAAGACGTATCACAAGCCACAAAGTTTTGGATGTAATTGCAATTAAAAATAATATTTATATACACCGAGGTTCTTTCGTTCAACCTTTTAAATCCTGAAGAGGAAGGTACGATCCTTCGAATTGTCGGATTTTTTAAGAGAATAAAATTGTTATTCTAATAAATTATTTTATAGAAAAATACCTTTAATTAATTAAATTGGCAAATTCTTATATATAATAATATTTGTTTAGGAAGGGGTTAAAATAAGAGACGTGCAGCTTTTATTTGTTTCTTTTTTATTTATGAACTCCCGTTAACGTTTCGACTATTGGTTGTAGTCATCTTCAGAGCGGGAATTTGTGCATTTGCACTTTTCATTTCATCTTAAACGGAAAAATACAATAATAATCTTAAAAGTATTACATCGTTTGGCGAATGCCCTGTATATGGTTTTGTATAGGTATATCATATGTATATTTCTTGTATATAGTTTTATCTGATGAGTGGTGTATCCAAATTTTTTTTTTATATAAATATTGACAAATTCCCTCTCTGAAGATGGCTACAACCAATAGACGAAACGTTAGCGGGAGTTCATAAATAAAAGCTGCACGTCTCTTATTTTAACCCCTTCATAAATTAATACAACTACAGCTATAAAGAATTCCTAAAATAAATAATATTTGTGATCATATTTTTATGGGATTTAAAATTATAAAACCAATTATTTATTAAAAGGAAATTGAATAAAAATGTAATTATAGATAAAGTTAATTTTATCAATTAACAAAAAAACCATCAAAAACAACTAAGCCGAAGATGAGACTGTGATATATCGAAATGTCAACCCAAAAAACCCCTAACCCGTGAATGTCATCCAAATCCTTAGAGCCGTTTTCGAGAAACCGATTCTATATATATGTAGATATAGATCCATGATAGGTAATAGGTATAGTTTTTTTTTCAAATATCTAAATACAAGATATATGTGGAAATAAAAAAAATTTCAGGCTCTAGTTTCTTAAATGATTGCAGAAAAATCCTTCAGTATTTTTCATTACTAACAGGTTTTATTCATAATTCTTAAATTATATAAAACTACGTAAGAATTAAATAAATATTAGAATTAGATTATACATGGTGGTTAACGCATTTTATTGACTATTAAAATGTTTTGGTGTTAGAGACTTTTATCTAGCTCGCTGTGATCATTTTAAAAAACTATTGTAATATCTAGTTTGAACCTTGGATTTGCTGAAAGAAATCCGGGCATGCGACAATATACGCGCCTGGGTTCAAACAAAATTACAATTTTATAAAATGTCTACCTGAACATCTATCTTTTATCTTTTATTAAATAGATAGTGCTGGTAATTGTCCCTACCTAGATATAGACACCCTGATCCAAATTTGTTCAAATATATAGACACGCAGTTGCTCAATAATGCATCTACGTATAGTTACTTAAGGAGGTTCGGGACAGCTTAAGCTGGTTGATCTTCGAAAAAATCTTTTGTATTTTTGCAGTGTGACAACTTCTGCCTACTAAATTTTTAATAAAAAAAAATTGGTAATAATGAAGTTAATTTCGAATAAAAATCTTTGTTTTCATAATATTAATAAAAAGAATATTGATAAAAAATTTTCTCATTATAAAAACATTTATTTAATACAAAAACGATTTCAAGAAATAGATTTGGAATTCTTTACTAGTGCTTTTGTTAAATTCTGTTGGTTGCAAATAACTTTTTATTTTTACATTTATGAATAACTAATTAACTAGACTGTCAAATCTATTGAAAAATCTATCATTCGATTCATAAATGTTGAATTATTGATCTGTATAAATTTATTGAAAATGGTATAATGTGTATAGAAGTTATAGCCCTTTTAAAAGCTCCCTCCATTTACTTCCATGTTAAAAGGACAATTTTCAATAATTTATTTCTCGGTAATGAGAAAGACGATCATCTTCAAATTTCGGGAATAAATATTTAATGCATCAATGATTCGATAGTAAAAATTTGAGAATTTTTTTATAAAAATTATAAGCAGTCACGCACCCCATTAACAAGACTCTCGGGCGTACTAAGTAAAATTGATTGTCAAAACTTTAGCAAATTCATTAATATTTTTTTCCATTCAAGGTAGTCCTCTTTATTTTTTTGATATAGAATATAATATTGGTCAAGCAACTTGAAAAAAAGTGAAATTTTTCTGACTCCAAAGGTTTCAAAAGCTACCTGAACCAAGTAAATTAAGGAAAAAAAGGTGAATATATTAACTAAAAATAATGTAGAAATTAAAGTAATGAGAAGGTAAAAAAAATAATTGAAAAATCTACTCCAGGGTTTAGAAGAAATATAAACTAAAAATTAAAATGAACATGGAACAAAAAGGGAAAAGTTAATTTTCAAACGAATACTTATTTTAAATTAAAAATTTAAATTGATTATAATTATATTTAAATTTAAATTTTAAATTGAAAATAGGTAAAAAAACATAAACAAAAAATCGAGCAATTAATGAAATTATTAACAATGATGTAGCAGATAATTAATAAATTTAATTATATTCTATTAGATTGCAATCTTTTAAACTTAAGCGTAAGGAGAATTAGATACATATATATATAAACAAATGATTGAATTAAAATAGGTGTTCGCCAGTGCGTGATTCTTAAAACTAACAATAAATGGAGCTGTTTCAAAATAAAATAAAATAGAAAAATGGCACGTGGGTGAGAAATTAAATTAAATATACAAATGGATTAATCTTACAACTAAGATATAAATACTAGTAATAGGATGAGAACGATGTGAAGAGATGATCCGTGAGATAGCCCGAAATTCGTCCACTGATGAATTCGGTATCCTCAACAGGAAAGAAAAACTGGCCCCACAGGTCCAGCGATAGAGTGGTAGTTGTTATAGCGATGAGAAGGATGCAATCAACAGGGGAAAAATGGTCAACCAAATGGTCGAGAGAAAAATGTAAACAGCCAGCTCAGGGTAACAATAATAATCGAATGAATAAAATAAACTGCAACGGATCGTTGCTAAACTTTATCCAAATTCATTTGAAATATTAATATGTTCTTGAGTAAAGTACTTTAAAATATAATTTTACTAAAAACTTTATTTAACCTTTTTTGTGGTCCCCAAGGTACTTAATTAGGATATTAAATTTCATCAAAATTGTTTAAGTCATTTTCAAGATATTTAGAAAAAAGTAAAAAGTACTGAAATAAAGTACTAATGTTTGTGGACCGATATGTACCAAAAACTAATCAGCGCTTCATTTTGTTAAACTAATGGTAGGTTTGCAATTTCATTTCAATCAGCCCAAAGGTGTGGAAAAAATCGTGGACGAAAAAAACGATAACACACACATCCATCCATCCATCCATCCGCACGCACTTCCAAAAAAAATGGCACTTTTTGGCCTCTCGACAAGATTCCATGTAATTTTTGGCAAAACCGTCACGTGCTAAAATTCAATCTCATTGAATACTTCAATTTGTGACCTTAATTGAGTCCATGGGTTCCGTAGTCTTTACCTGAGGACCCTTTGAAGTCGCGCTTGCCGCGAGAGCGATTCCAATACTTTCTCCCATGCTTCGCATTGGATAAAGTAAAAATATTAATTAGTAAACAATTAACAATGACTGATTATCTAGTTGGCAATGGCCAATAGAGATGGCACTCATGAACTCTCCCGCGTTTTTTAGATGGAAAGTTTCTAGTATTCGAGAAACAAATTATTTTAGCTCGATCATATATATATATATATATATATACATATACAGTCTCATTCATAATTTTTACTTTATCCAATGCGAAGCATGGGAGAAAGTATTGGAATCGGTCTCGCGGCAAGCGCGACTTCAAAGGGTCCTCAGGTAAAGACTAAAGAAGCCATAGACTCAATTAAGGTCTCAAATTGAAGTATTCAATGAGATTGAATTTTAGCACGTGACGGTTTTGCCAAAAATTACCTGGAATCTCGTCGAGAGGCCAAAAAGTGCCATTTTTTTGGAAGTGCGTGGGGATGGATGGATGGATGGATGGATGGATGTGTGTGTGTGTGTTATCGTTTTTTTCGTCCACGATTTTTTCCACACCTTTGCGCTGATTGAAATGAAATTGAAAATCTGCCATTAGTTTAACAAAATGAAGCGCTGATTAGTTTATGGTACATATCGGTCCACAAACATTAGTACTTTATTTCAGTACTTTTTTTGTTTTTCTAAATATCTTGAAAATGACTTAACCAATTTTGATGAAATTTAATATCCTAATTAAGTACCTTGGGGACCACAAAAAGGTTAAATAAAGTTTTTAGTAAAATCATATTTTAAAATACTTTACTCTATAGTAAAATAGTACTTTTTTAATTTTAAATTCTTTAAAATTTATTCATTTGATCGTTTTAATATAGCTCATTTAACCTAACTTAAGTAAGAATGGTTGGGGTTCTCGCTGTGAAGTGGTAAACATTTGGGAGGAAATTTTATAAGTAACTATAGCAACCGCGTTGTTTTCTTATCCGTTACCTTTGCTGAAGACATAGAGAAATCGACTTTAAACCAAAAATAGCGATTGATTCTCATCTAGTACTTGAGGAATAACCATTCTATATTGGATTTTTGACGTTTCGGTTTTTATTGGTAACCATTGCTGAAGACATAGAGGAATCGAGTTAAAATCAAAAATAGCGATTGATTCTCATCTATTACTTGAGGAATAATAATTCTACATTAGATTTTTGACCCTTCGATTATTATTGGTAACCATTGCTGAAGACATGGAGGAATCGGCTTAAAATCAAAAATAACGATCGATTCTTATCTAATACTAGAGGAATAACCTTATTGCATTTCATTTTTGATGTTTTGACTATTAATGGCAACCTCTACTAAAAACGTGGAAGAATCGACTTAAAATCGAAAAGTCTAAATTCTTTTTGGTAAACAACTCAAGCTTGAGTTGTTTGCCATAAAAGAATTTAGTTATTTTGATTTTAAGTCGATTCTTCCACGTTTTCAGTAGAGGTTGCCATTAATAGTCAAAACATCAAAGATGAAATGCAATAAGGTTATTCCTCTAGTATTAGATAAGAATCGATCGCTATTTTTGATTTTAAGTCGATTCCTCCATGTCTTCAGCAATGGTTACCAATAATAATCGAAGCGGTCAAAAAATCTAATGTAGAATTATTATTCCTCAAGTAATAGATGAGAATCAATCGCTATTTTTGATTTTAAGTCGATTCCTCCATGTCTTAAGCAATGATTACCAATAATAACCGAAATGTCAAAAATCCAATGTAGAATTGTTATTCCTCGACTGTTAAATGAGAATCGATCATTATTTTTGAATTAAAGTCAACACGAACTGCAAATTGCAAGTGATATCTGATTTATATAAAGTAATAAACATATTAATATTTCAAATGAATTTGGATAAAGTTTAGCAACGATCCGTTGCAGTTTATTTTTTTATATAATAAAATTTATATCAAATTAGAATAAAATTGAACTTGATTGACACGAATAAATGAGAAACGGACTTTCTATCCCGTTTTAGTTTTGGCGAATCTTTCAGTTTTCTTATTAAAATACTTCTCAAAAATTATATGTATGTATCGTATATTGATCGATCTTTAGTTAAATATTTAGCAAACCAATAAGAACGAAGTGATAAATAAATAAAAGGCTGACAGTTCTTCTTTTCTAATGAAAAATTATGACGACAAATTGTCTGTTTATAAACAAATGATTGGTTAAAAAATTAATTAATTTCCTTTTACACTAGGCATGACCGAAAGAATTGACCTCCAAATCAGACATCTGCTTAATTTATTTAATAGGAGACTATATTTTTCTTTTTTTTCTTTTTTGAAGATGCTGCCCTTGAACTTCATTCATTATATTTATTAGGGACATTGATTCGATTCTTTGTTCTCATGATAAGAGCCAATTCTAATTGAATTTCGATCCAAGATCTCTATTTCATGCAAATTCGTTTGGAAAAAAAAATGTATTAACTTTTATTACTCGCCTGACTCCCGGGCGTTGAGTTCTCTGATTTTATATTTATATATTTATTTATTGATTTGCTAATCGTGTTTAGAAATTTCTGAAACACGAGGATAATTTCGGATCAATACTTTTTCTGTCTGTCTGGATTTCGATATCCAAAAAAAGGAAGATTTTAGAATGTTTGTTCGGAAGCCAAATGTATGTATTTTTAAATCGAATGAATATTATATTTAGGGCTTCTTACCTTCAAAATTTTAGGTTCAAAAATTCAAAAAAACCATAAAAATTTTCAAATTCGGCACACATGTTTTAACTTTCTATCTTAAATCTTCGGTGATAAAAAATTTATCAAATCCCTAAAATTTGTGAAATGTCTTGTATCGAGTTTTGAAAAAGTTTTTATATGTTGCAGTATAAACCGGTTTTTAGTAAGAACGGGTTCTTACTAGTTAAAACACATTTCACTGAACACCTTTGTGCCAACTAGAATTTACTGATGTTGGTTTAGTTTGCTCCAAAGGTCTAGAATCTTTATTGTGTTTATTTTCAAAAAAATTTTAAACGAAAATGTCAAAAATTACATCTTTATTATAATTAAAGTTGTAGAGGATGTAATTTTTGACATTTTCGTTTAAAAATTTTTGAAAATAATGAGGCGGAAGATCAAAAATGAAGATTCTAGAACTTTGGACCAAACTCAACCAACATCAGTAAATTCTAGTTGCCACAAAGGTATTCAGTGAAACGTGTTTTAACTAGTAAGAACGCGTTCTTACTAAAAACGGGTTTTTACTGCAAGATTCATATACCGGGTGAGTTTTTTATCTTGAGACAGTCTTATAACTCAAAAACAGTGCATTGTATGAAAAAAAGATTCAAATAAAAGTTTATTTATATCAGGGGGAAATTAAACTACGGTATTGTTTGTAGACCTAGAACAAGCTTTCAAGGGTATTTTAAGCTCAAGTTCTGTTTTTTAAATGGAAAGCTATACGTTTCTGTACATATTCTGAATCTACAAAAAAAACTGAGCAACTTTTTATTAAAACTATTTTTTTATACGACATCAAATAATAAAAATATTAAATCAATTAGATCTCAAAAAAAAATTCTAATAATTATTTTTAACAATTATTCAACTTAATTATCAAATATTTAATTATTAAATAAATAAATTTAATAATTTTGTGATAGTGTTCTATGACATTCCAGAGTGTATTGTGCAAGTCTTCTGGATGAATTCCAGTTCCAATTTCGTTATTTTGGCCTGTTTCAGTTTCTTCGTATAGCCTTTACATTTCTTGTTTTATTTAAACAGATTTACAACACGATAAAGTGAAGCTTGGGAGGGTGTATTCCTATTAGGAAAACGATCAGCATCCATTTCATTGCCAGCCCCATAATAATACTTCTTCCAAAATTACCGCATAAATTAAGACCATTTTAATTCTGTCTTCAACAAAAAATGCTCCAAACTTTTTTTTCATATAATGCACTGTTTTTGAGTTGTAGGACTGTCTCAAGATAAAAAACTCACCCGGTATATATGCGCCTATGTTGTAGATAGAAGTTCTCGGCTTTTCATTGTTGCACTACAAGTGTCTTCAAAAGATTTTTCATTTATAAATATTCGTTGGAACAATACATGTCATATTTATTTTAATAAGATACATTTAAATATAAATAGCAAGTGATCAATAAAAAAATAAATAGAAAAAACACCCTAGGTGGAAATAAAAATTATTCAGCCGAAGAAAAAAGTAGTCCCGTCCCTGTGTGTGCGAAAGAATTCTAGGTATAACTACTAATTTGTCGTGTATTAAGTGTATTAAGTGCACTGTCTAAATGTATATTTACTTCCCGAGGCCATTTAATTAAAAATAAAAAAAATGTGTTGAATGTCAACCACATTGAATGTATCAAGCTTTAGAATATTTCTCTTACTTAAGGCAAAAATATTTCGACCACAGTCAAATTTATATATTTTTTAATCATATGATAATAAAACATATAAATTCCCACTTGACTTTTATGCCCAGCGAAGGGAAGAAATTAGGAGACCAAGAATTTAAAAATTTGCATACATTTTTTTAAGATAGGAAAATTTGAAAATTGATGTAGGTCCAAGCAAGAGGTTGATTGTATTCTTTCGAATTTATAATAGTAGGAACGAAGAATCTAATTTATTGGTTAGATTTGTGTATAATTTGATCGCAAAGGGTTGCTATCTAATGGCAATGCGCATAATTCATGTAAATGAAACTTTATGAGGAATTCGGAATAATTGCCTCTGTCATGTATCTATTATAAATAAGAAGTGGTATCGATAAAATGCATAAACCCATCGTCTTAAAATTTTCCCCCCAAAAAAAATATTTTTCTTATCACAGAATAGTTATTTTTTTTTTTTTTATTATTTATTTATTTTGGAAATATTCATTTTCATTTAAATTTAAATTTGGCTACGTCAGCTCTTTGATTTACTTATTAAATAAGAAACTAATTTAAATATTTTCAAGAGTAAATCAAAGGGGTTGTTCTCTGCATGAACATTACTCAAGGACGAACGGCTGTAAAAAGTCTGTTCTGCTGGTTATTCCCTTCGTAAAACGAGCTACAATGCTCTGACAGAAGGACAGACATTGTAGCAAAACTAATAAGGTCTAGTTTTACTTTTTGAACGGAACAGTAAAATAAAAACGGAACAGTAAAATAAATGGGCTTCAGAAACTTCAATTGGAAAATACAGAATATTAGGGGGGTCGATTTAGTTTAGCTATCTAGCTCTTGGACGGTTGTTAATTAATTGGCACTCAAGCTTGTATTTATTATCGGTGTCAAGATTCAACTTTTTAAATCACACCATTCAATAATGAAAAATTACCAAATGACCTAGAACTTACGTAAAATGTATCACTTTTTTATTCGATTTTTGATTTTATTCTTCTGTTATTGGGTGACAGCTACGTCTTCATACGGACTGGCATCTAAAATAATATACCTATTATATATTAGTTCATCCATTAATTTCTTTTAAGGACAAAAATTAATCCCATAGAGAATATGATGTAATGGAAATCGACCAGCCAAAAAAGGTGCTGGCTTGACTAACTAGTCGGGTTTTTTAGGATCTCCTACTTTCCCTGGCGTCGTGTTATTTTTGGTTTAAGTTTTTTTTAAAATTTATTACTTTTTTATTTTTTTGGACATTGGTAAACGTGCTAGGCAATGCGTTAAAATCCAATTCGCATACATAAAACATTTTTCCTGTTTGCAAAGATTGTTTTCAAACCCATTATTAACTATCCGATCTTTTGATATTAAAAGATGGCGTGAACTTATTTTGATTCATTCATTAATTGAGCTCGACTTGGTTCAGCTAGAATAATGTTGGTCGGTTCATTTTAATAACAAACTATCAAATTCCTTCGGATAATTTATGGCAGCCCGCTGGTGTAAACATGAATGCAGCAGCCTAGGAGAAGTCTTTTACACGAGAGGATGCCCCAACATCCAGACAGGATACGAGGAATCCAGAAACCCCTTCGTCTTTCTTGAAGGGATACGGATCCTCGACGAGCTTCAAAGAAATTCTATTCACTCACTAATTATATCTGATAGAGCTCTCCGGAGATTTTTAGATAAATAAATAAAAGTGGATTCCACTCCAAATTATAACTTGCCAGTTTCATAATAGGAGGACATTGGAAGCCGTTTCTCTGGTTTCTCTCTTCAGAAATGTTGTTAAAAAATTAGTAATATAAAAATAGTTTCATTCAAGTTATTTTCAGTGAGGTCTTTTGGCTTACGTGGATCTTCGCAGAATAACACTTTTATATTTCGAAAATGCCAATAAATCACCCACAAGCAATTCAACTTGATTTTTCTAATTTTAAATGTTTTGTCAGGTGCCGATATTCTTAATTATATTTCTCAATAAGCGATTTCTTATTTTCTAAACAAATTATCAGCATGATGCATTTAAATCTGCCAACACTACCCCCTCCCCTATTTAGGGATGGTATGCATAATTTCTTTTAGAAGGTTTAGGACTTTCGTTACCTGAGACAAAACTTATACTCGTTATGCAATAATCTCTTCGAATGATGTATGTTACCAATTCATTTACCCCATTGTTAAATCCTGATTCCCGTTAACTTCACCTATATTTAATAAAATAGTAGCAGCATCACGTGAAAATAATAAAAAGAATCAAGTACATTCATTTTTTCATTTATCCTGGAAGGTTTAAGCCAAAAACTCCGAAATCATCAACCAGATAAAACTGAAATTCTTGATTCCTATCATAGCACTATTAAATCCCAGTAAACTTAACAATAGATTCCAGTAGAGTTTTATACGCTGATTATCATGAAATTTTTCGATTTTTTACAACACGCCAGAGTTTTGAGATATTATCGGTCAAAACGATTAAAAGAGCCATTTTGACCTATTTTTGAGTCCCATTAAATATTAAACCACAATATTTAAAATCAAAATATTTTCTTGGCGTAATAGAAAACAAATTCCTCTTTGATTTTCAAATTACCACTTGTTTTTATGTTGTTAGAGTTCGTGGCTGTGATGAAACTGTATTAGATGAAGGAGGAGGTATTAGCCAAAGTTGGATGCGCTAGGTTCAATAAAACACCCTGAATTTATGTTGGCCATCTTCAGTTAATTGGGAGTTATACACAAAATGCGGTACACATAGGTGATCGAACCAAGCCTTGTCAAAAATAAAAATTATAGCTTCATGTAAATTTATAAGGTGCCTGCGCCGTTCATTCTGAACCTTTGAGAGCAGACACGTTATAAATTTACATGAAGCTACAATTTTTATTTTTGACAAGACTTGATTCGATCACATATATATAACCGTATTTTGTGTATAACTCCCAATTAACTGAAGATAGACTAAATAAATTCAGGCCAAGCGTTTTATTCAGGGTGTTTTATTGAACCTAGCGCATCCAACTTTTGGCTGATACCTCCTCCTTCATCTAATATACTGTTTTTAGCTCAATTTGAACTCGTGTTATAACTAAAAAACTAAAACTACGTGATTACAAAGGATATAAAAACATAAGGTCTTAGTTTTTTAGTTATAACTCGAGTTCTAATTGAGCTGAAATCAAGTGGTAATTTGAAAATCAAAGAGAAGCTGTCATTTTATTACGTCAATAAAATAGTTTGATTTTAATTATAGCTGATTAATATTTGATGGGACTTGAATATAGGTCGGAATGGCCTTTTTCGTCATTTTGACCTATAATTCTCAGAAACTCTGACGTATTGTAAAAAAACGGGAAATTACATGATAATCAGCGTATAAAACTGTACTGGAATCCATTGTTAGGTTTACGGGGAAATTTTTTTGTTTAATAGTGCTATGATGGGAATCAAGATTTTCAGTTTTATCTGGTTAATGATTTCGGAGTATTTTGGCTGTTTAATATTTAATGAGACTCGAAAATAAGTGAAAATGGCCTTTTTCGTCATTTTGACCGATAATATCTCAAAACTCTCACGTGTAGTAAAAAATCGGGAAATTGCATAATAATCAGCGTATAAAATTGTACTGAAATCCATTGTTAGGTTTACGGGGGAAAACTTTTGTTTAATTTTTGTCGAGCATTGATAGTTTAATTGAATGACTCTTTACTCTTTAAAGAAACTCAAAAGTTAGAGCCTTTTTACACGAAAAAAAAAAATCAAATTTAATACAGTAGAAAATTGTTGTGGGAATTCAATAATGAAGGTATGCATCGGGGTTTGCGTACCGAGTAGGGGTACAAAGCGCCCCACCCGGACCATATGCAGGTGTGAATCTGTCGGGAAGTTAGCCTGGTTTGGGAGAAAGAACCTAATGTTATGTTGAGTTGTTTCCTCCCTGATGGCTTGCTGGAATGGGAGCGAGCTCTCCAGCTCCAGGAGGCCCCCGAGTCGACACTCTGCAGAGTCCCTCGAACTGCGAAGGTCTCGCTGTCGATGGCCCCGGGCGATGCGCAACCCGCTCGCCTTCGAGGGCACTTTTCTCCAACCTCCTGAATATAAAATTTTAGAAATGAATGTAATTAATCAGGAAAACATTTAATATTGTGAAATGTCTTTTAAATATGTTAATTCTTTAAACAAATATCAGTGAAATTTAGAACTTGGGTTTATTTGAATTAAATTGAGGTTAATGCGTAATATTAGTTTTTAAATTTAATCATTTTAGATCTCTGCTATTTCCTTAATTTACTTTAAAGAATATAGAAACGTATATATAGGAAGTCCCATCTGGTAAATACATGAATGAATCCTGAGCCGAGTGGCATTACGTCTTTCACTCGACGTGCCTTTAATTAATTAATTCTTCTGCGACTCTTTCCGATGTTTATGTATCTATGATCATATTAATTTTTAACCCAACTCCAAAAAGGAGATAAAATTCGACAAATATGTATAGTATATATATATGTCATTAGAGGTTATTCGGGTTTCTCCGCGTGGGTTTGAGAGTTTTACTAGACGTTTCGGCTCTCCTTTTGGAGCCATTTTCAAGAGAGGGAGTGGGTGGTCTACGTGGTCTTAACCTTATAATCCAAGGTTCGTTTTGGAGGGTGTCTTCTGAGTGAATTTCTAATGGGTAGATTTGGATATTTAGGAAGTTTTGGGTGTTTTGTGGTTGAGGGTGTATTACTTACATTATGGTGCCTGGCGTCTCGGCTGTTGCTGTTTTGAGAATGTTGGGCACTATCGATACGTTCACTGTCACTGTTTGTAGGCAAATGTGGTCTGCTTGTTATGTATATATATATATATATATATATATATATATGTATTATCTATACTATACATAGCCCTACCCAACAGGCAGTCATTTGCCTACCTGTTATAATATATTTGGGATTGGTTTATCGTTAAGGGTTTCTAGGTAAATGACAGAAGAAATATATATTTATAACAATGGGTTTTATTGATTAGTTACAATGGGAGGGCGGAAAAGCGAGTGACAGCCTTGCGATCGATATGTCAACCACCTTCTGATTATCCGAGATTCATGGTTTTTATATATTTATATTCAGGTCAAGCTCTGCGAATTCAGCATTTCGCAAGACTCTGCTTCCGCGTTGACTATCAAAACATGTCGACAAGGCATATCACAACACCTGACCCCCTATTTCGGGATTTTCGTCCCGAAAATCTTCAACATACAATTATTATATTACAGATCCTGTTCTGGTCTTCTGATGACGTCCCTTGGAAAGGCCGGTTCGATTCTTGAATTGTTGTTAGATATCAAGGGGGTGTTCTGAGTATGTTCGGGCGCCAAAATGTTATAATATATTTGGGATTGGTTTATCGTTAAGGGTTTCTAGGTAAATGACAGAAGAAATATATATTTATAACAATGGGTTTTATTGATTAGTTACAATGGGAGGGCGGGAAAAGCGAGTGACAGCCTTGCGATCGATATGTCAACCACCTCGATTATCCGAGATTCATGGTTTTTATATATTTATATTCAGGTCAAGCTCTGCGAATTCAGCATTTCGCAAGACTCTGCTTCCGCGTTGACTATCAAAACATGTCGACAAGGCATATCACAACACTACAAACAGTGACAGTGAACGTATCGATAGTGCCCAACATTCTCAAAACAGCAACAGCCGAGACGCCAGCCACCATAATGTAAGTAATACACCCTCAACCACAAAACACCCAAAACTTCCTAAATATCCAAATCTACCCAACCTTCCGACTGAAGAAATTCACTCGGAAAACACCCTCCAAAACGAACCTTGGACTACAAGGTTAAGACCACCTAGACCACACACCCCCTCTCTTGAAAATGGCTCCAAAAGGAGAGCCGAAACGTCGAGTAAAACTCTCAAACCCATGCGGAGAAACCCGAAAAACCTCTAATGACATAGAACCTATCCGCGGAAGCCTCACTGAACATATATATATTTTTAATTTTTTATTTTTCAAGGAGATAATAAAAGAGTGTGTTTCTGCTGGAATTATAAATTTTTAATTTATTTATAACGAGACTATAGTTTTGAGAGCTTTTGCCCTCTTCATCAATCTATTACAATTGATTTGCAGGAATTAATGTATGTAAAACTAATATGTACATACATTAATTCCTGTGAATCAATTAGTAATATACTGATGAAGAGGCAAAGCTCTCGAAACCATACCCTCGTTATAAATAAATTAAAAATTTATAATTCCAGTAGAAGACTCATTTATTGTCTCCTTCAATTTATAAAAATTCTGCTACCTCTCAGCAAAAAAAACATTCAATTTAATTTTTATTTTTGTGCAACGAAATTTTCTCTGGAGAGAGACGGACTGGTAGAAACTTTAATTGAATGTAATGGAAGGCAGCCCAGGGGTAGTGAGAAATAAAATGTACATAGGGCAAACAAAACGGCGACTAGGTGAGAGAATACGAAAACACGAACTATCTCAAAAATAATTGGAAACAATACGGCCCTTGCAAATCATGCCCAAGATAAAAAACATCAATTTAATTTTAACAATTTCAAAGTTTAATTTTATGAACGAAATTATTTTAAAAGAAGAATCTTGGAAATGATTTGCATAAAAAATCTCTCCCATCGCGCCGTAAATGATAGATCGGACGTGTTGGATCTGAATATATGCTACGACGGAATTGTGAATGGATTGAAATTGATCAATGAATGAATGAGTTGTAAATAATGGAATTTCGCTATCTGTGCATTTGTATATTGTATTGTATATGTTAAAAAAAATATTGTATATTTGTATATATATGTAAAGATTGTAATAAGTGAATTGATCAATGAACGAATGAAGTATAGATGTATGATGTATATTTGTATGAATTGTGAATGTATGGTGTATATTTGTGTATAAAAAAAAAAAAAAAATTGAATAAGTGAATTGATCAATGAACGAATGAGGTGTGAATTGTGGAATTGTGCTATTTGTACATTTTGTATATTGGGTTATATGAACCAACCATATTATTTGAGAATATGTTAATAACTAATCCCAGTACGCACTCTTGTGGCATCTGTCATGGAACGGGTTTGGTCTATATATGTTAGATTCAAAAGCCATTTAGCTATCTAATTAAGAAAAGGAGGAAAAAAAAATTGTTTTTCTATGTCTTTGTTAAAAATGAAGAAAGTTTTTGAACACTACTGTGGAGAGAAGAAGGAAACATTTTATTTGTTTCATTCATTGCCCTTTGAAGTGAGTAAATTATATATATATATATTTTTTCTATTGATAATCTGGCTGTTTACATTGTATTTATAATTGTATTATTTCATTGTTGAAATGAATGATGACCAACCCCATGTTTATAATTTTGTAATATTGGTTTATAGACCCTGAAGAAGGAGGGAAAAATCCTCCGAAACGTCGGTTTGAAAGGAAAGGAGGAAGGATTCCAATAAATTACACCTTATTTGATATGTGTTAATTTTTTCTTTCCTCACTACCTCTGGGCTGCCTTCCATTACATTCAATTAATTTTTATTTTTATTAAATTATATTCGAGAATAAAAAAGTATTTGATTATAGACAAAATGATCAGCTGGGGTTCAAACCTATGATATTCATGGGTTCGGCGCGATGGTTTTTAAAAGAGGGGGCTCTTTAGCCACTGATACCAAGCTCAAACTCATAAATAATGTCTATATGAATTGGGAATTTCATATATTTAATAGTTAACCCTTTCTTTAATCATTTTCGCTGCTCTTTTGTGTCCTGAATATTATTAAATTATTGAAGGAGACAATAAAAGATGTGTCTTCTGCTGGAATTATAAATTTTATTTATTTATAACGAGACTATAGTTTCGAGGGCTTTGCTAAATAAATAAAATTTATAATTCCAACAGAAGACACACTTTTTATTGTCTCCTTCAATATATAAAAATTCTGCTATTCTCGGCAAAAACTTTCAATTTAATTATTAAATTATATTTAAACATTAGCCAATTAATCACGTCCTTCAAAGTTCGAAAAATATATTTTTCTTTGCCCTGGAGGGCAATAATAACTTCAAAATAAATTACAGAATTAATGTTGTTAACTTTTGATAGGAAGCATGTCTTCCAGTGTGACCGTAGGGTCTGTTATCAAATTGGACTCATAATTTTTATTACAATAACGAAATTCGAATGAAGAAAGCTAATCAGAATAGCCCCTCATACATATTTTAACCCTATAACGCACAAGCTTTTTCACAAACACAAAGCCGCGAGCCGGGCCTGTCAGGCCCAGTATATATTTAATTGGCTTGTAACACATTTTACAATATCACTAATCATGTTTTTTTTATTAATTTATACTAAGATTTATAAAAAAAAATAATAAATCAATACTTTTTACTGTTTTTATGTATTATTTACTATCTAAAAAATTAAAAAACAAAAATTAAAAATTGTTCTGAAAAGTCACGAGCCGGGCATATCAGGCCCACTATAGGCTTATTGGTTTATAATACTTTAATACATTTTTCAATAATTATATTCATTTTTTTTTTATTAATTTACATCAGGATTTATAAAAATAAATAATAAATCAATATTTTTTACTGTTTTTAATGTTTTAATACACAGAAAACCACCGGCCTGAGAGGCCCGTCTTGGGACATAATGTTTGTAAGATGGTTTCAAGAAAAAATTACGTATATCATTTTTTTTTAGAAAAACCTTTAAAATCCTTTTGTTATGTATTAATGAAGGAATATTAAAAACTTGGTATTTATGGGATCCCTTTTCTGAAAGTTATTGAAAAACACTGGGCCTGACGTTCTAGGGTTAAAATTTTTTTGCATGATCCAAGCATGATTTCTGTCTGTCTCTCTCTGTACCTGTCAAAATTTTGTTACCCATCATAAGTTGAAAACAGATGGTCGTAGAAAGTTTGGTTTTGCAAAAAGAACTGATAAAATGTCGAGGTTTCTAACTTCAAAATTTCCAAAGGCAGAATATCAGAATGAAATCATTATACTAGTATATTTTTTGAAAGTGTATAATAAAATGATAATAAAATGAAATTTTCCACAGTGGTTTTGCATTAATCAGCTGGTGCCGAGTTTCAAGTGTACCTATCTTCTTTTAAGTGCCATATCAGGTCTCCCTGACGTTTCGACTCCTCTCCACATATACCTGTGCTGAGTGTGTTTAGCTGTTTTTACACAGATATACGGGACCTACTTTTTAACGCCGGTTCCGAACGGCTAGTTTGGAGAGGTTACTAGGCAATTATACTCTTGGTAGGTTGCCATTGCTTTCAAAGAGGAGGTGACTGCAAATATCTGATCTGCCGAGACTCAGTCTCGAACCAGCGTACTTCGAGTCAGCGACCCGACACTCTACCCACTGACCCGACACTCAAGCCACTGACCCACAGTCGCCTCTTGTGTCAAGTGTATATAAAATTATATATAATTTATTTTTCAGGGACAAGAGTTTCGAAGGTTTGAACTTCATCATCAGTCTTTTTAATTAGAAATATTTTATCTCTTATTTCTCATGGGTTCCAATACTTGATTGAATTTAGGTAAATTCGTTTTGTCGTAATATTGTAGTAAGCAGTTCAATGAACAAACGAACCAACCTATACTCTTGGCAAAACAAATTCCTTTTAATTCAAATTTTTAGCCTACCAAAATTTTCAAATCATTTAAATTTGCTGAGAGTACAGAGTCTTGAAAATGTTTCCTTAATTCTCTATTTCTTTTTGACCGACTTCAAAAAAGGAGGAGGTTCTCAATTTGACTGAATTTTTTTTGTGTCTATGTTACCTGATATCGTCGCCAATTGTGAACCGATTTTGATGATTTTTTTTGCATTGGGTTCAGTCTAGTTTCCGATTAGTAAAAATATACATTTCATTGATATTGGACCTTTTTTGTTATGTTTGTTCAGGCATAACTTCTTTGTTTAAGAACCGATTTTAATCATTCTTTCTGCGTTTGGATAAGTATAGCTCCAAGATAGTCAAGATACCTAACTATTTATTTATTTATTTTATGTATGTTCAGCGAGAACTTTTTGCTACGTGGACCGATTTCGATGATTCTTTTTTTATTGGAAATGGGGTACCTTAACGGGGTGGTCCTATATTAATTTGTACTAGATGAAGGAGGAGGTATCAGCCAAAGATGGAATCACTGGGTTCAATAAAACACCTTTAATGAGACGTTTCGGCCTAAATTTTATTTGGCCATCTTCATCAATTAGGAGTTATACAATTTAGGCCGAAACGTCTCATTAAAGGTGTTTTATTGAACCCAGTGATTCCATCTTTGGCTGATACCTCCTCCTTCATCTAGTATAGTTTCATCACAGCCACGAACTCTTACAATATCCATATTAATTTGGTCAAGTTCTGATGATATAATCAATGATGAAATAACGTAAATCTCTAATTCTTATGAGTAAATAATCAAAATTATAATAAATAAAATCTTTTATAAAAAAAATCTTAAAATATTCATTTAAAACCCGCAAACGTTTCGAAAGAATTTTATAATTATGAATTGAATTTTATTATCATTTTCTGATTCATTCTGCCCGGTGCTTTCTCTTACGAGATGCATGCAAGGTATTATATTAAGTCACTATTAATAACATCACTAAAAAGAGAAAAATAAAAATAATTTTTATAAAAAAAAAAAAAAAAAAAATTTAAATGTATAAAACAAATCGAATTCGTTTAATTGAATTCCATTCGTTTCGAAAACATCAGTCTTTCTTTTATGAAAGAGAAATTTCAATCTAGAAATGTTTTAAATTTAAACTAATTCATCAGATTCATACGAAGTAAAAGATACATAATTTAATTTATACCTTTTGAATACATATTTGAGATCTTCTGAATCCATTAAGACATTTTTCACATTCATTTATTTAATAGTAAGTGAAAGTCCTCCAATTTGTATATCTTAAAAATGTTATAAAAATGATAAATAAAGAATTTATTAAAAAAAAATTATTATATTATTTATAAGTTACTTTTACTTTTTTCATAATTTTGAAGCCCCAAGGCTTTTGAGTCTCGGAAGATCAGTGTAAAACGATTAATATATGAATAAATATTCACGTAATTTAGTCCACAAAAACAGTTCAAATCTAAGCCAGAAATAACTGTCTCGACCTTTTTTAATGTAAATTTGCAATGTCTTCTTCTTCTTCTTCTTCTTCATCTTCTTCATAGGCTTTCGCCTGTTCTTCCAATAATAAAAAAAGAATAAAGACGTTAGTTTCTTGCTGCGACATCCTTCCATCTTTTTTTCGGCCGCCCTCTGCTCCGTGGGCCACGTGGGCGATTTTCCTTCACGATTTTTGCAAGGCGGTCATCCGTCATTCGTTCCACATGTTCCCCCCATCCTCTCCTTCTCACATCGATCCATTGTACTATATCCTGGATTTCGCTTAGTTCTCTTAGATCATTGCTGCGGATTCTATCCCTTAATGTTTTCCCATGTATAGCCCTTATTATTCTCATCTCTGTTGTTCGGAGTAGTTGTTGGGTGGTAGTTGTTGATGCTCTGGTTTCTGCTGCATATGTTAACACGGGACGTACGCAGGTCTTATAAATTCGTACTTTGCTTTTTGCTGACATATATTTGTTTTTCCAGACCAAACCATATAGACATCCAGCTATCCTAGCACCTTTTGTTACTTGGGTTTTAACCTCTTGGCTCAGATCTCTGTGCGCCGAAATCTCGGCTCCCAAATAGTTGAATTTTTCAACTTGATCTAATGTTATATTTTTAAGTTTGATTTCACACTTAAGATGTTCTTTCGCTATCACAATACATTTTGTTTTTTCAATGGATATTTCCATATTTAATCTTTCTGCAATTTGGTCGAATTGAGATAAGAGAGTTTGCAGATTTTGCTCGCTGTCCGACACCAAAACCACGTCATCAGCATAGCACACAGCCTGTATGGAGTTTTCTCCCATTTTGTATCCAAGATGGGTCGTCAAATATGATAAAATTTTATCCATAATGAGATTGAAGAGCAAAGGACTTAACGAATCGCCCTGCCTCACTCCACTTGTTATTGAAATAGATCCCGATATCTTGTTATTTGATTTGATTTTTGCTCTTGTATTTGTGTTTAAATCCTTTATTATTCTAATTAATCTTTCTGGAACCTCTCTTTCTCTGAGACAACCTATTATATCTTCTAATCTTACCCGATCAAAAGCTTTTTTAAGATCTATGAAACATAAGTATGCCGGGTTGTTGAATTCGATTGATTTTTCAACTATTTGTCGTATAATAAATATAGCGTCAGTTGTTGAGCGGTTCTTTCTAAAACCCTGTTGTTCCTCTCTCGGTTTAATGTAGACCAGCAGTTTGTTAAGGATAACTTTAGTAAAGAGCTTTAGGATAGTATTTAGTAAAGTTATACCACGATAGTTATTAAGGTCTGCTTTACTACCTTTCTTAAATATAGGAATTATTAAGCTCTCTTTCCAGGACTTAGGGATTTCACATTGTGTCAAGATGTTCTGAAACATTTGAGTGATCTTCAGGACAAGCTCGCCGCCACCATACTTTAACATCTCATTGGATATGTTGTCAGGGCCCGGGGACTTTCTATTTTTCAGGGTTTTTACTTCTTTTTCTATTTCTTCCGTGGAAAAGAAGATGTCGTCAATATTATAAGTTAAAGGTTCGACATTAGGGCATATAGTGCTCGTGTAAAGATTACCGAAGAAATCTTCCCATTCTTCTATTGTAATTTTGTTGTTACCAACAAATTCATTCATCTCTTTTTTATTTTTCTTTATCATCTTCCATACTTTTTTTTGAGCTCCATATATGTCATGCTCCATGTCTGCTGTGAAGCTTTCCCAAAAACCCTCTTTGATTTTCCTTATTCTAGAATTTACTTCGTTTCGCACTCCAACATATGATCTTCTTTTTTCAGTGGATGGATTGCCTTTATATTCTAGATATGCTCTTCTTTTTCTTTGCGCAAGCTCTTTTACTTCTGGAGTGAACCAGGGCGTTGATTTCTTGACGTTGTTTATATTAACCGAGCGCTTCCCGAGGGCTTCTTCTGCAGTTTTATTAATACATATCTGAATTTTCTCCCAGATGGCGTCGGGAGGATCATTTGGCCCCATCATTAGTTCTTCAAGTCTCTCAGATAGCCTTTTATTATAAAGATATTTTGTGCTTTCGTTTTCGAAGGATTCTATGTTGAATTTTGAAATGAAAACTGGTTTGGGTCTCTTCACTATCTGGGCAGAAGCACGAATTTTCGCAATTACAAGCTTATGGTCACTTCCAATATCTACCGTATCGAATGCTCTAACATCTAGAATCTGAGTTGGATGGATGTTTCTATTAGTAATGACGTAATCAATTGTAGATTGTTGACCTCTGCTGTTATTCCATGTTGTTTTATGATTAGGTTTATGCTTGAAAAAGGTGTTATTTATTCGCAATGAGTTCATAGAACAGAAATTAGTCAAAAGTTCTCCATTATCATTCGTTACCCTTTCATTAAAACGTTGTTTTACTCCTGGTACAGGCTTGTCACCAACTCTAGCATTCATATCTCCCATCATAATTAGGAGCGCATCTTTAGGTATTTTAGATATTACGTTATGAAGATCTTCATAGAATTCCTCTCTTTGTTCTTTGGGTTTCGATATATCAGGAGCATAGACACTTAATAGATACCATAATGCTTTTGGAAATTTCAATGATACTAAAATGATTCTTTCACTTATATAATCTATATTGTCGATGTTGTTCATGAATTTTTTATTAATAAGAATTCCCACTCCCGCATGAGCTCTTTCATGTTTTTCTTTTCCAGAATATGTCAAAATATAGTTTTCCATACAGACTGTTCCCTTGCCTTTTTTCTTGGTTTCGGATACAGCACAGAAGTCTATCTTAAGGTTGTTCAATTCAGCAAGAATTTCGTGATCCCTTCCATTCCACGAGGTGATGTTCCATGTGGCGAATTTTGTGAAATTATTTCTCCATAACCGTTTTTTCCGTTGTCTCGCATTGGTCGTTGTCCGTGTAAATCCGTCTGGCTTTTTCTTATTGGTGCTATGAGCTTTCGTTTTTTTTACTGGTGCGGGCTGCTAACCCAACTCCCAAACCCCCAACCTGGAGGACCAGGGTTTTTCTTAGTCTGGCTCCTTGTATTTGGCCCGTCCGGCTTGGGAGGCCCTACCAGTAGCTACGCTACCGCCGGCATGGCCCAAATACTCATTGAAGCACACAAGCCCCACCACCACGACAAGGTGAAAAACGATGGGCGGAAAATTTGCAATGTAATTTTTTAAAAAGCTAAATATCTGCTATGAAATTTATTTAAATATAAATGCCAAAGTAAATTAATTTTGAAGTTTACTGAGAATGTCTAACAATTTTAGTTTTCATAATAATATTATGGAAACAAACTTGTGAACATGAAAATTTTCAATTTTCTTAAATTTTGCATATCAATAACTTGAAAACTAGTAAATTAATAACTATTAAATTTTCTAAAGTTAAAGCTTTGTCAATTACCATTTATTTCAAACTATTGCAATATATCTTAGAAGTGGAAGGAAGTGTGGTGGCATAAAGCGGTGGAGTCCCTCGTCGCTCTGGGTATATGCCAAAAGATAATAAATGATTTAACATATAGGGCGATGAGGGGATCCCTCCTTAATTTTCCCACTTTCAGCAGAAGAACATATAGAGCGGGTGGCATATAATTATTTTATTGTAAATACAAAAAAAAAAAAAAAAAAATAGGTTGAAATGTTAGTCAGGATTAATCTTGGCTCTCTCAGCCACCCGTTCTAAATTATAATTTATTTATTTTGAAGCTGAAAGTGTGAAATTGTAATAAATATGGAGAAATGTTGAGCTATTCTATCTATTCTATCTTATTTTCGTAAGAGGGGCCGGGCCGTTCCTCGGATGCCCAATAAACAAAGTAAAGTCAAAATGTACACTTTTTATTTTTTTAGGAAAAAAAATCTTACTTGTTCTTTTGAGAGCTTAATCAATGCTTTATTTATAACTAATTTAGCTTGAATAACCAAAAACAACTCCTCGTAATCATAAGTTTCCTGTATTTGATTAGATCGCCAATCGAATGAAGATGATTTTTGTCAAATATTAAGTGAAAATAATAATATCCGAATTTATATATTTCTAACTTGAAATAGTGAAGTTAATTTTCTCACTAATATATCAAAAGAATAATATACACATTAACGAGAATTGTTATCGCGCTTTTAAACAAGAAATATATCGCGAGACTACTGCTACTAGCTTCAACCAGCAGTAGTCTCGCGATATATTTCTTGTTTATAAAGCGCGATCAAAAACAATTTTTGTTAATGTGTTAATTATTCTTTGATATATTAATGAGAAAATTAACTCCTCGTATGTGATCCAATAATGTACTTTGTTCAAGCATGGCAAGCATTTGAATTTGGTGTAATCATTATCCGGTTAAAATTAAAATTTTTAAGGGTCCCAACAACAATAAAATAAATAAAAAAGTGAGAGAAATTAGGTAGGGTTAATTTAATAAGTAAAGTCCTTTGATAGTAAAATCAATAAAATAAGAAATTTGATGTGATTTTATGCAGATGCAGTTGTTACCTATTATGGTTTATTATCCCATTGATTACAAAAATAATTTCAGTTTTTTAAAAGGTTTGGGTTAAAAATTTGCATATCACTCTAGTGGGTCAAAAAACAACTTATTTAAATTTTAATCTAACACTAACACTGTGATAATTATGTCTAAAATTCGAGAAAAATAATAAAAGTAATAAATATATAGCCTATCAAACGAAAAGAGGCATCCTTACTTAAATGGTTAGTCCCAGAAACTACTCAGAGCAGGACTTAATCTATCTAGATGATTTGATCGTAAGAATTGAGAACATCTTTTGTCCAATAATAATTAATTCAATAAGTTGAAAGTTTCTTTTTGCCGAGAGTAGCAGAGTTTTTATAAATTAAAAGAGAAAATAAAAGAGTCTGTCTTTTGCTGGAAAAATAATTTTTTAAATTTATTTACATCGAGACTATAGTTTCTAGGACTATGCCGTCTTCATCACGCTATTACAGGAATTGAAGTGGTCAATTGCAGTGAAATAATTGTAATAGATTGATGAAGGGGAAAATCCCTAGAAACTACAGTCTCGTTATAAATAAATTTAAAAATTATTTTTCCAGCAAAAGATACACTCTTTTATTGTCTCCTTTAATTTAATAAGTTATTTTGTCTAATGAATCATTTAAAAAAATTAAAAAAGTAATAAAAAAATAAATAATTCATTTCAAATTTATAATAAAGAAATTACCTGAAAATACTCTTCAAGTCGTTGTCTCAGCGGATTTGGTATCTGATGAAAGCGTATGAATTCGCGAACCCGCAACATTTGAGTATGATACCTTGCTGTGCCACTATATAACCTTTGAATGATTGCTGATACATTACCGAAGATACTCGCATACATGAGTGCTGAAAAATAAATATGATTGTTAATTTCTTTGTTAAAAAATATCTTCTCAACTGAAATAATTTTATTTTACAGTATTTTTCATAGTAGAGATCCAGGTTAAATTATTTATTTGTATTTAACATACCATAAAAATTAATTTTATAATTCTTTTCCTTTTCTCAATACTGGGACCGAAATAATTAATTGTGGAATTTGTTCCTGCCTTGAATAAGACTAGATATTTGGGTATCCATTTTGATGCAATTCAGAAATTGAAACAGTTGACATAAAATTATTAGGAGATTCGTCTTCTAATTGCGTTGTCCCACACTCAGAACTCTTTGACCCATTTCCCTTGTTTTTATATATGCCTTAATTCGAAGGCTACTATGTAAAATATCCAGGTATGTTCGTAAGTTCTATGATAATGTACTATATGTCGTATACGGCTCAAAAACAACTAAGAAGTAGAGTAAGGATTCCTCTGCTGGCTCTGATAGCGTCTATCAGATAATCATACAACCAGACAGATCGAGAAATTACGAATAGATTTGTGTATCTGAATAAAATACTACTAACGCTTTCGAACGTTCTAATGAAAAGTAAAGTTTCTAAAGTAGCTAAATAATCTTCACTTAAAGCCTCATTTATGTGAAAAACTCCATTTTTAAAAAATTCAATGCTCCTATTAGGGGGCCATCCACAAATTACGTCACACGTTAAGGGGGTCAACTAAGTGTGACATCGTGTGAGAAGGGGACGATGACGACGACGAGTCATAAGCTTCGTGACGTCAAATGTATAAATCTAAAGTATTAAAACTCAACTCTAACGAAAAACTTTAAAATGTCCAAAGACACAAGATGATTAAATTTTGTATCGTTCATTCGATTTGTTATGTTTTGTAAAATTTCTAAAATGCTTGATTTATTATTGAGTTAATGAAAAAAGATTTAAATCAGTGGCGCTTGATGACTTTTCAACCAGGGAATGCTGTCCAAAAAACTAGCTTTATTTTTTTAAATTTTATTTTAATCTTGGCTTTTTTTTGCAAATTTCACCGAATCATTTTCGTTATTTTTCAAATTTAACTTTAGATTTTTTTAAAATATATTTTGGGACCTTCGCCCCAAATGGATACTGCTTTGTGTGAGTGAGGATAGGAGTCAGAAATTAATTCTAGCAAGCTATTTATTGTCTATTGCATTCTTTGTTATTTCCGATCTTATATATTGAGAGTTCTTACAAATGGATTAGTCCAGAATTTCTCTTTTTTATAATATTAGTTTTTCTAATAATAGTTCCTCAGCGAGAACAATTTTTATTCGACCAAAACTCGTCTAGACTTGTCTTTGACATGCTTGAACTAGAAGATATACTTGGCAGGGACTTCAAACTTTCTATCGGCATCCTTTTCTGAAAATCATTCATTCCCCTTGAAACTATGCAACAATTTTATTTCATTTCAAAAATCAATGTACACTTCAAAACAAAAAATCTTTTTTATAGAAATATATGAAATAACGGAAAATAATTTGAAAATTTAAAGATCCTTCTGAAATTTTGAAATTGACCTTATTATGTATTTATGAAAATACTCTAAATATTTGAAATTTTAGGGATGTGCCGCACCCACAGCATCCATGGAGAGCACGCCACTGTTTTAAATAGAAATATATAAATAATTTTGGAAGTGCAGTTTAAATTTAATAATTTCTAAATTTAAAATTGCAAAATATGTGACGTCGAGAAGAAAAAACAATGAACCCAATAGAAGAAGAAGAATCTGTGGACGAAAACGAATTAGGAGACCCCATACTCAGGTCAGAATTCGAGACAGCTTTGAAGGAACTAAAAAATAATAGAGCACCCGGAATAGACAATATACAAGCTGAAATCCTAAAGAACTCTGGGAAAAGGCACTTGACAAACTTTTTGAACTAATTTGCAAAATCTATAAATTGGGAATCATCCCAAAAGATTTCCAAAAAAACAAAATAGTCACACTTCCCAAAAAGACAGGCGTGAAACAAATCAAATAAAAGTATGCAAGGATCTGAGGAAAATTTGCTCTCTTCTAGTGACAAGTTGTTCGCCTTTAAGGAAAAGCTAAATATATGGACAAGATTATAGATATAAAAATATAAATTAAAAATGTTTCTCTTGACTGCAAAAGCAAATTATAAGAAAATAATTAATTTAATAAGTGAAAAATTAGAGCTGTTAAAAACAAATATTGAACATTATTTTCTGTCACTAGTTACAAAAATTTTTTTTTTTTTTTTTTTTTTTAATGCAATCGAATGCAAGAAGGGGTGCACCAGTAAAGATGTAGCCCCTATGGATCTCGAAAGACCCTTGCATTACCGAAGAGAAGGGAAAGTTGTTTAAGAGAGAGGATGTAGACGCAGGTGTCTATGCACCCTGGTTTTGAAGGTTTGAAGATCATAGGTGCTGGGAAAGATAGAGGCTGGGAGAGAGTTCCAGTTCCTTGAAGTCATGGGGATATATGTATTCGCGAATGAAGTGGTCCGGCACTTTTCCAATTTGACAGCGAAAGAGTGTTGGGAGTCGGCAAAACGTGTGCTGCGTGCAAAGCATGCTTTGGGGGGAATTATTGATTTTATCTCGTCAGAGCACCTGCCGTGATAGTATCTATAGAAAAGGGAAAGGGCAGAGACATCTCTTCGATGAGCTAGCGAGTCGAGGGAGTCGGTGAGGGTAGAATCGTCAATTAGCCTGACGGCTCGTTTCTGAATTGCATCAAGGGTAGCAAGAGAATATTTTGAGGCTCCTCTCCATAGATGAGAGCCGTATTCGAGACAGGGGCGGATTTGGGCCTTGTAGATGGTGAGAAGTTGTGGGGGTTTGTAAAATCGCTTGGACCTGAATAAGAAGCCAATCTTCCTTGCTGCAGATTTCGCCACAGAGGAGATGTGTTCATTCCAAGACAGGTCAGATGCGACAGAGACGCCCAACATGGATAGGCTGTCACACATTTTCAGGGTATTCGAATCGAAGTGAATATCAGGGAAATCTCTATTTTCGCGCCTAGAAATTAGACAACATTGAGTCTTATTTGAATTAAAGTTAACTAAATTTTGAGAGCCCCATTTATTCAGTTTGTCTAAGTCGAGAGTAATTGAGGAGGCAATATTGATTCGATTATTTGGGAGAGAGGGTTTGCCGTGTAGAGTGCTATCGTCGGCGTAACAATGAGTGGGGTTTGCCGTTTGATCAATAAGGTCGTTTATATAAATAAGGAAGAGTGTGGAGGAGATTACAGAGCCTTGGGGAACACCAGAGTTTGTGGAGAACGATTCAGATGATGTTCCATCCACCACAACTTTTATACTTCGGTTTGTCAGAAAGCTTTCTATCCATTTGCGAAGTGTTGGTGTGAATCCAAAGGCTGGTAGTTTGGCAAGAAGATTTTTGTGCCAAACCTGGTCAAAAGCTTTGGAGATATCAAGGGCTACAGCGAGGGTTTCTTTTCCGGCCTCTAGAGTATTGTTCAAGGTGTGGGTGACATAGGTTAAGATGTCGCCTGTGGAACGATTTTGTCTGAATCCATATTGTCTATCGTGAATTAATTTATTGTTTTCTAAGTGATGAAGGACGTGTTGGTTTATGACTAATTCCATTAATTTGGAAAGAACAGAGGTGATCGAGATAGGCCTGTAATTAGAGATTTGTGATGTGTCTCCTTTTTTAGGAATAGGTGTGACTCTGGCTATTTTCCAGCTTTTGGGGAATATGCCCGACTCGTAAGAGAGTTGGAATAGCTTGGATAAGATAGGGGCAAGTTCAGGGGCGCATTTTTTAATGAGAATTGGTGGGATGTTATCTGGGCCAGCGGCGGATTTGGAATTTAATTTATTAATGGCTTTTATGATTATTTGGGGCCTGAAAATTATTTTGCCCATGAGGTTGGTTTGGGGGGTATAAGTGGGCGGGTTAAGCCCTTTGTCATCTAAAGTGGAGTTAGTTGCGAAATAGGATGCTAGTGATTCGGCTTTTTCAGCGGGGGTCGTGGCTACTGAACCATTTGGGTGAAAGAGGGGCGGAAGTGAGGGGGACGCGAAATTTCTATTTATTGCCTTATGTAACGAGAAAAAGGCCCGTTTTCCATTGGGGCAAGATGCGAGACGGTCTGCTATCCTCTGGTCGAATGATTTCTTTGCCTCAGAGATGATTTTTTTGCATGAGCTTCGCGATTTGGTAAATGCAACTTGGTCACATTCTAGCCGTGAAAGTTGCCATTTCTGAAAAGATTTGTTTTTTTCACGGACGGAATCTGCGCATTGTCTAACCAAACCAAGGCTTAGAATCCTTGTTCCCTTTAATCAATTTTGAGGGGATATAGGTTTCTAAGCCTATTTGAATTGCCTCGTTAAGGGCGTCTGCGAATTCTGAAGCGTTTTTATCTCTGATGCAGAGTTCATTCCACTGGTAAGCGGCAAAAAAGTTACGCATGGGTAAGAGATTCATTTGCGACAAAAAATTGTCCAACTTTGCAATTAACCCTACAAGAGAAAGAGGACCTGGCCAAAATCCGAAACAATCAATCGCTGGAAATTCAGTTTAAGAATAATAATAATGTTGGTCAATTTTGGATAAAAATAATAAATGATTTTCCGAACATTTCTGACAGAGCTATAAGAATTCATTTACAAATCTTCACCTCTTACTTGTTCGAAGGAGTATTTTCAGTTTTGAACGAAATTAAACAAAAGAAAAGAGAACGACTAAAATCAGTAGAGGAGGAAATATGGTAAGAATGAGCCTGGCATCGATAAGTCCCCGAATAAAAAATCTTTGTTCTCTATATCAAATACACCCATCGCATTAAAATTTATATTTTTCTATAATAATTATAATTTTGTTATGTACATATACAGATTTTTAAACTTACTTAAAACAAATAAAAAGTATATTATTTTATAAAGTTACATCTTAATTGGATTTTGGTAACCCGTACCGCAATCAAGTTTTGAAAAAATGCAATATTTTACAAAAAATCGCAGTTTTTCCTTAATAAAATGAAAACCACTCATCCTAAAAACTTTATTCCTATCTCATTGTCTAGGAAATTATGTTGGACCACTTTTTTTTAAAACTTAGATTTATAGATTAAGAATTTTCCATGACAGGAAATGATCAAGTGTTTAATTAAATTGCAGTTTTCCTTCATATAATGAAAACCACTCATCCTAGAAACTTGATTTCTGTCTCATTCTCTAAGAAATTCGGCCTCCACAATTTCGAGGTCAAAAACTTAGATTTGGCATACCTATAGGATACCAAACGATCCTAAAAAAAATATTTTCCCGTAATTAATGTAAGCTTAAACCCCCATACGAGTATTTACTGGGATTTTATGGAAGTTTGTAAAAAAAGTCGGAAAATTGACATAAATGAATACCATCTTCTTCTTCTTAGACTGCCATACACGAAACGGGTGTCGGCGCCTCTCCACATATACCTGTGCTGAGTGTGTTTAGTTGTTTTACACAGAAATAAGGGATCTACTTTTTAATGACGGTTCCGAACGGCAAATTTGGAGAGGTTACTTGGCAATTATACTGTTGGTAGATTGCCATTGCTTTCCAAGAGGAGGCGACTGCAGATAGATATCTGCCGAGACTCGGTCTCGAACCAGCGATCTTCGAGTAAGCGACCCAACACTCTAGCCACTGACCCATAGTCGCCTCTAATAATAGTCGCCACGATTAACATCATCACTATATATTATATTTTTGTTTTCTTGAGTCATACGTTATAAGAGGTTTAACAAGAGAAAATTAATTGGTGTACAGAGTGTCCAGTGTCTCAACGATAAACGGTTAATAGGGAATAGCCCAGATTAAAAAGAAGCAGATTCTTAAATTTTTTTTATTAAAAGTCTCATAGTTTCCAAGTTATATAACCAGTTTTTTGAAAATGGTGAAAATCGCACCTTGCTCTAAATATTAAGATGATGTGGTTACAAATTCACAAATTTTATTCTAATTTTTGTTACGGAATTCTGAATAATCCTGATATTGACCAGAATTAAAAATAAAATGTGAAAATTTCAGGACCATTAGCCTAACCTCACATGCCTCCAAAATCCTAACCAAAATAATCCAAAGAAGAATAGAACAAAGAGTTGAAGAAAATCTGGGGGAAGACCAGTTCGGCTTTAGAAGAAACAGAGGCACCCGAGAAGCAATTCTCTCTCTTAGACTAATAATAGAAAGGGCTTTTATCAGGGAAGAATCTGTCTACATCGGATTCATAGACCTAGAAAAAGCATTCGATAACGTCAATTGGGAAATTATGTTTAAAATATTAAAACAGGCGGGAATAAAATTCAGAGAGAGAAGACTAATCTACAATCTATATCAAAACCAGATGGCAATTATAAATATTGGAGATGAGCAAAGAGAAGCCAAAATAAAAAAAGGTGTAAGACAAAGATGTGTGCTGTCACCCATGATTTTCAACTTATACATAGAAGAAGCGATTAAAGAATTCAAAGACAAAATTGATACAGGTATCGAAATCCAAGGTCAAAAGATCGCTATGTTAAGATTTGCCGATGACATTGCCCTTCTAGGAAGCAATAAAAAAGAATTAGAGGACGCCCTGAATGGAATTAACCAAATCCTAATAGAAGAAATCAAAATGAAAATAAACAAGAATAAAACCAAGGTCCTAGTATGTACAAAAAAAGAACAAACGAGACAGGAATGCATCAAAATTAACCAAGAAAACCTAGAAGGAGTTAAGGAATTCCGCTACCTAGGAAGTAAAATAACATGGGATGGGAGGAGCGAAAACGAAATTAAATCAAGAATTGCCCAAGCAAAAATGGGGTTTAATTCAAAACAAAAACTACTATGCTCCTCCTCAATCAGCTTAGAAAACAGGAAGTTGCTATTGAAGACATATGTATGGAGCATAGCCATGTACGGGTGTGAAACCTGGACAATTAGAAAAGCAGAGAGAAAGAGATTAGAGGCTTTCGAAATGTGGTGCTACAGAAGAATGATGAATATCAAATGGATGGATAAAATTACAAATGAAGAAGTTCTTGGAAGAATCGGAGAAAAAAGAACCTTGTGGAAGAGTCTGAAGAAGAGAAGAGGTCAGATGATGGGGCACACACTGAGACATGGGGGACTGCTTAGGGATATCTTGGAGGGGGAGGTGGGAAAGAAAAGGGGAAGGCCCAGATTAGAATATTTCAACCAAATAATTGGGGATATGGGATGCCAGACATTTAGAGAGGTCAAACAGCTGGCGGGGGACAGAGTCGAGTGGAGACGGATTGTTGCATCAAACCACTCTTAGGACTGTATACTCGATGATGATGATGATGTGACGTCACACAAATGTGACCACCTGTGACAAGGACGGTGGAAGGGCGGTTCCAAAAATCATAAAATGTGTGACTTAATTTATGGATGGCCCCTAGAGACAAATCAATGTATTTGTGAATGGATTTATCACTATGACTTCTAAAGTTTGAACTCTCTTTCTGTTTTTTTCGAATTCTACAATTTTCAATCTTTCTGCAAAAATTCTTTACATTTCGATCTAACCAGAGGCGGTGTCTGGAGAATTCGCAACTTTCTGATTTTTATTTTCAATTGATTTAGCCTATTTAAATTAAATCAATTATTTTCTAAAAGAACGTATTAACTTTTGTTGTCTCCCTATTAAGATTATGACTAAGTACCTACCTATTGAAATTGAAATTAAGTATCTATTAAGATTTTCTCTTCCAGACAGTTCGTTTTATATTGAGAGAGTAGGCGAGACCCTATTTCAATGTGCCAAGGCCAGGTACATTTTCTTCAATTTAATTCCTTTCATTCGATTTTTATTATATGATTAAACAAATAATTTCATCATGAAATGTCAAGATAAAAATTATTTGAGACATTAAGATTTTAATTAATGTTCACAAAGAAAGGTTTTAATATAAAGATAGAGTAAATAAATATTATATGTAATATTCATTTACTATGAGTTAAGGATTCTTGGTCACTTGTTTCACATTAAAATTAAAAAAATTTAAAAGATGTAAAAATTTTTTCATAAAATGAATAAATCTGGTGTATACAAATTAAATTGTAACGATTGTGATGGAATTTATATTGGATAAACTGGACGATCTTTCAAAAAACGGCATAAAGAACACGTAGCTTCCCTCAGACAATTAATAAGAAATCAACCCACAAATTCAGATTCCATTTCCGCATTTGCTAATCATCTATATTCTTTAGATCACTCACCTTCACCTACCAATCCCAGCCCTATTCATTTCGAAAGAAAAGGATTAAGATTGAATCTTCTTGAATCCATGGAAATAAAATATGCCCTGGTGAACTATGAACATGTTATCAATAATCAACTCGATGTAAAGAAAAAGATAATAATAGATCTGTTAATAACAAAGCCAAAAAAAATATATTCCCAGCCTAGACAAAAGTCAATGAACTTCTAATTTTCCCTTATTTATCCATACCTATATCAATAAACCATACCCAACCCAAATTTTTACTTAATAATAGCCTAAGAGAAATTATCCTTTAAAATAGTTTAAATAATGAAAACAAGTTTTGTTCTTCCTGAAGATGTGTTGATAGCCCGAAATATATATATTGAAAAAAATTTTACATCTTTTAATTTTTTTAATTTTAATCTGAAACAAGTGACCGAGAATCCTTAACTCATAGTAAATGAATATTACATATAATATTTATTTACTCTTATCTTTATTAAAGATGTTTCACCTTGCACCAACACCACAATCTCTACTAATTAGGTTTTAATATTTAGCGCCTGACGATGCAACCAGCAATTTAGAACGTGCGATTTGAATGCATAACTTCTACTATACAGGCGGCGCTGAATACTATTTAATCTGGCGTAAATATTCCAAAAGCTTAAAGAAGTCTATTTGATATAACTATGTACTAATTTAGTCTTTTTATTATTCTTATAGAGAAGTCATTCCGAAAACTGGTTTGACTTAACTACTCGCTTGCACTTAACTATTCAATCACTTCTTTAAAAGTTCCACATTTCAGATCCTTCTTCATTAACTGAGAGAAAATATTCAAATTTTGGCCTTCTTCTACCCCTTTTCTTACCTACACTCTATGATATCCCTCAACAATCCCCCGTGTCTCATTCTTCCTCAGATTACTCGTTCACAATGTTCTTCTTCAATCCTTTCAAGAACTTCTTTATTTATAATACTGTATACCCAATTAATCTTGAACCTTTTTCTGTAACAATACATTTTTTAGACTCTACTCGTCCGGGTTTCACACCATTACAACTTGGAGCTCCATAGGTTAAACCTTAGAAACAACTTCCTATTTTCTAGGCTAATTGATCAGAAGTATAACAATTTTCGTTTTTAATCAAAACCCATTTTACGTTGAACTATTCTTGAATAGGTCTCTTCTTAACCTCTTCTTCCACTGACATATTTTATTTCCCAAATAGTAAAATTCTTAAAACCTTGTGTGTTTTCTTTGTTTATCTTATACACTCCTGACTGTTTTGATCTTTTTTCTTAAGGACCAAAATCTTAGTTTATTTTCATTTTAATCGTCTCTGATAAAGTTTCATTGAACCCCTTCAGAGCATCCATCCTTTAGTACTTTTTTATCGATTTCTTGAAAAGTTTTCAGCACACAATTTATTTGTAGCTATTAGATATTTATATCATTTTACGATGTTTGTATACTCAACATTAAGAGTTAATTTATTTTAAACTACACAATAAATAATCGAGATTTTCGCCTATAATATTTAAAGACTAGCTGCAAGGCCCGTCTTCGGCGGCCCTCTTGGTAGCCAGGGGGCACACCCCCCTCTGGACCTCCCAGCCCTCGAACACCCCCCCCTCCCCCTCCCCACCCCAACCCCTCCCCCCTCATCCCCCCGAAACCCCACCAAGCACCCGCACCCCCATCCCGCACCCGCGCCCAACCCCCGCCCACCTCAGATCCCGCACCCCATCCACCCCGTGCCCTGCAACCCTGCACCCCCCCGCGCCCAGCCCCCTGGAGCCCCACCCCCGCTATGCCTCTGGACTATACCCACACCCCACCCCTTCACCCCCACCTCACTCCCGCCTCACTCCCACTCACCCCACCCCCGCACCCAGTTTTTGCATTTCTAGCCTTCTAGTGACCCACAGATTATGTATACAAAATTTGGTTGAGTTTGGCCCAAGAGAAAGAATTTTCATTTTTTGACCCCCCCCCCACATTTTGGGTGGTTAGTTTTTGCATTTCTAGCTCTCTAGAGGCCCAGAGATTATATACAAAATTTGGTTAAGTTTGCTCCAAGGGCAAGAATTTACATTTTTTCACCCTCCCCATTTTGGGTGGTTTTTGGGAAATCTTTTTAAACAAAAGTTGTCAGAAATCACATCCCCTACAACTTTGTTTATCATAAAATTTGCCCCGCCCCTACCCCACCACTCCATTCCGCACCCTAACCCACTAACCCTCCTCACCCCACCCCACCAACTGCACCCCACCAACCTCGTACCCCGTACCCCATCCACCCCGGACCCCACCCCGTGCCCTCCAACCCTGTGCACCACCCCCCCGCTATGCCCCCTGGACTCCACCCAGCACCGCCCCCTGTACCCCCACCCTACTCCGCCTCACTCCTCACCCCACCCCCATTCCACCCCCGCACCCAGTTTTTGCATTTCTAGCCTTCTAGTGACCCACAGATTATGTATACAAAATTTGGTTGAGTTTGGCCCAAGAGAAAGAATTTTCATTTTTTGACCCCCCTTCCCTTTTGGGTGGTTAGTTTTTGCATTTCTTGCTCTCTAGTGACCCAGAGATTATGTATACAAAATTTGGTTAAGTTTGCTCCAAGGGCAAGAATTTACATTTTTTCACCCTCCCCCCCATTTTGGGTGGTTTTTGGGGGAAATCTTTTTAAACAAAAGTTGTCAGAAATCACATCCCCTACAACTTTGTTTATCATAAAATTTGCCCCGCCCCTACCCCACCACTCCATTCCGCACCCCTAACCCACCTCACCCCACCCCACCAACTGCACCCCACCAACCTCGTACCCCGTACCCCATCCACCCCGGACCCCACCCCGTGCCCTCCAACCCTGTGCACCACACCCCCGCTATGCCCCCTGGACTCCACCCAGCACCACCCCCTGCACCCCCACCCTACTCCGCCTCACTCCTCACCCCACCCCCATTCCACCCCCGCACCCACCCTCCGCACCCAGTTTTTGCATTTCTAGCCTTCTAGTGACCCACAGATTATATATACAAAATTTGGTTGAGTTTGGCCCAAGAGAAAGAATTTTCATTTTTTGACCCCCCTTCCCTTTTGGGTGGTTAGTTTTTGCATTTCTTGCTTTCTAGTGACCCACAGATTATGTATACAAAATTTGGTTGAAAGAATTTACAATTTTTCACCCACCCCCCTTTTTGGGAGGTTTTTTGGGGAAATTTTTTTAAACAACAGTTGTCAGAAATCACATCCCCTACAACTTTGTTTATCATAAAATTTGCTGTAGGGTTAATAGTTTAGGAGTTATTTGATAATTTTCATTCGTGCGCCCCCCTCAAACCTCCTTCTGGGGTCAAAATATCAAAACGTTATATAGCTACAAACATAAGTTAGAAGACATCTGATGTAAATATGAAATTTCATAATAATCCCTTCAGCCGTTTTTACGTGAATCGTGAGCAACTTTTCGGAAACCACTGAAACAGACATACATACATACAGACAGACAGGAATTTTGTTGAGGGTGTTTTCGTTCATAACTTTGCTTGAAACGTGTGCAACCAAAATTTGGCGTGATTCGGAGCAATGTACAGACAAAACCTTAATTTTATATATATAGATTACCAAAAACTTCACGGTCAGCCAGAGCAACAGGATTGGCGATTTTTGATATTTTGAGCCGGGTTTCTTAACACACAGCGTTTTTTCATTTTCATGAGTGTGTATTATTTATAACCAGGTTATCTATCACATTCTCGTTATTTTTAATTACTCCGCTAATTTAATTTTTCTTTTACAATTGATTTCGGTTTATTTTTTAAAAGTTTCCACTAATCTTTTTCATATTTTGACACGATTGCGTAATAAATAATCAGTTAATAATTCATATGATTGGTTAAATTACGCTAATAACAGTTAGAAAGAACTTTATTCTGCCATTTTTATTAGAGAGATACATTAATAAACGAGAGAGGAAAATTATTTATTAAATGGCTGCAGAAGTTAATTCTTGTCACGAAAGCGAGAGACGTCATTGCGCACTCTCATCTAATCTAAGTTAACCTCGACAATTTAGTAGATAGCTAGGATTTAAGTGGTCGAAAATGCTTAGTGTGGTTAGTATTAGAAAACTAAAAATGATGATATTGGACTATTTTTATCTTAATTAGACAGATTGAAATAATTCATTTAGTATAAATTGGAGATGCTATTAAAGAGATTTATTTATGATAATAAATGTTATTTTAAGAAAATATAATTTTTTTAAATCTCAGAAAAAAGTTTTAATAACATCTTTAAAAAAAGTTTCTTCCCTAACTGTATCTGTTCCAAAATTAGTGTAATTGTTTTTATACATAATAAAAAAGAGAAGAGCCCAAATGATAGAACGTATCTTTAGACATGGAGGATTGCAATAAATAATTTTTTAGAGAGCGAGTGTGAAAGAAAAGGGAAAGAGGAAGACCAACATTGGAGTATTTTCTCCAGATAATGAAATATATCGTCGGCTTAGAGTATAAAGCTGCTAACTCTATTTTTTTTATCATAGATGACATTATAATACCATTCGAAAGAAAAGAGATGCAGCATCGTTCAAGTAAAACTGCTTCTTAAAATTACGATCGTAAGTTGTAGAAAAAAAATGTGAAAAATAGTTTTTTCCATAACAACAATATTAAATTTTGTTTGTTTTTTCTCTGCTCTGTAAAATTTCCTTGTTGTGAGTTAGCAGGTTTTTTTTTAATGATATTGATGTGAGAAGGAGATACACCAGAAGGTGCATCCCCTAAAGACCCCTCCATCGTGAAAAGAACAGAGTAGAAGGAAAGAAGCCGAGATCACTCTAAGGCGATGATATGGAAAATACTTTTACAGAAGTGCAGGACATCGGATAGAGTTGAATGGAGGGAAGTGGTCGCTTTAAACCAGTCTTAGGACTGCATACTCGATGATGATTGACAATAAAAGAGAATTTCCTTGAGTTTGTTAACCTTCTAACTGTTAGTAGTGCAAATTGTAAATGGTTTGACTAATGATAATTAATTTTTCCAAATTATGCTTTTTACTGGTATGTATCAATATTATGGTCTTTTGGATGACGAATATAAGTGACTTCTCAAAACTAAGTTAATCCTTTTTCTAGTTGATAAAGACTTCTCCCACAACAACAAAATGACTCCAGAAATAGAATTTGAAATACCCTGTATTCTGATGAGTTTCTCATTAAAAATGTGAAATCTATGTAGTTTAATTCTAAACTTCTCTTTCGATAAACAACTCAACTACCAAAGAATCAAATCTACAATCTTTCTTGCAGCATTCGTACATATAGCCAGGATTGTAATGGTAGGTATACGGCGGTATTCGGCATATACTCTGTGGTTTGATCTGAGCAAATAGCGTATACCCTGTGCTAGTTGATTTGATTTTAAAATAATAATTTTTTAAAAATACCTGACTTACATATTTTATTATATATATAGCGTATACCCTCTGATTTTTATGGTCCATAGAGCGTATAACTTCTGTTGATTTTTCGACAACAGCACTGCATAGGTACACCCACACACACATATGGACAAAATTCATTTAGACTTATATTTACAACAAAAGACCGATTTTATGATTTTTGTTTCGTTGTTTTTTGTGATTCTGATTTCAAAAAATATATAAATTTTTTTATGATATGTATAAATGAGTGATATTCCCTAATCTTCAAAGCATTTCTGAATTGAATTTTAGAAAATAATTTTTTTAAAAATTGAATTTCATATCCAAATAAGGGAAAAATATCAGGTAAACACCCAAAACGTTATCTACCACCACCTAAAATTTCGGATCATTTGAACTTTTATGAAGCCGGGAAAAATTGTTGTATGAAAAAATATTTAAATTCAAATCGGCTAAAGGCATCTCTCAACTCGATACTCAGGGAAATGCTGCTTAATTATGTATAAAATATTAACACACATTTTGGATCAGATGCCGTCAGGGGTCCTTTCCATCAACTACGCAGCTGGAGTTTTTAGAGATTTATTGATTAACCTCCTTTGCCTAAGTCTGATTTATCAGACTCACCTTTGAAGAAATGCCACATACAGTTGATATACCTGATTTTTCTATCCAAAATAAATTGTCAGAGAAAAAATAATGTCATCTTATGATAATTCAGTCTGCTTAACAACATAATCATTTTTCTCTAACTATTTGGAAAGGGAAATTATGTATGTTTACGTATATTGTGTCATTGAAACTCCATGAAAGAAACAATTCAAAAATTAATTTTTTGATTAAATTGAAATTTTTGTGCCGAGGTTAGCAGACTTTTTATATATTGAAGGAGACAATAAAAGAGTGTGTCTTCTGGAATTATAAATTTAATTTATAACGAGACTATAGTTTCGAGAGCTTTGCCCTCTTCATCAGTCTACTACAATTGATTCACAGAAATTAATGTATGAATACATTGTAGTATCAATTGTAGTAAACTGATGAAGAGGACAAAGCCCTCAAAACTATAGTCTCGTTTATAAATTTAATTTATAATTCCAGCAGAAGAGACACTCTTTTATTGTCTCCTTTAATTTTATTTTATTGTAACGATTGTACATAATATAATATTTTCATAAAGTGAACAGTAGGAATCGAAAGAAGAGAAAAATGATGCTACTAGATTAATAACAAAAAATAAGAAAGACTAAATATATTTAAGATATATGATTATTTCAACAAATCAGCAAGAAATAATAGCTAAATAAACTTAGTTTTAATAGTCTTTTTAACTAGATCTGAATCATTAATTGTTTTAAATAGAATTTATAACTGACTTTTGTGACAAACGAGAGCGTATGAGACTGAATTATTAATTGGAATCTCTTGGGATCAATATGTGGCGAAATACGATCTCGGGGGTCTCCGCTATATTTAAACAGTTTTCTTCGATTTTAACCTTCCGTATTTATAGTTCCGTACTACGTAAAATGGGACCCTATTAATGTAAATACAATGTTTATCTGTCAAAGATATGAAGCAAGGTACACAATTGAAGTTTATTAATTATGAGACCCATGTTCAAGCCTCGCACAAGATTGAAAAACATTTGACTGGCTATAATCCGCATCTTGAGCTAATACCATAACACTTAATAAAAGGATCATACTGATCAGAGTAAATTCACACTAACATAAAATATTTTAATATAGGAAAATAATAATAATAAAAAAAGTCAAAAATATTTTGAGGAGGATTGAATGTTTCGTAGGACGAAAATAAAAAAAATTCTAGAGCGTAAGATATCATTTAAAAGATTTGATTACATAGAATAAGGCTGTATTTATAAAAATTAATTATCTTTACAATGCTGTTGGGGGGAGAGTGGTAAACTAGGCATTTTTAGGTAATTTTCGTACCTAAAATATTTCGTGAAATCACTCAAGTGAAAAATTTATCCAATATTCATGATGATCTTCATATAAACGACAAATAAGACCGATTTTGATATCTTAAGTATTTTTAAAGATATACTCTATTGTTTTCTTAACTAAATGGAATATTCACCTTACTTCCTCATTAAATATTTATATTGGATTTAGTCCATTGTCTAAAATTATGCTTATGCTGACTTCAGTGCGCTTAGAGTTGGGCTCATTTTTATGAGTCAATGTTTTCTCAATAAAATAATTTTTTAATGAAAAAAAAAATGTTTGAATAATACAATCAAGAAAATGATACATATGGTATATAAATTTTATAAGTAACTCAAGGATGCAAATCCTCTTACAGTTAGGAGCTTTTTTCTACACATATCAACCCTTCAAGTTATAATTATTATTTGTAAAAACTCACATCCGATTAACATGACGCATATTGTGAAGATCTTTTCGGCATCGGTGTTGGGCGCAACATTGCCGAAACCGACTGATGTTAATGAAGTAAAGGTGAAGTATAATGCGGTGATGTAGCGAGACTGAAAAAAATGAAAAAAAGTATTTATATATGTTTGTTTGTAGTTTTATAGAGAGGTAGGAGAGAGAGAAAGGATTTCTGTAGGCAACTCCCGATCGATACGACGGTCATGGAAATGAGCTATGGGGAAATCCGGACAAGTTAAGCGCGTTTTGGATCACCCTCCTGCATGCCAATACCTCTGTTGCCAATGGGATTCAAATTCCAATTAGTGGCACAAAAGATTAATAGAAATGCATACGATTACATGTATATAAATATATATACCTAGACCTTTTTATCTAAAAAATCTCCATGCTTAATTTTCATTTTAACGATGAAGACGGAATAATTGTTTTTATTTTATCCATAAATGCGAAGCAGATGGATAGAGTATTGTAATCGGTCTAGAGCCAAACGCGACTGCAAAGGGTATTCAGGTAAAAACTACAGAACCCATGGTCTCATCCAAAGTCAGGAATTGTAGTATTCAGTCAGGTTGAATTTTAGGACCAGTTGGCTTTGCCAAAAATTAAATGAGATCTTGTCCAGAGGCTTAAATGAGCGATTTTTTCATTTAGTCTATGGATATGGTAGCATGGATGCCATGGGCATAGTTAGGGGAGGGGAAGGGGGGAGTGCCTCCCTTACAAAACTCATTGCCCCCCATTAGAAAAATCGAGATTCCATTATCACTTATGTATTTTTCATTGAATTATTTCGTTACTTCCAAAATTTGTCAATTATACTAAAAAGTTAATTGATAGTTGGGAGAGTCTCTCGTGAACTGATTCTCTTGGTTAAACGGAATTTTTTAGCAGCTGAAGAAGGGGTTAGTTTTAAAATATTTATTTGCCGAACATAAAAATATGTAATTTATTGTTAGGGAAAAATATTAATAGAGCTTATTTATAAAGACAGTTGTCGATCTTTTTGGCCGTCTGAGCAAGAATACCATGTTGGTTGCACCCTTGAAAATTCCCCCCTGAATATATTCAAATAAAGCAATAAAAATTGTTACATATAATATATCATATAAATTAATGTTTTAAATTAGATAAATGTTAAAGATTTTAATTATTGAATAAAATAATTATTTAACTACTTGTATTTATATTTAAGTTGATTATTAATTACTAGAGCATATCTCGCGTACCGAGCTTTGAAAAAGTTTTTACTGTTTTTTTTTTTTTTTTTTTTTTTTTTATTATTTAATAAATTTGAGAGTGAGCAATTCTTTCATTAGAATCTGATCTAGGAAAATTTCTAAAAAGGGCGTGGATCTCTTTCTTTATAGCTAATGAATTTGCACGGTTGCCAAATACAAGTCTAGACCTGTTAAGAAACTAATATCTAAATTTCTATTATTCTAGGAATTGCCTTTTGCTTTTTGCAATTGGACCAATTCCATACTTGTTATAGAAAGAGAAAATCTTCATTTGGGCTTCACTAAAATTGAGACAAAAATGTACAACATTAATTATTAGGAGAAGGAAAGTTTTATTATTTATTTTTCTAATATTTATAATTCAATATATTCATTTTGTTTATTTTTTAATAACTTATATTTCCATTTATCATATAAAAATGCTTAAATAGTTAAAAATTAGAAATTAGGTGAGGGTCCAAGTTAAATAAATAATATTATATATTTCTTTGTAAAGGCCTCAAGGAGGACTTATAGGTACGTCTCTGATACTGTCTTTCTTTTTATGAATCAACAACTCTGCTACTCTCGGCAAAATAAAATAATTTCAATGTCAGGATCGGTTTTTTATTTTAAATAGTAAATTAAAGAAATATAAGGCTAATAAATTATTAACAATACTTAGTTTTTAAAAATATTGATATAGAGGGAAAGATTAATGAGCCAATGTATAGAACGATTTATAATAAACGGAATAAAATTCTCTTTCGGCAGCTTTGACAAGTAAAAGATATATAATAAATAAAGAAAAGAATTAGGAATGTATTAAAAGGCTCTTTTACTTTACGAGCTTACAATCTTTGGCTAATGTAATAAAAAGGAGACAAACATATAAAATACTGCCTTGGTTTGAGGCTTCTCCAAACATTTATTAATTGAAAAGCAGTGGCGTAGCTGCATTTACAGCTTCTTGGAGGAAGTAAATTCGGTGCGCCCTCTTAATTTTATTTATTTATTTAACAGGGAGCTACACTATACTTACTTTCACATATATATTCTATATCACTAAATCATGTAATGATATAGGATATATTGTGAATTATTTCGGTTGCCTGCCGGGGTCCTGACTCTTTGAGAGCTATTTCAGAGACGAAAAAAGTTAATTTCACTTTGTAACTTCTAGGTGGAAGGAATCGATGCCCTTAATAGTTTGAAACTAAATTTAGAACATAAAACCGGATAATGTGGGACCCAGAGGCCAAAAAGTGACCAAAAATCCATTGGTGAGTGCGTGTACGTACATACTTACGTATGTACCCCTCTGAGTTTGGAAAGTTTTAAATAATCAAAAAAAAAAAAATTTCTTCCAATCACGTTCCAGTATAAGAAAATAAAGGGGGTGCAACGGGATTGTGAATCACCCTGTATAACTAAATATATCTTTAAATGTAATCAAATTAAAAAGTTTCGTTGTTTTCTAATCTAACCTAAGTGTTTTTAAGTTACTAACTCTAAACCAATAAAGCTTAGAAAAAAGGGTAATTAAATGAGATTGGTTCTTATAAGATAGGTAGTGATTTATCAAAATTATTTTTATTAGTGATTTCGAACAATAAATATTTTCCGAAATGAGCGAATAAGGATGAATCATTACAAAAAATGTCGTTAAATTCAAATGCCTTAGAAATCATAATTCAATTTTCTAAAGTGAAATATTTAGAATTTTGAAAATGTAAGCACACAAAAGATGAATTTAGACTCAAAAAAATTAATTTTTAAGAAAAAAATAAAAACCGACATCAAAAAATTAAATGCAACAAATAAAATACACTAAAAGATATAAAATAATTATTATCTTATTTAGTTACAACTAAAGGACGAAATATTAACATGAAATTACTTTTTGAAGTCGGTACCAAACAAACTATACCTATAAGCGAGCGTACTCGCCAAACGTACTAAGTAAGATCCGTCGAGTGCGATTCATAAAAGGTATATGTTTGGCACTAACTTCAAAATGTAATTTCATGTTAATATTTCGTCGTTTAGTTGTAACTAAATAAGATAATAATTATTTTATACCTTTTAGTGTATTTTATTTGTTGCATTTAATTTTTTGAAGTCGGTTTTTATTTTTTTCTTAAAAATTATTTTTATTTTTCTCTTTTTAGTGATGTTATTAATAGTGATCATATCATCAGAACTTGACCAAATTAATATGACACCATCCCTAAGACACCCCCTTTCGGATAAAAAAAGAACTATCGAAATCGGTTCATAAACAAAGAGGTTAGGTAGGTCTAAACAAACCTAATAAAAAAGGTCTAATACCTATGAAAAAAAACGAAAAAAATGGGACCAATCGGAAGCTAGACTGGACCCTATGCAAAAAAATTTCAAAATCGGTTGACAATTGGCGGAGATATGAGGTAACATAGGCACAAAAAAAAAAAAAAAAAAAAATTCAGTCGAATAGAGAACCTCCTCCTTTTTTGAAGTCGGTTAAAAATATTGTTATTTTTGTTCATAAGAGCTTTTGTTTATTCTCAAGATCGCAAATATGGCTTTACTTCATTCAAATATATTCAAAGGAATGAAGGGAACTCAATGTCCTTTATTCTGCTAAACAATTGATTAAAGAACTCTTGTCTTTCATAAAATATTGTATGTTATTCTATAATAATGGATTTCTGTTTTCTCATCTGAAAAGTTAAAATTGTTTTGTTTTTGTTAATGGAATTGAATGCAAGAATGGGCACACCAGGAAGATGCAGTCCCTATGGATCTCGAAAGACCCTTGCATTATCGAAGAGAAGGAAAAATTGAACAAATTGAAATGGTAGATGTTTGCGATCCGGGTTTTAAAGGTTTGAAGATTATAAGTGCCGGGAGAGAGTTCCAGTTCCTTGAAGTCATGGGGACAAACGTATTGGCGAATGAAGTGGACCGGCATTTTTTCAATTTAACCGCAAAAAAGTGTTGGGAATAGGCAAAACGCGTGCTACACGCAAATCATGCTTTGGGGGGAATTCCTGACTTTAACTTATCAGAGCACATGCCGTGATAGTATCTATTGATTCCAAAATTGGGAAAAGTAAAGTGAAATAAATTTTTAATATAAAAATAATAATTAATGTAAAGATTTAAGCATCTTTTTTTGAGTTTCTTTTTTTGAAAAAAGATGGAATTTTTTCAAAAATCAACCCGATTATATAATATTACGAAGTGAATTTAATTTTATTAAGGAAATAAATCAAAGATTTTAGTAGAAATATTTTTACATTGCATATCAGAGGGTTTCGTCCCCTTGGGAATCGAACCCAAGCCCTAACTAGCTTTCCGGCCCGTTAGCCAAACCCTTAAAAAAATTAAATTCACTTCGTAATAAAAATAATAATTCGGATTCTAATTCTAAAGTTTACCAAATGAAAGATGAAAGTTTGGATAACGTTTAGGAATTTCTTGACCACATTCCATACAGTATCGAATTTTCAAATAACATTAAGATAAATAAATAATCTTTAGGTAACAATTTTTTTGAGGAAAATTATTTTTGATCAATGACATATATCAGATATTGAAAAGCATGTATACATATTTTGAAAATCTAGATATTTAGATAATAATAAAATAAATAATGATAAAATAGGTAACTAAACAAATTTCAATTCTTAATTTCGTTTTAATGAAATCTTATTTCATAGTTTTTAAGATTTACTTAAACAAAACAAAATGAAAATTAGATATAAATTCCCTCTATCCATATACAACCCCCCAGAAAGTTCAGAATATTGATTAAAGAATTAGAAAATATTAAAATAGTAACTGGTTATTACTAAAATTGCTTCCTTGACAGGATAATTATTGATAAAAATAAAAAAAATAAACTTTCAAATAATATTGATCATAAAATACGTTTTTATAGGTCACTTTTTATTGTGATTCTAAAAATATACTTTCAAATAGCTAGGTAGGCAACACAAACTTCCGATTGATTTTGTTTCCTAGATTCTCATTGGTTTTATATACTTAAAAAGAAGAATTGAAATTTTCCATGTGTGTAGTTAAATCTTTGGAAAATATTTTTACCCAACATCCACTTGTTCAAAAAAATTTAATTCTAGTATAGAAATTACAAGATTTAAATATGGAGATCATTTTCTTCTGGATTCCTTCTCATAAAAATATTTTGGGGAACGAAATAGTAGATAGCCTTGCAAAAAAGGTTGCGTTAAAACGAAATTTAGACTTTATAGTTATGAATTATTTCGACCTAAAACATTATATAAACGGATGTATTTTTAATAAGTGGAAAGAGGACTGGCTCAAAATTGAAAATAATCATCTAAAGAAAACGTTACCTACAATAACTAAATATAATCTGATGGCTTTACCAAGAAAACAACAAATTATATTAAATAGACTAAAGATAGGTCATTGATCTTCTCTCATCAATATCTTTTCAACAAACAATCCCCGCCTCACTGCGTTTCTTGTAATAAGAGAATGAATGTACACCATCTTTTGATAGTGTCCTTTATACAATACCCTGAGAGATAGATTTAAAATTCAAGGAAATTTAAAGAATATTTTGGTAGATCCGAAAGAATTTAATAATTTATTTCAATTTTTAAAAGAAACAGGGGTTTTCTTACAAATTTAATATATTATAGTTTTCGATTCATTTTTATTATAATTCTGTTTTGGTTGATTTTCTTATTACCTATATGTATTTTTTGTAGATATTTCTTGTGTGTTTTGAATATGGTATATGATTTGTCGGAGGTTTTGTTTTTCTGTTGTTCTCTGTTTGCTATATTGTTGATTTTGATTTTTTGTTGTTGTTTTCTTTGACTTCGGTTTTTGTTTTGGTCCTCTGTTTTTTCTTCATTTCTTAATTTATAGAAGAGTGAAGATGGAATTGAAGAAAGAAAAAAGAAGTCAGGAACTCGGTGGCACTAATGACCTTAGTAGTTGATATGCCATGTATTTTGTAAAATAAATAAATAAATAAAAATTGAAATTCATTTGAAAATGTGATCCAATAAAAATAATTAATGGATCAGAATGTTTCATTTTTTTTTAGAAATAAAACAAATAAAATTCCCTGTGAAAAATTCCCCCAGGAAAATTACAATGGAGAGGATACGTCGACGATCGGAATCGAGTATGGCGCTTGAAGAAGAGAAATACAAAAATTGAGTAATTTCTATAATTTATCTTTTTATGTTTAGCTCCATCGTACTAATAATAGAAAATTTTGAAATGGATAAATGAAATTTAATAAATGTTCATGTTGAATTATTTATTATTGTAAGTTACTAGTTTCGCCATTGTTTAGCTCTTCAGACCTATTTACATTTTGTGTTTATAAAATTTTTTTGGTTGAACAAACAGATAACATGTCACAATAGATCAGTTTTTATCCATTCATGACGGACCAGTTCCAGAAAGAATACATTTGACGAGAGACAGTCCAAGAGTTAAAAAGTGGTTAATTATTTAAAAATAGTGTATAATCACATCCCCAAGGGACTTACAATAGTAACTTACAATTATAAATAATTCAACATGAACATTTATTAAATCTCATTTATCCATTTCAAAATTTTCTATTATTAATACGAAGGAGCCAAACATAAAAAGATAAATTATTTTAATTTCTCAATCCTAAACACTAAAATACTCTATGAATAATTTCTGTTATCTCCTTGCTAAAGCTTGTATTTATATGCCAAAAATATCAATTAGAAATGAGAGTATAATAGCAAACTTTTTCAAATTGTAATTAAATGAAAATTAAAAAAAAAAAGAAAAAACTCGTAAATCCTTAAAAAGATAAAATGAAGGGAGAGTTTTATTACAAGGTTGCTAATATATTTTCTCAATGTGATAGAAAAATATATATTATGGATTATTTGAATCGGGGATATCTAGAACAGCACGTCTTATATGGTAGTTTTTTCATTCACGACCCCAATTTGACTGAGCAATGTTTCGCGACCCCTATATATCGTCACCCCATTGCAAGAACAAGATAACTTCAAAAAATTCTTTTTTGAGATACCTGACTATTTCATAGCTAAAAATACATTTGAATTTTAGAACAGACACCCAGAATTTAAGTGGCATTTATAGTTTTTTGCTAAACAGGTATAAGGATAAAAATAAAAAGTTAAAAAAAAAATAAATAATAATAAAAAATTTCAAAAATAAATTCAATTAGATGTTGAAAATAAAAATAGATTTCTAATGGATTTTTTCATCTAATAATAACTTGACTGGTGTCGTTGACATATATTTTATTAATGTATAAGTTTAATTTATTCGAAGTTGAGATTTTTGTATATAGGGATAAAGAGAAAAGTATTCTATTCTATTTTTGTAAAAACTGATTTCTGTTCTTGTTTTGTATTGATAAGGTTGTTATTAAAAATAGAAAAATTGTGTTTGTGAATGTGCCAAATATCTTTTGAAAATTGTATTCTGATGGCCTTCAATGGTAACGAAGGTAATAAGAAAATTTAAACGAATGTGTGACATGACTATTTGGTAGGTAAACTATTGATACATGTTTGTTTTTGGATTCTGACTGTACTTTTGTAAATTAATATCAAGAATGTTCTTATAATTATAGAAGTAGTCGGCAAAGTCGACGAAACGTTGGTGGATAAATAAAAAAGTCACACATAAAAAACTTGTCCTTATTTTCCCAATATAAACATTCAAATTATAAATTAAATTATGGACGGAAATGATAATAATAGTTATTCATAACTGTAATAATAATCTGTAGTCATATTAAGGAGTTTATTCAGATAAGCACTTAAAATATGCCTGGTATGGAATAGGTAAAACATTTTCAGTCCATTTTTCAAGAACTTGAAAAATCGAGTTACCTAGTTCTTGCAATGGAGTGACGATATATAGATTTATAGATATATTGGTATAAACCATCATTTTTAATAGCAATTCATAAATTTATTTTGAACCAAAACTTTAGCTAAACCATAATAATAATAATAATAATAATATATATTATAAATAATAATTGTATCATTTATTAAAACTATAAAATTACAATCATTAAATCTAAATTAATAAGATGAATCTGCTGGTTTCTGATTAAATTAAGAATCAAACAGGGCTTTAGAGTGTCTTCAACATTTTTCAAATTTAATCAGTAATTTTAATTGTATAGCTGAATGCTGAGAACGTTGCTTCGAATAAATAAAATCTCAATGTGATTGAATAATGTATATTATGGATTTAATACAAAATGGCCATTTCACAAATTTGTTAAAATTCATTGACAGATATATCTCGATTTCAATACACTTTAATTTTTTAGTCAACAGGGAATTAAATTTTTTTTTATTGTTCATTGTCATTGCGACCCCAAAATTCGGTATCACAACCCAAAATGGGTCACGACACATAGTTCAAGAAGTAATGACTGGAAGAATTTCGGCAGAAAGTGTATAATGGTAAAACATAAGAAAATGTGAATTGTAATTGATTCAAAAATCAATTAACCTTCGAAATCATAAAAACGACTTTTTCTAGCTACTGTTAGAATTTTTTCAATCACCGAATCATCAGTTTTGAAAAGAGAAAAAAAAATAATTTTCAATGCCCATGGTTTTCACTAAATAATTCAATTTTTTTAGTTTAAGAAATTAATATATTAAAATACAACATGTTATAAAAATCCCTCGGTTTCACTATATCAGTGTTTTTCAACCTTTTTCATGACGCGACCCCCTACCCCCGCTGTTTATAATTTGTATTTTATTATGTTACAAATATCAAATTCGTACATTTTTATTAATTTTTATAATTAGGAATCGACTAAATACACAAATAAGTACCTATAACAGACATATTACTTTCACATTTATATTCATAAAATATAATGTGGAAGTTTTGCGATGCCCTGTCTGGTTTTTATATCGATTACATCGCCAAACGCCTCCATGGAAAAGCGATACGACAATATTTTTTATTCTTGTTGATTTGTGTTAACCTATAAATGTCCTTTAATTAACATTTTCTTAATAAAAATATATTTTTAAACTTTGTTTTTTGTTCTTTTTTACTGAGGCTTCGCGACTCCTTTATAGAGGTGGTCGCGACCCACAAGTTGAAAACCACTTCATTATAAGATTATTTGTTTCCATGATTTATAAATTTAATTAAAGATTCGCAAGACAAAATGTTTTCAAAAATAAAAATTAAAAAGAGTTGGATTTTTTTTATCTTTATATAAACCGATTTTATCACCATCTTAAGCTTTACTTGGATAGACATCAAATTAAAAAGTAAGCAGATAGATAAATTTTTTATTGACTAAACAAACAAAGATATATTGAGGTGTATGTTTGTGTTTTTGAACAAATAGTAAAGCTTGATATTCGTTAATTTGTTTTGTGAAAAAGGATTTATATACTGGTAAGTGTGATAAATTCTTATTTAATTATTATAAAAGAAAAATAAGATGAATCTCGCTTACCTTAAGAGGAGGACCTCCGGTGTTATTTGGGTAGTAAAATTCGCGTGTGTCATTAGCTAAGCTGTCCAACCAGCCGATTTTGTTGGGCAGAAGAGGTCTTTCTGCATTTCCAATAGCGTACCTTAATAGGAAAGTAAATTTTTTAATTAAAGTTCATTTGCTTCAAGTTTTCATTGATGTCATATTTTTCATTTGATAACGTATCAGATTTTACGTTTTTTTTTAATTCTAGAATATATGGAATACCTATATTTAGTTTGAATTATTCTCTTTCTTGTAACTCATGATCATGAATCAGTGCCATTTGGCAGACATAATTTGCCAAAGTTTCCTGAAATGGCACAATGAGGAAAAGTAAAACTTGGCAGACAAGTTTAGATAGGAATTTTACGAATAATTTCAATTTGTTGATTTTCTTTTTGACTTCTGAAATTTTCTTCATTTCTTTGTTTTATTATTATTATTAGTCATTTTTTACTTTATTTTGAACATTGTTATGTTAAATTTATTAAATAACAAATTCAAAATTAATAGTCCCTTTTTATCCACAATCTGATTAGCCTAAGCCCCGACTAAGCTTTGATCCTATTGTGTACCCACTGATTGGGTTCATTCTCATTTCTCCTACAATAGAAAGTGAAAGTATTATTGCTTTGCAATTTTCATACCGAAGACTTTTTTATTTCTACCATTCTTGAATTTTCATTGGTATATTACGCATTAACAGATAAATGATTGTATATAAGAGTCACCCAGATGCAAAATGGGATATTGGGATAACATATGTTCTTGAAAAAGAAATTTTAAGAAAAAAAATATCTACTGTTGTTGATTAGATAGCACAATTAAGGACTCGGTTATAAGAAATAAAATTTAGCATTTCTAATTTTAAAAATTAGTGGAAAATATTTTATAAAAATAATTATAATTTAGTCTTAGGAATTGAAGGCATTGGAAGACAGAAAATATTTTAATTAGTATTTGGGTAATTACAATTTTAATTTTTCAGATATCCCCCTTTGCTTCCAAATTCTGGACTTGTCCTGGTTACAGTCTGATTGCTTCACATCCACTAATGAATGAATGTTTTGAGTAAAAGTTTTCCAGTAATATATTTACCTTTAACCCTAAAATGCATTTAAAATTGCCAAATTTTTTACTTAGGATGCCAATAAGATAAGAATTTATTTTTTAAAAAGGATATACATTTTAAGTTTAGCACATCTCTTTGTTAAATGCTATATTTATTATTCCTGAATACAACCTTATAAATTTTTGAGAACTTATTCCGAGTTCTATAGAACTGGACTGATTTCAATCTATTTTAATATATCATTGTCAATTTTTATAATATTCACCATTCCATATTCTGAAAGCAAGTTTTTTTTTCCAGAATATGTAACCGCTTGGCCTATCTCCATATGACTACAGAGACAATAATAGAATTTTTTAAAAACACATTCTTCTTTATAAGCAAGCCAATTTTGTCTTTAAAGATTCATTTATTTAATTAAATATGATTCGAATGCAAGAAAGTGGGTTCAGATGAGGAGTTAAGAAGAAAATAATTTCGAAGATTTTGAATGACTCCGAAATATAGAGGTGATGTCGGAATTCCAGTCTCTCAAAGTCACAAGCTACTTTATGATCTCTCCAATAATAGAAATACTAATTAACAAACATGTCCTTCGTCACTTAGAAAGCAATAACATAATTCACGATAGGCATTATAGATTTCGAAATTAGCGTCCCAAAAGAAGACATCCTAAATGTTTAGATAAAATGTATCTCAACCATAACATTCTCTGAAAAAACAGGCCAAGTTCGAAAATCTAGTGAAATCTAGTGTGTAGCCAAGTTAAATTCGCCAAGAATAATTAAGTTGAGAGATCTACTATTTTCTCAACTCAATTTTGCTTGGCGAATTTAACTTGGCTACACACTAGATTTGACTACTTTTTTCGAACTTGGCCTGTTTTTTCACAGAATGTTTTGGTTGAAATTTCTCTTCTTTTTCTAAGCTAAGCCCTTGGTCCAAAGGGCTAGAATTTTTATTTTTGACCCCCCCCCCTATTTTGGGTGGTTAGTTTTTGAATTTCTAGCCCTCTGGAGGCCCATAGAATATGTATACAAAATTTGGTTGAGTTTGGTCCAACGGGCTAGAATTTTCATTTTTGACCCCCCCCCCATTTTGAAGGGGTTGAAAGATAGAAAGTTTGGATTTTTGGAATTTTTTCCTTTGTTTATGTCCCAAACTCTACTAGCAGGCGAAATTTCATGATGCTGGAATAATTGGAAGTACCCTATAGGTTTTGATGACCTGTCAGTGAGTGCCAAAATTAGCTATTTTCTCAGGTCCATATCTCTGAATCTATTTAAGATATATTAATGAAATTTGGTACTTTCCTCAAGATGCATTACATAACATGTGTATAATTTCAGCTCTGTATCGCAAATGGGTTCCGAGATGCAGGGGGGTCGAAATTGGTTTGAAATGGTTCGTGTACTATTAAATAGAGTATAGCGTGTACTGCCAAGCTAATACTCGAACTTGGCCTGCTCATGCTGTGCGCTTTGATTATCTTAATTTTTAAATAATAATAGCTGTTTATAGATATGTAATTATTTATTTTCTTTCTTATTAAAGTTTTAATAAGAGAAATTATGTAATAAACTTTTCTCAAAATGTTATTAGTTATAATAAAGTTCGATAACATTTTCATTTCTTTAACGTACTCATAAAGGTCTGTTTAAGTATTTAGTAATTAAATTTTTGTTGAATTTAATCCTCTTTTTCTTTTTCGTAAGAAAAAATAAGAAACGACTGGTGTGTGCATCACGACTTTTATTTACAACTTCTTTTGTCATCCTGCCAATTTTCCCTTTTCAAATTAATCCCTTTAGAGTGTTAATCGAGATAAAAAAAAGACATAACAAAGCTGTAATACTTTTTTAAAAAAATTAAACCAACCCCGAATTAATATGTCGATTTAGACCCAAAGCTAATCATATTTTCTAGCTTAATTTTAGAATTTCGATCCTTTGTGACCTACTTAAGTTGAGATATAGTACACTCAAGCATGTACGCACCAATGAATTTTCTGGTGAGTTTTGGCTCTGACGTCCAGTTTTATTTTCCTAATTCAGTTTCTTTGACTTAAAATAGGATGACCATTTTTTCCAAGGTCCAATCCGGGACATTGACCCCCCCCCCCCATTATAAATTTTTTTTCCAAAATATATTTACTTAAATGAAAAATTAAAATGAAAATTCAGTAAAAAAATTATTTATATAGTATAATAAGTGTGTGGTGAATCCAAACATAAGCATGAGTTCATATAGTCATGTACGCAGAGACTCGTGAATAAAATATTATATAATCGAATATTATAATATTCACATGATATGATGAATTATCTAATTCAGGACATTTTCCGGGACATATATTAATACGGGACTCACTACACGGGGCTTTAATCTGGGAGGAATGGTCACCCTAGAAGAGGTAGAGATTTTATTGGATGGGTCAAAGTAGAAGCTGTCTACGGATACGGAACTTGAAAAGTTGAAGGTTATAAGTTACGGGAAAGACAGTTGATGGAAGGGAGCTCCAGTAATTGGAGGTCATAGGGATAAACAATTTGTCGAAAGCCTTGGTTCGATTCTGCAAAGGGAGCATTCGAAAACAGCGTGTTTCTTTTAAATAAGGCCTTAGGGGAGGAATAATTTATCAGTGCAATCAGGACAAAAGGGGTTAAGTCAATTTGTTGTGATTTTGAGGTTTTGATGCCTTTTGGACCAAAAAAATCCGCTTTTTCTAATATGGTACAGACAGTTTAAATCATAGACATTTACTTAAATTGTTATTGGACTAAATACAAAGGAGTTATCTTTAATTTTTTTGATAGAATTAGACTTTTTAATTTTTTTGAATAAGTTATTTTTTACTATCTCAAAAATAACATGAAAAATAAACAACCGCATATTTTCAAAGAAAATAGTTAATTATTATTAATAAATGCTGACGTTCCGAAACTAAGCGTTTTTTTATTTACCTTGTTCTTAAAACATCATCACTTGACCTGACTGCAAAGATATGTTTTTTTTTCTATCGATTTAAACATTGTGAATGAATTAATTTAAAAGGGCAAAATTAGTAGAATGTTTTCAAAGAAGACGAGTTTATAATTAATTGAAAGTAGAGTGGTGGTTTTAGACAAATTAAGATTTTAGTTTTAATTTGTTCTGAGATAATTGAACCGCGAAAGTTGTATTGTAAGCATATTAGATATAGATTACTATATTTAAAAAATTTCTGCATTTTGCTTCTATATCAAATATATAAATAAAGACATTTTTTAGTTTTAGAACGAATTTTTTTCTATCTCCCTGTTCAATCAATCAATCAATGGTATCGGAATTCAGAAAGAGAAAAAATCATAGTTGGAAATAATTCTACTCAGTGGGCGAAGCTCCGAAACGGTAGAATTTCGGAGCCCATAGATTCAATCAAAGTCACAAATTGTAGTATTCATTTAGGTTGAATTTTAGCACGTGACAGTTTTGTCAAAAATTACATGGGATCTCGCTCAGAGGCCAAAAAGTGCGATTTTTTCATTTAGTCTGTACGGTTGTATGTAGATAATATCTTATCCTTTTTTTTCATCTACGATTTTTTCCATAATATTCAATCGATTTAAGTGAAATTGAAAACCTACCATAACTTTAACAAAATGATTAGTTTTTGGTACACATCGGCCCACAAAGATTAGAACTTTATTCCAGTAGGTACTTTTTTATTTTTTCTGTTAAATTTGTAGGTTTAGAATTTGATCTGTGGTTAAAGCAGTCAGTATTTCTCTATTTAAGTGGAAGTAAAAACTCAAACCCACCGCCCCTAAGGCAGAGATATAAAAACTTTTGTATGGAAAATTAATTTCAACTTTTGTATGCAAAATTAATTTCACCAAATTGTTTCTTGTTCAAATTTGCAATTCATTTTCGATTCTCTTGAAAACTTCTAATATGTAGGGCGATCCTTATTAACTCCATTGACATGTTGGTTCACCGTATATGCTTCTTCGCTATTTTATAGATTCTCATGGGATGTGCTTCATTGAGATCAATTCAATAATTTCTCTCAAAGTTTGCTTTGAGTAAAGCTTGTGATTCGCTGATTTCCAACACCCCTTTGCGTTCCAATCGGAGAACTGCTGAAGTAAACCTTTTCAGATTCGAATTGCAATTTCAAAATTAAGTGAACCAATTTCAAAATGGAAATAGCTTTTTCGATAGTCATTTTAATTATTCCCATTAGAAATTGAATCATTCTATTTTGAAATTGAGTAATTCCAATTCGAAAGTGATTGGTCCTAATTTGAAATTTATTAGACTCAATTTGTATTTGAAAAGGTATAGTTTATTTGCTAATAAGTTTTTTCTCATGACTTCTAGAGTGTGAAACTCTCTTCTCACCTATTCACCTATCTCTTTTCGAATCTTAATATCTTCCGATCTTAAACCCCTTCAATGGTGCACTGATATATTCGACTCCATCTTCTCTTCTAAACACTCTCTCTCTTTTTACTTTTCATTTTTTTTTTACTTTAATTTTAAATTTTTGTTTGATTAATTAATTATGAATTATATCTGACGATGTAAATTTTTAATGTAAATATCTAATAATGCTCAAAGTGATCAACATATCTCAGAGCAAAAATAAATCTATCTATCTATCTTTCTTCCCGGAAAGACAAGGGTTTGTATACTGTTGGACTTTCTCGGTGTGGCTCTTCTTGCATTCGATTGAATTAAATAAATAGCTCCTCAAGTTCTTATGTAGATTTAGTTTCATTTTTATAACAATGCCATAAGCCATTTCAAATTTTATTGCATAATTTTACTAAGTAGGCGGGTGAGGGGTGGGGGAGGAGGAGGATTTAAAACTTCAGAAATATTTTTCTCTTATATTTGACGACATTTCATCCAAATAAATTCAGACAGCTTGTAGCTGTAGAATACTTCCGCCTCATAAGAAATTCTTGAATTTTATTTAAATGAATAGGTACAGTTATTTAAAACAATCTCACAAACGTTTATTAATAATTCAAACGTTTTGGAAGAAATTCTCAATTTTTCAATGAATTTTTTTTAGAATACTCTACTTTTTTGCTGTATTATTTTCAAAAATGGATTCTAAAACAATTTCACTGAAAAAGAAAGGATTTCTTCCCCAAAGTTTGAGTTTAAAATAAACGTTTTTGTGATTGTTTTTTAAGAGTTTTGTATTCATTCATATGGCGTCTTATCTGAAAGAATGTTTTGATAAAGATGCATTAGAACGAGATCTAGGGCCCAATCAAAATTCAATTTTTTAACAAGCATAATAGAGCCAAAATGTCTTGACTTATTCTGCATAATTCTTTTAGTTTGCCTAAGGGTCTATGCTAAGGGATTATTCTTCTCTTCTGTTTGGAGGTGCACTTGAGTCACTTGACAACTTTGGGAATACAGCTCAGACTACTCATGACCTTGTATTTTAGCGATTAACCTAGTCAATTTAAATAACTTCATTGAACCAAAATCTTTTAGGGATGTTTGGTCATTCCATGAAACTTTCATATTTTGAATATAGATAATTCAATTCAAGAAGAAACCACAATATATCAGATCATACGCTAAAACTCGCTTATACATAAATAGAAAAATCATATAATATATAGAATGGATATCTAAACATCCCAATATTAAAATGAAATTGTCTTTAAATGCTAAATGGTATCTATACAAATAATAATTAATGTAATAGTAATTTTACTTTACTCTATATATTTATACTCACTCCTGTAAAGTGTAAACTAAGAAAATACACTCTAACCTAGTATATCTACATAGTATTACTAGAAAGCTGCTAATAATTAATCTAGGAAAAATTAAAAATTCTAAGAAATATAAATTCATATTTCAAAATTATGATTTAAAGATCAATATTATCAAATATTATGCTTCGTTCTCTACTCTTAACACTTTAATCTCACTTGAAGAAACTCCTAATGGATCCAAACATAGAACCCATTTAATATTTAGGTGATTCGGGTAAGCGGGTAAGTTAGAATTATTATTCACCAGATAAACATCAACCTATTTAAATCAAACTATTATTATCCTCCATCTTGACTAGGTAATGCCAATTACCTTTAAGGATCCCAAAAATAAGAAGCCAAAGCAGGTCAAAGCTTCTTCTACGTACTTATGAGATAAAAATACAATTTTCTTCTTTGCCCTCTACTTTGAAATTAGTCTTGTCTAAAAAAGGTCAAAACGTTGTAATCATATGAGAAAATTTCCATCATCTTCTCTTCGGTAATTTAAGAGTCTTTCAAGATCTGTACTTGCATTCGATCACAATAAAAAAAAGAATAATCATTTTCTAATTTTATAATTAGCTAGTCTCTAACGCGAAAAATTCCAGATAATAAATAATTATTGTTTACAAATTTTTTATTCAATGGTTATTTTTCTCGAATTAAATTTATTGTAGAAAAGACTGTAGTACGATTTTTTATGACTTGAAAACTACCATTCTTAAATATTTTTTGTAATTTGACAAACATAAGTATTGAAAGATATAAATAATCATTTACTATGAATTTTATGAGCCAGTTTTTCATTTTGTTTTTCTCAGACTGAGTTAAATAAATTTATAAATAGATGCATATCCAGCAATAATTCATTATTTATTAATGATAATGCGAGAAGTTGTTAGATCTATAAGAAATATGTAGTCAGAATTGACTTTCCCATGAAAGAATAGGAGGAAATTTCAGATAAGAGGCGGTAAAAGAGTTACACTCTTTATAAGAAAAAGGATAAATAAACGAATGGGTTTATTCGAATTGTATCTAACTTTACTGTAATTGGGTCTCGTATATGTTCAAAATTTTAAGTGTCTCATGCCTTTGAAGCTTTTGTGGAATTATTAACCTTTTTGTAACTTTAATTCCATTTCATTTCTTTCTTCTTTAAAAGAATGATAATATACAAAAACCACTATGAAATTTGTTTCAATAATACAATATAAACTGAAATTTAAACTGAATTCAGACTAAATAAGGAAATTGTAGATTTTGTTTTGAATGATAGATAAAGATATATTGGATATACCTACAAATATTGATAAATTTGATTAACTCATTCAAAAGATGAAGATTAGAATAAAATTTTTTTAAAAAATAAACTCGTGATTTATATTTTTTATATTAAAAATAAATTTATTTAAATTGCTTTATGAATATGGGTAGTTCCCAGGGGTCGACAATTTTTTAACGAGAGACAATAACTGTTTTTTTTATTGATTTGAAAGAGAAAATTCAATAAATCATTTATTTATAACGTGGATTAAAATAAAAGAGATAAAAATTGTTTGATTTCAAACATAAATTCAGATAAAACACTCACCATATACAAGCAAGCCAGTGAGCAATTAAGGCGAACGAAGCCATAAGGAGTAGGAGTACTGCTGCACCATATTCACTATAACGATCGATCTTACGGGCAACACGAACCAGTCGAAGAAGTCGTGCAGTCTTGAGCAGCCCGATGAGGGTGGTGGTCTGTGAAGGGTGTCCACTCAAGCTATCATCCCCAAACAACTTGTCAAATTTTAAAATTTGAATACCCCGCCCCTTGCTTTTTGTCCTCGTTCTAAAAAGGATTTTTTTTTAATATCTATCTATTCAATGAGTAAAAGCTATGAAAAATTAAATATAAAAGAAAAAAAAAATAAGCAAATGATTGTGATAGTAAGAAATTAATTTTCGTTTGAACAGACCGAAAAAAAATTTGAATTAAAAAGCTTTTGAGAATTAAAAGAAAATTGAATTATTTAATTTAATATAATAAAGTCGCTTTTTCGTTTCTTTCTCTTTGAAAATAAATAAGTTGAATTTCCCTCAATATTTATTTAAAAATTCAATTCAATTGAAGTTAATACTCATTAAATGAAAAGTTTAATTTAAAGTAATAAAACATTTACTTAAAAAGTAATTTAAATTAAGTTATTCATTTTCTTTATTTTGAAAGGAATCTTTTTTTGCTTCTAAAAATTTTATATTGACTTAAAGGAAACATATAATTAATATTGAATGCTTAGGGCGGTTGTTCTTTCCAACATTTGATTTTTATCATATTTTATTTTTTTTAAGATGAACTAGATATAAAATAAATAAAATAAGGAATTAGAAGTGTTTTCAAAAATTTCAATAAAAACAAAAAACAAAAAACAAAAAACGAAGTTTACAGTATCTATTTTCTTAACACTTCTTATATAAATCCCGACAGGTATTATAAGATTAATATATTTAAGTTTAATAAATCGATTTTAATCATTGAATGTTATATAATATGTATTAAATATAGTATTTAAGCAATTGATCAAACTTTTTTCTGAATTACTAATTATAAAGCAACTGCTAGTTTTAATAGCCCGGCTTAAGACTACTGACTCGATTTTATGGCAGTAAATAAAATTTATAGCTTTTTGGAGGTTTCAGTTCTCTCCCTCTCTCCCTATGAGTATTACCCCTCTATATCATTTTTTACAACAATATTTCTTGTTCAAAACCCGACTCCACAAATATTTTCGACTCAAGCGCAAGCTATGAAATTTTCTCCCTTCTTACTATGAAGCAAAAATTAATCCTAACTTGAGGGTAAAACACCTTCTCACATCTTTATCCTAAAAAAATAATAAAAAATTCAAAACCTTACTATGATCTCTTCTGTTGATATCCAAACTATCGTGAAATTTAACTTATTAGTTATTAGAGATTTAAAGTTGAGCTTGTTTTGAATGATTACAGAAGTAGAGGTATTTTTGGTGTAAATTCGAGTACGAATTTACTTAAAATTTACACTAGTGTATCAGACCGAGAACTAGTGAACATTTAGGACGATTATTTGAGAATGCAAATAACATATCCCATACTGTAGTGTGATCAGCTCAAATTGGGTGAATGTCGATGGCTTTGTAGAAACGCCACCTAGCCACTGCGCACTTTGAAAACATTGTCCTTCTTTGATTTGACGAAAAAACCGCTCTGAATGCCAACCACCGCCAGGCTCATTGGGAGTGTCAACAAACATTGGCCAATACAAGCCAACCCCCTCTACACATTGGCCTTGGCTTGAATTGGTACAAGTTGGCTCATAAAGTAGAGGAGGCATCAGATTTAGTTAAAAATTCTAGTCTTGTGCTCACCATACGCCTGAATATAGGCAATCAGTTCGCCACCTCTTCTTAAAAGATGCGTAAAATTTAGGCTCTACTGTAAAGAACTTAGTTTTTTTAAGAGTTCATCGATAGAAGTCAACAACACATGACTGTGGGGATGACCAAAGTATTAAATACATTATTATTACTATTTATTTATTAAGTATATAAAGAAATTCAATGTAAAAAGTCATTCGACAATAGATTTTTCTTTATTAATTTTAAAATAGCATGCAAATAGATACAAAAGATGCCCAGAATTAAAATCTCTATGAAATTTATTAATACGTTAGTGAAGTATAAAAAAAATTAGAAGACCTAAAAACTAAAAAAAAACTGGTTTCATTTCAAGATATCACAAATTCCCCGCAATTACGACCTGAAAATGACTGGATTCGACGAGTAAGAATTTCACTTTCGGGGTGTGTGCTGATCACACTACAGTATGGGATATTTTATTTGCATTCTGAAATAATAGTCTGAAATGTTCACTAGCTCTTAGATTATATATAGATTAGTGGGAAATAAATAACAAACATGAATAATCAATAATAAAATCAAAAATTTTGATAAAAAAAATTTTAATCGAGACTGAAAGCCCAACAAAAGGTTCCTCAATAAAAATCAAAATCTAAAAATTCTCTTTCTCAACTATAATTATTCAATCACGAACACTATTCTCACTTTATATCTTTTCTAAAATATGAAATTTTAAAAATAATTATTCAAAGAGAGTTTTTTTTAATAAATATGTAGTTATTTTTTAAAGTTAAATTTTGATATAATATTGATGATTTAGAAGGGTTAATTACTTTTTCATCTTTTTAAGTAATCAATAGGAGTGAAATAATTTATTTTAAGGACAATTTCTTTCAATGTATGATCATTAAAACTAAAACTATAAAAATTTAAATCAAATAGGTTTTTTAAATACCTACATCTACACGTTTCAAAATGCTCTAAAAAATCTGATATATTTTGTGAATGTCTTTCGTTATTGTAGGACTATTAATTATAAATCAGTAGACATCCTAAATTAATTAAGAATAAAGGTATTGAAAAAATAAAATTCAAGAAATGAATGTCTTCCAAATCGCGAATGGGCCTTTAATGATGAATGTGTTCGAACGGGTTCAAAAGAGTTGTGATTGGGAGATTGAGCAGGCCTCAGTTATAAAACAAGATGAAATTTATGAGACCTCTTTCGTTCTTCCAATTTTATTCATCTTCTCCTTAAATTTCATTTCTTCAATATGTGTTGGACAATGTCTACTGATTAAAATAACTAGCTGTTTTTAAAAATAAACCTACAATAACCAGAAACAACAAATACCTGGTTTCCTAGAATGTTTTGATTACTGTACGTGTTTTCATGATACTTTAAATCCCAATTTGACTATCAAAAATTTTAATTTTAATTATTTATCGCGTACATAATGTGAAAATCTAATAAAACAATTATTTTTAATTAATTTATATTTGAAAAAATTTTAAATGCTTAATTAATAATACTTTAATTAAAAATCAAAAGAGTTACGACTCATAATTAATTTATTTCATTGTAATTAGTGAATTACGTGTAAAATGGACAATTTAATTATCACTACTAATATAATACAAAAGTAAGTTCTCCTATAACAATGGAACGATTTAATTTAATAACTTCATTAAAACTTTTGAAATAGGACGTAAGATTTATATTATTTTTCCGACTCAGAGAATAAATGAAGTAGATAAAAATTAATTGAATTTTTTGGGTTTGTTATCAAGAGAAGGTTAATGTAGTAAAAATTAAAAAAAACCAGTGCACTTTAAAAGAGGCAATCTTAGAGGCCTAAGCTAATTATCATTTTAATTGACACTTGATAATGCTAGCCAAAATAGACGTCCCATTGACCTTTATCAATGTAAAATTCAATTAATTTATTATCTTGTTTTAAATAGACAAAAAAATGAAATTTTTTTTATAAAAAAAAAATTTATTAAATAAATGAAGGATAATAACTTTCTAAATAATAAAACAAGTTTAAGAGTAATGTTTATTTAAAATTCGGTAATATTTAAAAAATATAATATATATATAACTATGTAGAAAAAATATTTAAGTGATTTAAAAAACAAATAAAAAAAAGTAAAAAAATATTTTGTAAAAAATAAAAAAAGTTTTTTAGATATGTTCAAAGTTCATTATAGAATGATGAAGAGATTGCAAGACATAGATGCAAATGAAATTGGTAGAAGAGAGCAAGAAGTGAAAGAATGAAAGCTGTTGTGAAGGATGCAAGCAGGAGTGACGTGCACAAGCGCAGCTTAAGCCAGACTCTGCTAGTAGGTCCCATCTTCTAGGTTCTAAATCCATAGAATGGCCGTAGTAAATTATTAAAATAAAACACAGTGGTTAATTAGGTTAATGATATTCATTTATAAACTAATTCTCACTTCACTAAGTAAATGGTAACAATTATAAATCTCTTTTTGAGTAACAAGAGATCTTAGATAAAGCGAAGCAACTAATGTAATAAGATATAATATAACACTAGAAAAAGAATTGGTAAATCGAATGTCTAATAGCGTATTCGATTTATAGTACTCTCAGCCCTCTCAGACAAATTGGGCATTCGCGGGTATGCTCAGTTGGTCTGAGGACGGTACGAGTTCTGTAAGCCGAATACGCTAAAAAATAGGCTGAATCCAAACTTTGGACTAAAAGCGTTCATTCATTATTTAAAATTTTTAAATAACTTTATGGAATTGATATATATCTTCAGAAACTGCACTCAGGATGTAATTTACATCTTTTTATAAAAATAAAACTAATTTAAAATAATTAAATTTAAAATTTCAAAATAATTTCAATAAAATAAAGAAGGAACATGTAAAAAAATTTAAAAATTAAAGAGTGTGGAAGTATTCTTTAGGATTGTTATCATAGCTTAAATTTAATCTTTGAAAATATATAACAGTCATTCGTATTAGTTATCGAAGACAAAATATTTTCATTTTCCATCATATTAGCTTGACAAGTTCCAATTTTTGCAAAACATGCTTTTTTATTAAATCTATTTGAAAAAAAATAATAAGAAATAGAATATAAATTAAGGAGATTTAGGATACCTTTAGAGCCTAAGTATTATACATATTAAATTAAAATTTCAACTAATTTTAAATGTTGTTATTATAGAAAAGGTAAAAACTTTTTTAAGACTCTATTCATTTTGAAAATTTCGGTGATCTGGAAATTATTTTAACAATAAACGGTTTAAGCTAGAAAACTGAAACTTGGAAGGTACGCAACTTTTAATAATTCAAACTTCTTCGGGAAATTTCCATTTATAACCTATAACTGATTATGAATTGCTCATATAATCATTTATTTCCGATTTTATTTATTTTTATTCCAGAAACTCTGAAGATATAAATCCCTAAATATAATTTTTCAAGATAAAAATTTAAACATTTTGGCACCAGAAATAATGTATTCCGTTATCGAGTTATCGTATCTGTATCGTAATCCAAGCAGACGGAAATATTGACAGACACAGAAAGAAAAATTCATGATTGAATTTTTTTTTTACTTTTCAAAAATTTCTTAAAATAATAAAAAATTGAATTATAGGTATACTTTTCGACTGTGCTCTATAATAATGCTCTCCGGTATAACAGTGATAAGGTCTTAGGTTGGTCTAGTGTTCTAAAAATGTCTTGGAGATAAGTCATATACATTGAAATGAAGTGATCAAACCAACAACCTATAATATTTGATGCTCCCTAAGTTGATAAAGTCAATATTAGCATTTGCGGTGACGATATTCAAACAAATTTCAATAAATTATTAGACTAACCTACAGTATTTTGTTAACAAAATAAAATTTAGCGTAACTAAGCTCTGTATTTCTCACGAGAATCTTTTCTTTTCTAAGATTATATAATATAGATTAATGTCACTCGTAAAATTTAATCTTGCCATTACTTTAGACTTTTCTTATTAAGTCACAATTTCAGTCAATTTCTAATATAATAATAAAAGAAGAAAAGGTCAACTTTTTAAAGACTATTCTCCTCAAAGCTGGGGAGACTTATGCAATGTTTATCGCTACTTTCCTTTTGGAAGAAAATTTAAATATATGAGCTTTTTTCTTTTTCTTTTTTCTTAACCTCAACCATAGCGATTATTTAAATTCTCTCAATTAAAATGAGCTTATATTCCAACTAGGAAAGCTACATAATAACACGAATGGAAATGAAGCTGTTTCATAGCACAAATTCAATGTATAATGAGTCTCCAAACGGTTAAATCTAGAATGCACGAAGATGTAGCTTATCAAGCTTATCAATATAAACTTCGTTGCCAAATTTCAGTTCATTAGTTAAAATCGTTCAATACTATCTTCCCATATAACATGGTTGGTGTTGGTTCTTGGTGAAACATTTTTTATTCAATAATTCCCATATAACGTTTGTTCTGTTTTTCGCATTTTTGATTTGACCCTAATGATCGTAAAATCTTCTTAATTTTTTTTTGCACTGAAAATACAAAAATTCAGCACTAACATGAACGTTCTGAGTTTTTGTTTTTCAGTTTTGCGGGTACGAAATATAGACTCTAGATACACAAATACAAAGAGACAAACAAAGAAATGAAAATAGTTTTTCTGGAATTATAAAAAAACAAATAAGCCAAAAAAAAACAAAAACAAAAATTGAAAAATTTTGTGCGTAGCAAATAATTTATTTGGGTTTAAATCAAATTAATTCAAATCAGTTTTGTTAATTTAAATAAATAATCAAAGCAAAAATATTGTTTGACTTAATATCCTCCAGATATTTATTAAACCAAGTATTAATTCAGATAAATTATTTATATTTTGTTCAAAATCAACATGAATTTCTACATTATTAAGCTATTGCATAGCTTTTATTGCGGGCTTTGAGCGCGGCGACCGAATCAAGAAATTCCGTAACGAAAATAAACCTAACACCCCCCCACTCCGACCGGCACAGCGGTGCGGCTTTGAAAGCCGTGCATCGTCTAACGTCGTTTCAGTTTGGCAGACTTCGGCACGGTGTTTGTGTGCGTGCGTTAGAGCGGTTGACAACTTTTCTTTCGGAAAAATTGAATTTGAAAATGAATAATGATCCACAAGAATCCACAACAAAATATGGGACCACCATTGACGCGGTATTTTCCAGATATTTAGAGGATATCAAGTCTCAAACTTATGTTTCTTATTTCAGTTACCATAAATCTATAGTTACAATGATAAAAATTCCTGAATAACCTACATGTATTGTAAGATAATAAAAATATTTTAAACAATATTAACTTCTCATTTATTCAATAAAAGAAAAAGAAAAAACATTATTTTCTTATCGGTCACCACGCTCAAAAAGTGTAACTTGAATTAATATCAAAGAAAAAAAAATATTGCATAAGTTGAGAAATGCTATGCAATAGCTTTACCGCGGCAGTCCCCGAGTGCCACACATCTATTTCTTAATTTTTTATTTTATACGTATATAAAGGCACTAGAAGTAAAAGTATATATAATTAAAGAAAGTTTTCATTTAGACTTATTCGTCCAGAAAGGAGAAATTCAAACGAATCATTTAATTTATTTAAATAAGAATACTTTTTTGATTTCAAATGAAAAATTTAATGATAAACTAAAATTCTAAAGGCGGTAGGAATAAGTGGTTAAAAGAAAAAGCATCCAGAGTAAATGAAGCAGGAAGGGAGACAATATTTGTTTACTGTGAAATCAGTGACGTGTAATTAAAGATTTGAGTATTTACTACGGCCAGAGTTGCTAGCGTGTTATGAAAAACGGCAAACGGAAACTTTATTGTGGGACAACTAACCTCATCTGTATCCAAGCCCAACTGCGAACATAATTCAAATAAAAAATAAAAAAAATACTAATCTAACATTAAATAAGACATTCCAACACACCAAACTAGAGGCTCGATCTAAATAGAAATATAATTTCATTTTCGAATTGTTTCAAAGGCAATTAAATTTTGTCTTTTTATTAATTTAGTTTTATTAGAATATAGAAAAATAGAGAAAAATTTAATTTCATCTATAGCATAGATGAATTACAGTAAATTATTATTGAATTCTCTCTAGTTATGCTTTTATTATATTTTAATACAGGATTATGAATAATTTTCCCAATTAAATTATTAATAGATTTATTATTTTTAATTTTAAATGAATTTTTCACTTATTTATCGGAATTTAATATGAATTGTTAGCAAAGTTAAAATTGAATATTCTCTATTAATCAAATATGAATAATTTAATTATTAATTTCAAAAAGTATTTTATAAACATAATTATTACATTTTTTGTAATATTTTATAATATTCTAAAAATTAATTCAAGCATACAAATTTTAACATTGAATTAAATAATATAAATTTTAGATCAAGCCTAGAAATGTAACTAAATAAACGAGGCTTGATTTCATTTGTTTATTTTTTTAGTTTCTATTAATATTAATAATTTTTTTTTAATATAAATTATTATAATAAAAATTCAAAATGAAAATGAAAGTAAACATATTTCAAAAAAGTTCTTATCAAGCCACGCTCAAAGCTATAGAAAATACACAGAGGATAGCAGCCGATTCCGAATGAAACTGAAATAAAATTTTATTTTAAAAATACTTATGTGTGGTATTTTATTTGGAATTTTTTTCTTTATAAATTTATATAAAAATAAATAAAGAATTGGCAGCTATTTATTTTGTTTTTATAGAATGAGATACAATAGGCTAGATAGATTGACTAAATGAAACCAAGAAAACAAATGCATATTTTCAATTTTTCACATTAAAAATATAGAGTAAGAAATTAAAAACATTGACGACACATGATAGTACGAAGATCTAAAAGAGAGACAAGCAAATAGCTGGAGTTGAGAAATTAATGGATTTTTTTTATTAGAGATTTAAAGGAAATAGTTGTTTAAGATCGATAAAAAAAATATATATATATTGATAAAAAAAAAAAGATAATAGACAACTCAAAAATTAAAACAATTGAATTTGGTTTGGATATTATTTCCGAAGTCAAAAATGTAAAATAAAAAATACTTTTTGTTTATTCAAAAAAAAAAGCAAAAGGAATACATTGGATATCAGTGGGAATTATTATTATTTTTGTAATGATCTGTAATGTATTATAAAATTAATAAGGGAACCTTCAAGTATTACGTAACTAATTTAAGGAAGGGGGCCCAAAAAATTTCCAAAACGAGTTACGTAATACTTGAGCGCTCCCTAACACCCCTCCTATTGAATCAGGTGTTAAAAAATATCTTCTCAAACATTTATTTTTTAGAGAATACTAGGATAATGACATGGAGCGTACTGCACGAGAGTGTAGCGATTCGGCTTGAGTAGCTAGAGGCCCGAGTTCGAGCCTCGTTCATTGCAAAAATTCGAATAGTCATAATTCGGCCCCTACAGTAACTTTAACAGATAAATAAAAAGTATAATACTATATAGAATCTGGCTGAATGAACGAAAATATCTAAGGTCGATGACAATATTTATATGAGCATTTACAAAGAAAAAATGTTTTTTTACACGATTTAATTACTTGATTAAGCCTGCCTCCCGGGCGACCTAGTATTGAATTCACTATTTATTTATTACCTAACTAAAGCCAGCCAGGTAGGTACTACGTATAAAATAGTCTAGGAAAGTTGTCCGGCTGTATCTATGCAACCGAAAGAGGCCTCTGGATCGAACTAGCCTAACCTACAGGCGTTCTATAAAATATAAATAAGTATATAAATGATTTATTCGTTTCAGACTATAGTTTCGAAGGATGGACCTTTATCTTTTAATTATAAATATTTTAACTGTTATTTCTTTCTCATGGGTTTAAATAACTGATTGATAAATTTATTTTGTCGTAGTAGTAAGCAGGTCACTGAGCGAACTAATGATCGACAAAACAAAATCATTTCAATATACTATTGTACTCTAATTCAACCATAAATATGAGGAAAAAGTGAACATTTTTTCAACACTCGCTAAACAATCGCCATAGGAATTTTTCGCCAGAAATCACTTTAGGATTGAAAGTTCAAACTAGTATTTATAATTATACCTAAGTACATTTCTTTAATATAAATTTATGTACCAAATTCCAGCTCATTTACCAATCGATTTCTCTCCATATAAAATAGATTTTAGTTTTGTTTTTGTTATTTGAATTTTTCGATTTTATTAGGTTGATGCATAATTATGGAACGTTTTTTAAAAATATTTTTATTCAGCAAAAACAATAATAAAATTTAACAAAACATGTTTAAATGATTATTCGGGAACGTATTCACCATCTACTTCAATAACTGCTTCCCATTTGCTTGGCAGTCGGTCGATTCCACGGGCGAAGAAGTCACGATTCTTGGAGGCAATCCACGCTTTGACATCGGCCACCAAGTCATCCAAATCGTCGTAGATCTTAGTCTTTTGCCAGTTTTTCAAAGAGCGGTTGATGTGATAGTCCGTCGGTGCTTCGGTCGGTGATGTGGGAGTAGATCCCAGCCCTTATTGTCGATGAATTCGACGACCCGGCGCTCAACATTTGGACGTGCGTTATCGTGATGGAACACGATGTGGTTCTTTTTTTCGCCTCGATTGCACCGTGAAGACGGTCAAACTGTGCCAGGTAAACGTCGCTGTTTATGTTGAATTTCCGCTTACCGTTTTTGTCCATGATTGGTCGACATTGAAGTCTGCAGCCAGCATTCGTGTTGTAAGGCTATCATCCTCTTCCACGGCTGTCAGAAGTGCCTGATCATCAAAATCCGATGGCTGACCTCTTCCTTCTTTATCCTCCAAACTAGTGTCACCTGATTTGAAACGGACAAACCACTTCCGTACTGCACTATCAGTAATTGTTCCTTCGCCAAAAAGTTCGTTGAGATCGCGAAATGACTGTGCTGCCTTCCACCCTTTCTCGTAGTGGTAGAGCATAATATGACGAATATGAATATGGTTTTAGACACGCATTTTTATTAACTATAAATAGAGAAGATTGTTTTTATAAAAAAAAATAAACAAAACGCCATTTTTGGCTAAAGAAAAACGCGCCAATACAAACGTTCCATAATTATGCATCAACCTAATAGAATTCAGGAGTACCTACCACGGTGGGACATAGTATAAAAAGTGGAGATTGAGCTTAATTTTACACACATTGTTTTATTATAATATCATTATAAATAAATGATATGAAAATAGTTTTTTGACTTAATGTGTCAAAATTTATCGTAAGACGTATTAAAGTATATAATTCAAGAGAGTCATTAAACTTTATTATATCTACTTCAATAAATTCCGAAAAGGCGCAAAGTCTCTTACCCACTCAGATTCTTCTTTAATTCTTTTTCATTTTACTTTTGAATGTTTCTCCTTCCTTTTCTAATGGAATATTTTGTTTATTACTTTTTGAATGAATATCAATTTAATTTGAATCTTTTGAATACGTCAAAATTCTCATATTCGTTAAATTCTTTCAGCATGTCTCTTGAATCGTGATAAATTAAAATTAAAATAAATACATTCTTTTTTATTCTACCAAAAAAATTAAATCAAAGAACGTTTGCTTTAATTTCGAAATGTCAATTACTTTTATATTATTAAAAACTTAATTGTAAAGTATTTTTACATCCTTTTTAAAGATAGTTTAATTTATAAAGTGAAAATAAAATATTCATAAAAAAACTAAATCAGTTTAAGAGTACTGTATTTGCCTGTCCATTAATAATTTAGGATCAATTTTATCTATTATAATATATTTCTGATAAGAGCTTCGAGATCTCTAATTAATAAATTATCCCAGATAATTGAGACCCATTAAGACTAATTTAAAAAAAACCGAGGGGTGATCCAAACTGATTCGAAGTAGGTGTACACCTCTTTGGAAGTATTTTGGATGTACTTAGAAATATTTGGAAGTGCTTGGAAATATTTGGAATTACTTGGGAATATGTGGAAGTGCTTGGAAATACTTGGAAGTGCTTGGAAATACTTGGAAGTGCTTGGAAATACTTGGAAGTGCTTGGAAATACTTGGAAGCACTTGGAAATATTTGGAAGTACTTGGAAATATTTGGAAGTACTTGGAAATATTTGGAAGTACTTGGAAATATTTGGAAGTACTTGGAAATATTTGGAAGTACAAGTGGAAGTAGGTGTACAACATATTAGGTCGCGGTTCATCCCGCGAGAAAAACTAATAAATTTATTTTTATGAATTTCTACAACCATAGTTTTTTTTTTTTATTATGAACGATTTACCTATTTGAAAAAATTATAATCTTAAGGTCATTACTAGGCTTACCATACGTTTTGAAGGTATGGTTCAGGTGTTCCGGACAGTTTGTCATTTTGTCTCGGTTATTTCGAAAAAATTATCAAGTGCTGCCAAGACAAAGTTAATTGTGAACTAAATTTTAGGGAATTTCTCGACGCGATTAAAAATACAAAGAAATAGAAGAAAAAGTAAAAACTTTTTCAATACTCGATACGCTTGCTAGTTAAAGCAGCAACAAGTAATTTCTTTTATACATTTTTATCTGAATTTTAATGAAGTCCAATTGAATATTCTCTCTCTCTCTCTCAATAGGGAATGAGTAGAGACGGGATTTTTATGCAGTAAAAACTGCCAAAATATGCAATTAAAAAGGCTGAAATATCCAAGTAATATGCAGAATACGTTGAAATATGCAAATATATGCATTGAAAATTGGCAAAATAAATTTTTTTATGCACTAAAAAATTAAAATTGAAGACAAAAAGACTATATATATGAAGGAGTGCTATGCAAGAAATAAAATGATAAAGTAAGCTATACCATAGAAACCAAGTATCAATTATGTAATTTTCTTTATTGTGTGAAAAATTCCATTTTTTTTATTTATTTATTTATTGTCACCGGGAACACAGCCCATTTATACAGCACATCAGTAAAGTGTTAGTAGTGTGTTAGTGAAGGAGCCGAGTTTTAGCTGGTCGAAATTTTATATGTTGATTTTATAAGGCTCGTACCCGATATCCAATATTTGGCAAAAAATCCTTCAAATATACAATTTTATGTAATATTCTTCAAATATGCAATTTTATGCAATATTACTCAAATATGCAAAAATGTCCAGTATAAAATTTAAACCACAGTATCCTAGATGCATAATTCGGATAGATAATTGATCCCCTGTGTCGTATGTAGCGGCAAAAAAATATGCAATTGCATAGGAATCCGGTCTCTAGTAATGAGTATCGTTTTGGTCCGAATGAAAAAGGCCATTCCTACAATAATAGAAATTAAGAAATTAATCTCTAATATTCTGAAACAGGTTTTAACTTGTATTTAGCCCGGTTTGAACTTGTATTTCACATCCTTGCAATACACCTTAGCTCTAAAGAAAGTAGAATGATTCTATCCGTGGCCTTTTTAGTTATTTTCATCGATTAGATTCTAATCACAAGAAATAGGCTAATTTTTTGAATAAAAATACTTTAATGAATATAATTTTCTTTTTGTAAAATCATATAGAAATTGTTCATTTTTTTATTTCGAATAAACTGTCGAAATTGTCCGGGTTTGAGAAAAAATAATATACTAACTCTAGTTCTAACACTTGGTATTTGCTTCAAAATATTTTCTTTCTCTTTAAAAATTAAAAATTACCAAGGGTCATATAGAATGTTTATAATTAGATGGATTTGGTTAGTTTTTTGTTCCTTTTCATGAGGGTTTTCGATAGTCAGAAATTCTTTGCTGAAGTACGTCTTCATGATCGAATTGACACAGTACGTGGCGGACTGAACGAAGCATGGTAATTTTTTGAGTTAGTTAAAAGCGGTTTGTTTTGATTCAAAAGGAATGTACTTTGCATTTTGATAACAGACACCTATTTTAATAATCACCAACCGGATGTTTTATTTACATTAACCCACTTGTTTCAATAATTATTTTAATTAATGAAAAACCTATCAATTTGGCATCAATATAGTATTGGAAGTATATACAATTAAAATTACAATTCGATAAAAAAAATTAAATTTTAGCATTCAAATTTTGAACACCACAAATTTCTAATACAAAATTAGTCTAAATTTTTTAAGAATTTACATTAATAGAGATCTAAATACAATTCGTCTTCCAGTAAGTAATTAAAAATTTTAATGTAAACTAAAAATAATATTTTTTCATTTCATAATCACTCAAGTGTCAAAGAATTCTAATTGTTTTTCATATTAGCAAGGGTTCTGTGGGGTTGGATCTTATCGCATTTCCACCTCTTATTAAATATTTGCTAAAATCATGCAAGACATCATCTTTCTAATTTGATTTGGTAGGCGTTGGGCCTCATTCAGAGGCCGGGCCCCGCAGCTACAGTAACCCCCGTGCTCCACTCTCTCAAAGTCTCTGCAAATTAGCAAGTCATTATCATAGTATTCTCATTTTTTTCATGTTTGAAACTTTCTAACTCGTATTGTTTTACCTAAGGGTACTTTTTTGTTTTATAATTTTATTCTCTACAATTACTACTTAAGAGATATTAAAACATTTGGGTAGTATCGACTTAACCATTTAATAGGAAAAGCATTTGAAAATAAAAATATTATGAAATTGTTGGAAGGTCGAAAAACATTGCTCATAAGCACAATCCTAAAAATTATATTGAGATATGATCTCAAGAAAAATTTTTGCTGCTAGGATTATTGAAAGGAAATGAAGAAATATGGTGTCTATTTACAAACCTCGTCGGTATCGGAGCTGACAAGAAACAGGTCAAATGGAATGGCGGCCACCAAGTCGATGAGGAACCAGCCCCGGAGGTAATGCACGGCGATTTTGCGAGGATGGGATACCACTTCATCGTTTGAATTGACGTACGTTGTCCGGAAATTGATGAGTATGTCCACAATGAACGTGACATCCACTGGAAAAAAAATTTAGTATTTTAAAATACATTTTCTTGTTGAGGTTAACAAAAAGGTGACTAATTCCCATTAAACAAACTTTTGTAAATGAAATAAGGGATCAACTTTTTTTCTCGGATCAATTAGAAATATTTTCTTTTGGAGAAAAATGGGTAGAATTCAATGAATAATTGATAGAAAGGCAGATCAAGAATAAGGAAAATTACAAATTCCGAATAAACAACATATTATTTATTCGAACATTCTCTTAAACTGACACTCGATCTTACCTTCTTCTTCAAGACTTTAAAGAGCTTGTAGTCTACAGGGTGGTTTAAGTGGTGCAAGACACCACGGCGCTCAAGCTCGAGGGGCGGACTTGTAAAGTCCAGGCCAGAAAATTAAATTTAGTTATAATATCAAGAATTTCTAGAAAATATTATTGAATTTTATTTTCCATAAAATATCAATATAAGCCAGAGAGCCCTAATCGAAGAGAAACATGTCGTCTGGAATTTTGATGGAACAAATAGTTCCAATGTATATGTTGGGAAAGGGAGGCGAACTCTATTATCCAAAAACCCAGGTACACATTTGTTTGGGGGAAGGTATAGAGAAATTCAATAAAATAATTTATAATTATTTAGGAAAGAACCCCCGCCCCCCTTAATTTTTTGTTTGATTTCTACCAAAATCTAATCAGCTCTTAATCTCAATACACACAAACTACATGTGAAATTTCGTTTTGATATTCACCCTAGTTTTTGAGCTAAAGAGTACACAACATTTGGTAAGGTATCTACTAACAAACATACTAATAGACATTTTGACAAAATCAGTAATATCTCGTAAAATATAATTTTTCGATGTTAAATCATAAAAGCTTTTTTATAGAGTAAAACGCCATGGATTCGCTCAATTTTTCAAAATAGTTTCAGCCGTTTTTGAGATATTTCGAACAAACGAAGCAAAACAAAAACCCCTTTTTTCATGCACGATTACAATACTTGACCATACCCTCTACGATAATGTAATAAAGAGGGATAAGATAAAATTTTGTATTTTTTAATTAATGGTTTAGTGGGCAGGACCCCTCCTAGGAGGGTTATTTTCTAGTATTTTTCAGAAAGGACGGCAAATCCTAACTTACGCCAGGGCGCACAATGGGTCAGGGACCTTGTAGCCATCTCTTTCTTGACTACTTTAACAGTGATTATGCTTGTCTAGTGTTAAAATGTGAAATTGAAAATCAAACCAAAAGGGACAATAGGTCATTTATTTCCCCCTATTATTCATATTAATAATAATCATTGAAGTGAAATATTGACTTTTTTGGAATAACATATAGGTAATTTCTTATGTTAATTTTGGAATTAATATCATGAGTGATGAGATAGATCTCCAGCTTGTGACCAAATAATTATTATTTGGTCATAAGCTTGATATTCAATTATAATTGAATGCATTATTATTATTTAAGCACAAACCTGATATCTTAACCTAACACATCACATTCGAAACACACATTAATATTAATGAAGATAAGTAGGTATGTCTAAATGTTTGTCTGTTTGATCATCTAGTACTCTATTAGCCAATTAGCCATTACCCCCAGAACTGATTTGCATTCCGTTGCCAGGTTGGCTCTCCAAGCCACTTAGCTTGTGGGTTGTTTGATGCGGTTTTTAACCCCTGATATTATCCTTCAACAATAGGTCCATTTAGGTATTAGGGTCAAATTTATATCCAGGTCAGTCTCATTCACTCGATTATAGGACATAATGGTTTTTAAAGTTAATTGGCAAAAATCAGACTTTTTAATCTACTGAAGTGCAAAAATCGACTCTTTCATCATGAAAAAAAGAAAAAAAACTATGTGTATTTCTCATCCACTTAGGCTCACAGGGGAAGTGAAACTTCTTTAGCCATAGATATTATTTGTATATAACGGCCAAAAAGTTTATCCCCCTTAAAAAATTATAATCCAGAGACATATCTATTAAGCTTAACAGATTTTATATAGAATTTTAATTAGTTTTTTGGAGCTTTTAGAAATATTTATTTTATTTTATTTTTAAATATATATATATTTTATTAATACATTTAATTTTTAGTTTTTTTTATTCAGCTAATTAAGTTTCAATGTATTTTCATACGTACAGGGAGGACTAGTTATTTCATCTCATCAGAAAAAAACACATTGGTATTATACGTATATAATAAAGAGAAAGGGAGGAGATTGGGCAAAAAATGAGTGAAATAGAAAAGCTTAAATAAAAACTGTTAGATGGTCTTAATGCTCGCTTCTGAATTCCATCCAGGATGTTTAAAAATGCTTGGATCCTTGGAATTCATCTCAAATCTAGACCATACCTCAAGTGTGATTCGCTTAATCTAATCCCTTACTCTTTAAATTTTAAAATGTCATTTTTCTACAAGAAACCAAACATATTGTGTCTAAACATAGAATGTCATCTATCCTAAGATAAGATAAATTGAACACTAATGAAATCTGCCAATATAACGAAAATATAAATCCAATTCTAGTCGATTATAAATGTTAGAGCTTTATACTCTTCTCTATACAAAAGATTTTTTGCTGTAGCTTGCGAACATCTAGTCTTTCCACTGGGTATTTAAGAGTATAAAAGGGGGTTGCTTGTTTAAAACCTTTTAGTTTTAAGAGACTGCTTAGAAAGATTCCTGGATATTAGTAGGGTAAGCATTGAATTGAAGCCTCTAAATGGCTGGTTGCATTACCAGGCGTTGAGTATAAAATCTTATGAAGCAAATCACTGTTTATTGATAATTACTAAATCTGAGCTGGTATAAATGATTTTTATTATATGTCAGAAGAGTTGTATTGTTCCCACCCCAGGAATCGAATCCGAGATCCAAAAATCAATCTAGGCCATTGTCTTGTCTTTCGGAGCGAAACCGATCTCACACAAATAACATGAGGGACATTTTTATTGAAAGATGTAATATACATTAATAGCATTTTTCAGAAATCTTAACTTTACTACTATCGGCAATTTGAGCTTTTATATAATATCTTACTTTTTGAGCATTAATAAAAATTTATAAAATCATTATTATTGAGATATAATTATTTTTCAATTAAACGTTATCATGGAACAAAACAAAAATGTTTTAATTGTATATTACATCTTTAATTTTTGTTAATGATGAACGTCATTTACTTACGGAAGCAAATCAAAGCTTGATTGAAGATTTTTATTTTACCATACAGGGTATGGTCAAGTATTGTAATCTCGTGCATGAAAATAAGTGTTTTTTTTGCTTCGGTTTTTCAAAATATCTCAAAAAAGGCTGAAAATATTTTGAATAAAAAAATTGAGTAAAACCATGGCGTTTTGTTCTACAAAAAAGCCCTAATAAGTGAACAACAAAAAAATTATATTTTTCGATATATTAATTGTTTTGTCAAAATGTCTGTTAGTATTTGCGTTCCCAAATTTGTGTGTAAGCTCTAGCTCAAAAGCTAGTGTGAATATCAAAACAAAATTTCACATGTCTGCATTGAGGTTAAGAGCTAATTAGATTTTGGTTGAAACTGAACTCAAAATTAAGTGGGGAGGGCCGCCCCCCCCCCTTAAAAATTAAGATTATAAGATTTTCAAAGTAAAAAAACAAGAAAAATGATATATACTAAAAAATTAATAATAAAAAGAGAGTTATTACTTTTTTCTGGAGCCAAAATTGCTCAATTTTTTTAATCAAAATAGTTTCAGCGTTTTTGAGATATTTCGAAAAAATGAAGAAAAACTACACTTTTTTCATGCACGATTATCATACCCTTTATGGCAAAGTGAAAAATAGTGTTAACTGCAGCGGCCTGCCATCCAGACGTAGATAGTAATAATTTATTCTACTAATTGAATTAATAAGACTTACTTATTTAATTGAAAAATAAGCTTAGGCACCTAAATTATGTTTTCAATTTTTTAGAATTTTTTTTTTTTCTTAACATCATATTGTGATTAGAATTTTGAATGGTTTATAAATTATTTATTTATTATTAACATTTTCTTAAAGATTTGTAATTAAGCGTGGTCAATTGCAGTCTCCTCTCCTCCCCCTTATAGGGCCAATTTTTCTTAGTACAAGTCCCGTTCCTCCCTCCCCGCCGCGCCGCTGCGCTGGCTCACCAGCTTCGATCAGTACTCTGACCGTTTCCCAAGCGACTAAGTGCATTAAATTAACCTTTCAACTCACCTAGCTATTTCAGGTATATATATATCGCAATTTAATTAACACTATATGATCTATATTTCTTTCCTTCTTGCTAAGAGGATATAATTACTTTTACAAAAAAATCATAAATTTGAAGCCGAACTATAATATTTTTGAATCCTCCTGGTTTCGCACTCGCTTATATGGTGGATAATCTTTTTGACTATTGCATAATATCAATTCAAATAGAAATATCATTTTTATTTTATTTTAACAAAAGTTTATATTTCGATTAACCTGCCAGCCGGACGAGCTTAGTAGGTATTGAATTAACTCAAAAATTTTCATTTTTTTTTTATCATTGTGACTGGAAAGTGGAGAAAAATCATTTTCAACCATTATTTTTTTCTGGGTGTGTATTTGGATTCAGATAGCTACACAAGTTAACTTAACAACGAAAAGTCAGAAAGTACGTTCTTATGCTCAAGTTTTTGTATTTCCAATGCAGAAAACTGATTAGATTTTGGGGTTTCTAGTTTTAGAATTTCTGGTTCAAAAATGCAGAATACATAATTTTTTGAATAATTTTAATGTGATTTTAAGGCACTATAATAATAAAGGCCAAATGAATAATTTATTTTATATTTCCGTTTATTATTAATTACTTATAAAGTCGCTCTAGCTTAGCCAAATACAAGTCCAGACCTGTTTCAGTCTATTAGAGATTAGTTTCTTAATTTCTATTATTCTAGCAACGACCTTTTGACTAAAAATAAAAAAAATATTAATTATAAATGATTATCAGATTTAATATAATGTATAATGAATATTTATTTTTTATTGACCTAATATAAAATATAGTATACAATTTTTTTTAATGCTACTGAAAATTTGAGTCTGTATCTCTATCTCATTTACAGAGACACATTCTAATTTCTCAAATCTTATACTAAAGACTGGCTTTAAAATATCATTTTATAATTAAACTTTTCTTTGTTTATTAGAAATGATTTTTTTTCATAATTATATCGTTTTTAGGCGTGGTAAAATAATAGTCTCCGTGTTCTTATATAATAACGCTGACAATAATTGATAAAGGAGCATTTTTGAAATTATCTTTTTTTTTCATTTAATTTAATTTCTTGAGAATTTGATAATTTTTATCACTATCGGAAAGAAAATGTTTTCAGAGTGTAGAATTATTCTGGATATGCTTTTTATTTTGGAAATAAAATAATTTATTTCGATGAATTTGAAACGATTGCTATTTAATTCTCTCTCCCAAACACAAACACCATTTATTAATTTCTTGCAAATTATCAATTTATTTATTTGATTTACCAAAATGTTTCTTAAATTAGGTATATAATAAAAAATATATCTACTTATTTATATAAAAAAAAAAAATCATCCGATAAACGCATTACTTATTCGAAACTTTTAATCCTTAATTAGCGAAAATCTCTTTCCCAAGACTATAAGCACAAGGATGATTATTTTAATTATTCGATTATAATACAATAAATTAAATAAAAATAAAGTAATGCCAACTTCCTCGTGACTTTACCATAGGCCCCTTCTCATATAATGAAATAAAATAAAATATTGATTTTTTTTTAATATTGTCAATTTTAATTTTCTTTTTTTTTTAATCTTTTCCTTACTCCCGATTTCGGGTCTCTATCAATTTTAATTAGTTAAATATTTTTGTGAGACTTTAAAGGTTCTATATGTAAAATTTGGTATAAATCTATTAAAAGGTCTACGACATATTGACAACCTTCCCCCAGTTTGTGCCACAAAGAAATATTCACATCTTTTAACAGTACCTATATATTTTCTTGGAGACCAGCTGATAGAACTTAATGAGGATTTGATGGATAGGTAGCCCAAGGAAAATGAAAAATATCATTCAAAAAAAAAAAAAATCAGAATAAAAAATAATTTAATGAAACGCTTTTCAATCATTTAAAAACTGATATTTCAGTGTATCTTCCATTCTTTTCAGGGCTTATAAAAGTTATTGAATAATCTTGCAACTGCTTCTTTCTCATTTCCATTAACAGTAGTTGTTTGGCGTTTTATTTCCATTAACATCGAAAGAATTCATCCCAAATGTTTTTTAAAAGATTTCAAATGATCTTTCATTATATTATTTCACTGGAATTCGTTATTATTATTATTATTATTATTTTTAGGCTGCCTTTCTAACAATATTAACATCTCTTTTAAAGCATTCAACTGTATATTTCAGCATTCTGAGTTTCTCGTTTTGAAAATTTTATAATTAAATTTTTTCCCTAATTTTCAGCCCGACTTCTAATCAGTTCTCAATCACAATACTTGTACAATAAACAACTAAATATGAAATTTCATTGCAATCTTCTTTTATTAGTAGAGCGTACACAAAATTTGATAATTCTCTCACCTCTAGATATTTTGTCAAAATAATTCATCTATTTTAAAATTTCATTTTCGATGTTCACTATTTAAGGTTTCTTACAGACCAAAACGCCGTTTTTTTGGTCAAAACACCTCTTGCCATTTTTGAGATATTTTGAAAAAACGAAGCAAAAAGCAACACTTTTTCATTCACGATTACAACTCCACTATGAAATATTTGACCTTAAATTATTTCGTTCTGCCATCCTGTTAGGGCGTTTATAATTTCAAGTTTAATAATTCAAGTGATTATTAAAATTTGTTAAGAATATTAAACTCCTACTTATAAATATATAGTATTTATTAATTTATTTATTGCTCTGCTTTTATTTGTAGCATAGTGTCGACCCCGGTGCTAGATTTATTTGTTTCTTCCATCGTAGCCAGCTACGAGGAGGCACTTCATTTCGACCCACGAGGTATGTAGATACCTAACATAGCTACTAATTGAATTTTTCAATAAAGTTTTTTTTAAGAGAATGTTACCAATTTTCCATTTAAATAAATAAATAAATAATTTCACTATATATATCCTTGATGATTTTCATTTGGTGATAAATTTTTCCCTATTAATTTTAAAACAAACAGATACAAAAGATGTTCAGATTTAAAAACGGTGTCAAATTTATTGATCTCTGAGAAAATATTATGAAAAGATAGAAAAGAACTAAAAATTGTATATAAATTAACCCTAGGATGCATGACTGTCACGGTATACATATTTTCATGATATGGGTGAAATATACCCATTATGAGAAAACACAATAAATATTATTTATAAACCATATTTATTTGACCATTTTAACATTTTGTTATTAACATAACATAAACTAATTATTTTACAACGTTAAGACAATTATTACATTTATATACAGTGTCTTCCTTACATATTGGCTTATTACAAGAAATACATTGTCTGTCACATTTTCTATATTTTTTTGTTGGACACATTTAACAGCGTGCTTTTATAAATATTTAACTAGCTGCAAGGCCCGCCTTCGTCGGCCCTCTTGCTAACCAGGGAGAACGCCCCCTGGACCCCCAGCCCTCGAACCCCACCCCAACCACCGCCCCACCCCACCACCCCACTACACCCATGGACCCTCACCTAAACCCTCCACACCACCCTTCAACCCCACCCCTGTACCCAGTTTTTTCATTTCTAGCCTTCTAGTGACCCACAGATTATGTCTCCATATCCATATTATTCACACTCTCACTGCTACTACTATCACTATCAATTGCATTTCTTGGCAATGAATTATAATTTGGGTCTATAACTTCATTGAGAGCTGCATCTTAAACATCTCCATAATCAGAATCTTCACTTGATTCTGATCCAACATACGAAGTTTCGTCGAGCCATTGCAGGACAGTTTCTTCAAAATCAGGGTCGGTATATTTGACAGATTACCTTTTCCTACCACGTGTCGATGCCATTTCTACAAAAGAGGCTGCATCTAAAGCTAATTTAAATATAATATAGAATAGAAACCTACCGAATTACAAATATTTTCTACGATTGAAAACACAACCACAAAACACAAAACAGCTTCGGCAGATTACAACTAACTAACGTAGTAAAGGACACAAATTCAAGAATGAAAGTGGAAAATCACTAATAATTAGTATACCAACCAAAATTAAATGAATGCACCAAATTTTAAACTAGAGAAGGTGAAATTGAATATCACAAATTAGTTCGGGTACAAAATACCCATGTCATGTAAATAATGGTAAAAATAATAATATGTAAATATTTAAATAACAATTTACGGTACACGTTAACACTTCTATTTCATTCATAACTAACCAATAGAGGAATTCATGACATTTGATTACATTTCTTACACATCTTATCAGTAAAAAAACAGAATTTTATTACAACGTGGGTATAAAATACCCATGTTATGCATCCTAGGGTTAAGCAAACATGGTTTTATTTTGAGATATTACGATTTCTCTGGAACTACTGGAGCTAATAACTTTAAATTTGGTAAAAACGTTAGTTTAAATTCTAATTTTAAAAGAGTGAAAGAAGGAAAAATTTCTAAAATCTCGTTTCCATTCGATTTCATTGCGGTGTTAAGTCTTAAAATTGGTAAAATTTATACAAAATTTCCAGTTTCTAGCTACAGTAGTTACGACAAAATTCTAATGAAACCAAGATTTTATATTTTTGATCCACTCCTTTAAAATTTGAACTTAGAAAAAAAAAAACTTTCTTAGCAATCGTCGTTGAACTAATTTTCATACCAAGATTCAAGCTATTATACCTCTAGTAGTTCAGGTGAAATCTTAATATCTTAAAGTGAAACCATGTTTTTCTAATTTGTAGTTGTTAGATCTTTTCTATCTTTTCATAAAATCCCCACATGAACATATTAATTTTTATGCAGATTTTAATTCTGAACATCTTTTGTTTTTTTCACTTTTGTTTTAAAATAAATAGCGAAATATTTAACATTCATTGAATTTCCTATTTAACAAAAAAACGAAAAACAGTTCTCTGTAGAATTCACAAATAGTTATATAAAAGTATTTATTTTAATAATTTAAGAGAAAAATCTTATTTTTATATTACTAATTTGGGATCATTTTTTCTTATGTAGTCTTATCTATCTTAAAAATTGTATGTAGTTTTAGTGTAATTTTAATTTAGTTATTTTTTCTGTTTCATTTTCTATGGTGTTTCGTCTAACCCTTTGATCGTATCTTTTCTTCTTCTGTTGACTTCATTCTACTCAACACTTGAATCTGCACATCATAGCTACGCATTCAAAATAAGTACTAAATCTATTTTTTACTAGCATGGCGTTTAATTTATCTAGGGAGCAATTTTTCTTAAAAAATTAGGTTGTTTTATCTTTCAGCGTTCCCCAAAAGTTTTAATTATAGATTAGAGAAATAAAATACCTATAGATACCTATTTGATTAAATTTAAGTATTCAATTTAGAATTGGATTTAATTTTTTAAAATTTTAACAAATTAATTTTTTCTAAATTCATATTAAAATTTTTCTTTTCTATATACTTGATTTTTTTTGAAAGATTTAAAATTTTGTTTTAATCCGAATTTTCCAAATTTTTGCATATAATTCAATATTTTTTTTTTTTAATTTCAAATTTAGATTTTTTTTTAATTTAATTAATATACAACAGTAGAAGAGTGATTTTCAGCATCCCCTTCATCACTTTTTGGATGGAAATGTGTTCCAAGAATAAAAGGAGGATCTTCAGAGGGCGGATATCTCTTCACAAAGTAAGACACTGTTTAGGATTGGTAGTTTTCTTTGGGTCTAAGTTTGTCGAATATTAATATGTCGTTAGGGCTTTTTCTTTCAGGTTCATCGCCTCTCCCTCCGATGGATACAAAACCACTACAATTATTTGCATGCATTATTTTTTAAGATATTATACACGCAATAAGTGGATTGGAATTAGCTTTAGATTTAGGAAGGTGGGAGGGTAACGCCATGCCAACCTCGGGGATGCTAATCCGTTCTCTAGATGTTTATAGATACAGCCGCCTACGAGAGCAGAGAGATGAAGTCGAGGTCTTCCGCAAAGGAGTTCTGTAATTACTCAAGGTGAATATTGTGTTACACTTCATTAAAAACTTTTAGATAGAAAATATATTTATTGAAATTTTATATATATAAAAAAAAAAATGAATTCAATTATGTTTTCTGAAAAATTCATTAAAAAGAAAAAAAAATAATAGTTTTTTTTTATTTCTTTATTTAATGTCACCGGGAACAAAGCCCATTTAGACAGCACATAAGTAGAGTGTTAGTAGGGTTAGTGAGGGAGCCGAGTTTTCAGCCGGTAGAAACTTTTATTTGCCAGCCAGGATCGAGCCCCGGACATCATCATAACCGATCGATGCCGAAGCGAGGTCAGTGCGTTAGCTGACTGAGCTACCCGACTCCCCGAAAATAATAGTTAAATATGTATAAATTTTGATTGTTGTTTCATTAAAACATATATAGAAAGTCAATTTTGGCGGTAACACAAAAAGAGTAATAAATATGTATATGTTAAAAATTAGTACGGCATTTTCTGCACTTGGTTTAAAGATTATTTTACTAATCCTTGGCTCCAATTATGTCACCAAACACGTGAATTAATCTTATTATATTAAACGAGCAATTCTTATATATATATATATATATATAGAATCGGTTTCTCGAAAACGGCTGGGACCGTGTGTCAGCCAAGTTCCGTATAATTGACATAATAATACAACTTAAACAAAATTTATTTTTTCCTTAAAATTTTTATTAAATGAGCTCAACGAATTTAAATAATATCTGAATTTCTTTGTGGACCATTAAAATTACGCTACGGACCACCGGTTGCTGGCCGCTGCACTGGAGGATAAATTTTCTCCCAAAATTAGCTTTACATCAAGGCAAACTTCCCAGAATGCTATCTTAACATTAAAGTTCAGCTCCCGAGGTGATAATCTCTCGCTTGATATGAAATAAAACATCTAAAATGATCTTTGATGATATATCAAAGATAGCTCGTTAGGTTAAAACAACAAAAACAAAAAAAAAACATTTTTTTAAAAATTTCCATAACTTAATTTTAGAATATTAATTTCTTTTTTAAATAAAATTAGTTATTGATGGTTTCTTTGGAGTTAAATTTGCACTATAAGAATATAATTAAAAATTGGCTAAATCAAAGCCTGAATAATGCAATTTCTGTGCCTCTCAACAGCTCCGGTTGTCTAAATACAGGCGTTGCCATAAAGTGCTGCTTATTTCTGAGATTTTTTGTTGCTATGTTTTGTTAAATCTACGATGTTAAATAGAACGAAAAGTTAATTAAATGCGCGTAAGCAGAAATTTTCCCAGGGGAGACTATTTAACTAAATATTGATATAAACCAGTGCTTCTCAAACTTTTTGAAGTCGGGGACCATTAAACTCTTAACAATTTTTTTGCGCGGAACACTTACAATACAACATATAAACTTTAAAGCAGAAGGGACCAGCCCGGTAGTATATGGTGGTTGTAGATATTCTTATTATATGAAAAACCACCCGGTCTAATCACCAATTAGATACAACAATTATTTCATAGTGCATTGATTTTTCTTTTGCAACAATTTTTAATTGTGTATTTGATGAGCTAAAAAAGTACTAAATTAAAGTACTATAGTAATCTTTGTAGGCCGATATGTACCAAAAACTAATAATCGCTTCATTTTGTTAAAGTGATGGTAGGTTTTCAATTTCATTTCAATCGTTCTAACTAACGGTGTGGAAAAAATCGTCTACGAAAAAAAGGAATCCATCCCAGGGAATGAATGAAAAAATCGAACTTTTTAGGCTCTGGACGCGACCCCGTGTAAATTTTGGCAAAACCGTAAAATGCTAAAATTCAACCTGTTTGAAAACTACAATTTGTGACTTTGGTTGAGACCATGGGTTTCGTAGTCATTTCCTGGGGTATCTTTGAAGTCGCGCTTGGCGCGAGACCGATTACAAGAAATGATTTATCTCCTTCTACTGGATAAAGTAAAAATAATGTATTTCGAGAGTGGAATATTCACTATTGAACAGCAATAAAAGTAACTATAAATGTATTTGATTTATTGTAGGAAAAGTTTTGCAATAACCAAGTATTTTTGATCTAAAATTAGAAAAATATGAAAGTCCATGGCTTGAGATCAAGTCAAATATCGAGTTGAGCGCCTTTTATTCAAGACCTAAATAATAGAAAAAGACAGCGAGAAACAAAAATTGAATTTCAAATTCAAAATTATATCAATTACAATTCTTCAGAAATATACATTATTTGTCATGATTAAAAAGTATAAGGGTACACAATATAAATCCCAACTCCAATTTTGCCATTTTTAATATTATTCAGTACGCTTGCCGGGGGGCTCTGATTATTGAATTTACTGAGAAATTTCATTTTGTTTCTCTGATTCGTCTTTAGAAATATCCGAAACACGAAGAAAAAATATTTTTACGCATGATTTTGTCTGCATGTTTTTGGCCTCGCCTCTCTGGATTATAATATTCACGATAGTTCAAAAACTAAATATCGCAAATTTGTCCTGGTGCCGAAATTTTTGTATTTCCAAAATAAAGAACTGATTCAATTTTGGACTTTCTAATTCTAAAACTTCGTTTGGAAAAACAAAAAATTAACAAAAAACTGAATCTTTATATGGGGGGCTCTTGAAGGGTTGTAACAAATGAACTAAAATTTAGCACAAAAGTTTGTATTAATAAGCAAATGATCACAAAAATTGAAAAATCTCCAAAATATGCGCAGTGCTTACACGGAATCATAAAAGTTTTTACTTTTTCTCTAAAAGTTTAAAGGTGTCTGATATTAAAAATATTTTCTACCCTAGAGTAAATAGCAAGAATTGGTTTAGAAGTTAAATTATATTTTTAAGAAGAAATTATTAAGGGTGCTCTCTGCTTGAGTTAAATAAACATACACACTATAGTTCCAAAGGCTTTGCCTTCATCTTAAACTTGTTTTAAATCAGTATAATAGGTGAAGGAGTATGTTTATTCACATCAAGAGGAGGACACCTAACCTTAGGATTAGAAGATCTCAGGAGCAGATAAACTCATATTATTGTAAGTAAAAGTAAAATAATAATAATAATAATAACTAGGGCCAGTTTATGCTCCTCCGGAAAAATACCGGATATATTTGACTACCAGCCAAAATCGTAAACAATATTATTTGAGTGAGCACTTAATTAGATACGAGAATATCTACTCTTTGACAGCGATTTTATGTCGACAAGTTGACCTCCATCTAAATTTAACGGCAAGTGAACAACCCGACACTGATAAGCATAAATAAATAAATGAAATAAAATAAATTCATGTGATCAACCACATAACTTTACTATACACATGATGTATTCTCTCTTATATTTAATATTTAATAAATTAATTTATAATCATTTACAAAAGAACTCCCCTTTTAGTTTTTTCACTTTACTAATTAATCATATCTACTTTTAAATATAGATTTATTTATTGAATGGAGGACTCTTCTAGGGTGAATTTGAAAATTTTAGCATGTTAAAAATAATTTGACTCCCCCCCCTCTTTAGGTCACTATTATAAATCATTTCCGTAAAGTGGTTTAGGGTGAATATGCAAAATCTCGTAAAAATTGATCAAAGGGTCTAGGACGCGCTTATATTGATAATTCTATTTTTCCAATTTGTTGCCCGAAAAAAATAATGACTTTCTTTTTTATCATAAGACTCATTCAAAGTAAATTTCAGCAAAGTTAGTATTTTAGATTGAAAATTTTACCATTTTAGTTGCTTAAGAACCCCCCCTTCCCTTGATTTTGAATTAGATTTTACCCAAAATCTAATCAGTTCTCAATACACAAAAACTACATATGAAATTTCGTTTTGATGTTCACACTAGTTTTTGAGCTAGAGGTAACGTAGGTACTAACGTTCTAAAAGACATTTTGATAAAATAATTAATACATCGTAAAATATACCTAATCTTTTCGATTTTCACTAAATAAAGGTTTCTTGTGGATCAAAAAGACATGGATTTGCTCAATTTTTTTAATCAAAATAGTTTGAGTCGTTTTTTAGATATTTCGAAAAAAATTAAGTAAAAAAACTTTTTTTTTCAGTTACGATTACAATACATGACCTTAAAGTAAAAAAAAAGTAATAATATCTTTATCTCTAATAGTTTTAAAATTATTCATTCAATGAGGTCAGTTCACAGGAACGGGGGACAATCCAATCGATTTTAGTTAGTTAGAATTTAGTTCTCATTAGCATTTGAATCCATTAATGCCTTAAAAAATCAGAACCCGACCAGCTCAATGAAAAAGTCTAATTCCACGTTCTCATTAGATAAAAGGTTCATTAAATAAGAGATGAGATCGTGAGTCCCTTTAATCGTGTCATTTACATGTGCGCCTTACAGGCCTTTTATGTTTGTGACAGGAGAAAAGAGAAAGTTTATCATCCAGGTTGAACCAACCCAAAAAGGGCTATCCCTTTTTTAAAGAGAGCTGGTCTTTTTTTAAGCAAAACCCTAATTTATACCCTCGTCAGGTTAACCGTTTAATCACCAATTGTGTATCGTTAACAAGCAGCTTATCACTCTAATTGTTTTGAATTTAGAAATGGGGGGTTGGACAATTTGACAAGGCCTGCAATAATCAAGCTCATCAAATGAACCATCCATCACCCAAGCGCTTGGAGTCTTTGTTCTAATAGCCAATATATATTTTACGCTCAATCAACTTCTTATATCAAGAAATGGCCAAATTCACTCATGTTTCGAATAGGATTCGCAACTATGGAGCTGATGCTCTTGTTTTTCTGGATGAAATAAAGATGCTAATGATAAAAAAATATGCAATGTAGCCAGAAGAAATCTTCAATCCTTCAAAACTCCAGTTTACAAAAGAGTTAAACTTCAAATCAACCCTTCAATATTTGTTTTTTATTAGACACCCTAGTAGCATTGGCAATCTGCCCTTGCGGGCAATAAGCTTATTTACAGACAATAAATGAAAAATGACATGATTAGGATTTACAGTATTTGAGATAGAATAATAAATTGAGCTTTACATTAAGGTGGAACTTTTGTATTTTGTATTAAAACTATGATTAAAAATAAATTAAAAGTAATATAAAAAGATAAAAAGAAAGAAAAGGTTTGGCGTGATAACGTGAAGCGCTGTTTTAGGTCGATTAGTCTGTGTTTTTTAATCTTGTTGGTGGTAATTTCTTTTATGATGCAAGTATTTTACCTTAGTTTTGTGCCGTTATCATAAAAAAAGAAAAATAAGTTTTCCTTTCAGGCAGGTAATGACTATTTTATTAATAGCCGTCAAATATCATATCAATAATACTTTTTATTTTATCTCCCATATGGCAATTCAATTTTTTTTTTTCAGATTTTCTACATTTTTTGAATTGCTACAGGCTTAAAATCTAATTAATTTTTTATTTTATAAATAAAAACAAACAAAAAACTTTGGCACAAAGGCAAACTCATACTGACTTATAAAGAGAAAAAAATCATTCTTGGAAATAATTTTCACCGCATTTCGGACATTTCTAAAGAAAATAAGCAAAATAAATAAATAAATAAAAAAGTAAAATCAATACTTCTCGACTCGCTCAGTGTACTGAGTAATTGAATAATTGAAATTAATCTCTAGGTTTTTTTCTACTCCGTTGGCCTCGGAAATTAAATGACCATTTAGCCAGTCTCTAGGTATATACGGGTATATAGGGAAAGATGGAGACTAGAACCTTTCCACCCCCTCCTCAGAAACTTTTGGTTTTAGGCGTGCATTGTTTTCTATAAATATGCAAATAGTATAGATTAGACATCGATCAACTTTATAATAAAACTGCAAGCAATTATCCAACCAGAAACATTGCCCAATTATCTTCTCTCTAACAATCTGATGAATAGATTTGTTCATTGACACGGGGGAATTACAAAAAGTAAAGATTCATACTAGATAAGCTAATGCTGAATTAGATATAGATAATATAAAAAATTAGTCATAGGTATATAAGTACATATATCAAAGGAAATCACAAGAGGAATATTTACTAGATTCGAGATGGAATAGATAATTTATAAATATACAGGGTGCGAGGCATGAAGTGCTACCAATTCAAAACACTATCGAGAATTTATTTTTAAGTATTTTTATTTACTACAAAAGCAAAAATATTCTAAATATATTATATTTTTTATAAAACATCCTTTTATTCGATGTATTCTCCTTTTTCTTTAATAATTAGATCAAGTCTATGAAAAAACGACTTATATGATGCACGAACGTGGTCTGACGAAATTCGTTTCCATTCTCGACGAAGCGCTTACTTTAACTTCCATATTTTTCAGTGCAAACCCTGGCCTCTAAAATTGCCCAGATGAAAAAGTCTATTGGATTTGCATCTGGTGAATTCGAAAGCCATCGTAGAGCCAAAATAGAGTGTGGATCGTTTTTTCTTAACCAATCTTGATTCACAGGAGCTTTATATGATGGTGCTGAATCTTACTGTAACGTCCACGGTCTGGAACCGAAATGCTTACTTGCCCAAGGCCTCAGAGGAGTTTCCAAACCATTTCACGGTAGTTAGTGACATTTACCTTGATGCCAGGTTCCAAAAACACATGTGGAGAGCGCTCATCAGTAGTTACTGCGGCCCATACCATCACCTAAACAGGATAATGACTTCTGGTGGCCAAGCGAGTGTTCTAATTATCGTTTGATCTTTCACTTAGCCATACCCGATCGTTTGGTTTGTTCCCAAATTGTTCAATGATGAAAATTTTTTATCAAAAAAAAAAAATGTTTGAAAATTCACCAATCGTGTGCAAGCGTTTCAACTCTTTCCAACCGAACTTTCGTCTGCTTAGGGTTGAGCTCATGAACTTTTTGTATCTTGTAAGGCTTAACATGAAGATGATTTTCCATTATTCTTCGAATACTCTGGTGAGATATATGCATTTCCTTGGCGATTTTTCTGGCGCTTCGGATTTGAGTGAATTCGAGCCTTCAGTTTACGAATCATACTGGACTAGTAGCACTTTTTTCGGACTGCTTCCATACCGTTATTTTACACTACCAGCATCGTTGTACCGATTTATGGTTCGGGACACGAATATTTTATTCATTTTCAGATGCTGAAGATCTTTGATAATGGCTGAATTCGATTTCTAGCCAAATAAATCGCAATAACACTATTACGTTTGAAATTCGTGGTTATAAAATTTTTTACAGACGCAATAATCGAAAATGCTTTCGTACTCTTGTTGATAACTAAATGAACTAACAGTATGTTCAATTTAAGTAAAAAAAAATTGAACGGTTTGACATCTATATAGGTTTGAATTTAGTAACACTTCATGCCTCGGACCCTGAATGTATGTCAGAAGGGTTGTGTTCACCCCATAGGGTGGCCAATTGGCCTGGATTGCTAATTTTGACACACTGGTTCAATTCCCTATTTGGGTGAACACAACACTTCTGACATAGGTATTGTTGAAAATCATCTATTCCATCACGAATTTAGAAGATGACAACCTCTTGTGGTTTCCCTAAAAATTTAAAGTCTACTCCAATCTGCACAGAACGCTTTCAGCTAGATTAGCTTCAGCTTAGTTAGCCGTGACTCGTTGACTAAGATATCTTAAATGCAGTGGCCTAACTAGATTATTTATATTTCAATTTAATAAAGTATTAAAATCTTTTTTTTTAATAATGTTTTATTGCTTTTTATTTATTCCTGGGACTGTCTTCAATTGAAATCCTGTTTGCTGATTTTTTTTTTTTTTTTTTTTTATTATGCAAAGAAACACTTTAATTAAAATTTATGTCGTGTTGTTGATTTTTGATGTCAAATATTTAATATTAGGATTATAATTTATAACTTTTAATAAAATGTAGGTTTCTGCCAATGTGCATCAGTCTTTAGCTGATAGGATATTTTTTTGGTATGACAGGATCTGGGGGACAGGGGGAAATGTGCCCCCGATGGCAAATTTTAAGAAGCGGCACATTTTGGGAAGCGGCAACTTTTTTGTAATGTAATTTTAAAATAAAATGGTGTTACAATTTAAATGATTTATTTTTGACACGACCATATCGTTGTTTATTATAATCCATTTACCATTTTTGATCATACTTTACTTGGTTGGGGGGGGGGGGGGCCAAGTTGGCGGGGCAAATTTAAACCCCCCCCCCCTGACAAAAGACCTAGATCTGGCTCTGATTAATCTCATTAATGTATTTCTTAATGAAAATAATATTCTGGTGGTTTGAATTTGTCTGTATTTTATATTCAGTAGAACATTCATCGATATTTCAGCATAATATCGTCTGAAAAAAATTTATTATGATAATAAATGAACAAATATAATATCATTAATTTGTTCATCTTTTTCTAAATAGACTAATGGGGTATTCATGCTGGATTACATTCAATGAATTGATAATGAACGTATCAATGGCGTCCTCGTGAATCCTCCACCCGATTATAAAGTATTTACTTTGAGATATTGATCCATGCATTTGTTTAATAATATATAATTAAGCAACTGGTATAATACTACACAATAGATAATAAGAGGAGATTTTGCAGTAATTATTAGCTTTGTTCGTGGTACACTTTACGAACATAATCAGATATTTTTGTGTGGTGATGTCATGGGTAAAAATAAAATTCCGTCCAAAAATTAAAAAGAAAAACTCACTTTGTTTTTTAAATGTTTTTTATCGGTGACAAAACAGCACAAAAAGTTCTGAACATGTTTGTAACGCTTACTACAAATAAAACTAATAATTCTATATAGTATATCTTATGTCACGCTTATCGTGATTTTCGCCAATAAACATAAATAAAAATTTGATTAAGTAAAAGGCTCAATAAAGGATTTTCGATATTTTTGATTTTATTAGTATTTTTATTTTTTTATTTTCTAAAAAGGCAGTGTTTTTTGAAATTGCAAGAACATACAAAATTTCCTCAATTTTAACTCTATAAGTTAACGAATTAATTTTTAGAAAAATAATTTATTATGTTTATTATCAATAATTCAAATTTGCAATATAAATTCTTCCTTTTTTCGAGTTTCGGGGTTTTGAATTCCACCTGTTTGTTTAATTTCATTACTTTTTTATCTTCACTATTTAAAAAAAAGCCTAAAAAATGAGAGAGACCTTGAAACCTAAAATTTTCTAAAAATGTATGGAATATCTATAAAAATTTTAACTTGGTATTTTTCGCGAAAACTTAATTTCTATTACTTCACGTAGAAACTATCATTTCAGTGGAGTAATGGAAATAACATCAAATATATATAAAAAATAATTATATATAGGTATAATAATAAAAAAATAGAGATCTCGTTGATACTTTGGTGGTCTAAAATATTCTTGGACCACATAGTAAACATTTAAAAAATATTTTTTGATTTATTTACGATGTTTCTGCTCCATTTAATACCTAATAGTGAAATGAAGCTCATCGCAACAACATTAAATTTAACGAGTGATGGAATCTTATTTATGATATTTATTTGATAATGTTTCTACTACGCTGGAATGTGAGCTTGTTTATTTAATTATTGTTTGTTTTATTAAATAAATAACTACAATATGAAAATTTAACTTTGGCCAGAATTAAATTTGTATTTGTTAACTATATTTTAGAAATAAGAGAACATAATTTAATCAGTCATTTCAGAAACGACACATGTGTCATTTATGTTATGTAAACGGCGTTCCACACTACGACTTACAAACACAAAATAAGTTCACAAGAGGTAGAAAGGTTTGAATAAACCGAAAGAACGGCTTGAGCGAGTTCAAGCCAACCCATATGCTTCATCTTACTTGTGCAACCCAAGTTAGCACAGGCAAAAAGGCTCTTAACATGTGCTTTTTCTGAAACTCTGATTCTATTAAAGAAAGAAGTGATTGACATTTTTTTAACTTCACTCACCAATGAGATCAATAACCATAATAGGATCGTCCCCATATTTTTTGCTGCGTTTTGAGTTATAATCAGGCTCGTTAAGTAGAAATGCGGCGACGTATGGCGTGAAGATGGCTGTGTACATAACCAGAATGAGAATGATCCAGTCCCATACTGCTTTGAAGGGGCTGTAGTGCAATATGGTCCATTTGTGAATGCGGGGAGATTGCAATTTGTATTCTGGCAAGACATCTGCTCCAAGCGACAGCACCTATGAAATGTAAACAAAGAAAAACGTTAGTCCGATTTATAAAAAAAAAAAAAAAATGATATACTTTTTATTAAATTTTAATATTCTTATCATATCACTATGCACTACCCATGGAAGAACTTTTTATTTTACAAATACATCTATACAGGGTGAGGCAGTCCAAGTGTTACTAAATTGATGTTTAGATATCTTCCAAACCGCTCATGACATCATGTTTTTTACAAGCTGTGAAAACCATTTCATTCTTTGTTGAAAGATAAAAAATAAATTCGCAATGGAATCAAAAAGGTACAATTATCTTGCTTTGTATTTGGCTGTAAAGTCACAAAAAGTTATCGTTCGAGAGTTAAAATAGCTCGATGTGTACAAAATGTTCGTGTATTGGACCTTAACTTGTTATAACGTCGTGAAATGCAACAAAGATGGCCGAAAACTAACAACAACTTTCTCAGGAATGGTTCGGAAGGTGAAGGATTTAATTAGCAGAAATTCCAAGCAGAGCGCAAAAGAGTTGGCAAAAGACCTAAACGTGTCATCAAAGCAATGGCCGCATATTGAAAAATGAGCACTAACACAAGTCCTACAAAATACAAAAAGTGCATCACATCGGCGCAGATGAATTAAGGTACGAAAGATCACAGAATCTGAAGTGCTCGTTCACGACTGGGACTCTTCACAATTTGGTCTTTTCTGATGAGAAAATATTCACTATCCTGCAATACGTGAAAAAATAAAATGATATAGCGTTTTCAATTGGTAACACTTGATCTGCTTCAACCTGTATATTCGACATATAGTAATTACAAAACTGCATAATAAGATTATTAACTTTTTTATTATGAACAGTGGCATAGATAAGGAGAGTTTCTAGGGGGTCCGGATCACTTACGGAGTCCAGTTTTTGAAATAAAACTTCTCTAGCCCCACTCTAGACTATATTTTCTAAATATGTCCTAATAAACATAAAGAGAGAAGATATGGAATTTTTTTTCTTTCTAATCATATGAGTATTATCATTGGAAATAATTTAATTCAATTTTTCACTTTAATACGATTAAGCAGAGTTATAGGAGTATCGTCATTGTACCCTGGTCCATTGGAGCTAATTTTACATAAGGAGTAAAAAATGAAATCTTTAACTGCGGAATAAAAAAATAAATTTAATATTGTAGTGAAACAAAAAGTGGTAGCTGTACCTACTAGAATGTATACATAATGTATATTTTCACGACAAAGTTATATCTGAGTGGTGGATTAGGAAGATTTGTTAACTCATATCATACGTTGAATTTTGTGGTCGGACATGCCTCCCTAATCGAAAATCTATCTATGCCACTGAGTCACCAATATAGATAATGAATACATAGACATAACTAAAGTAGAGCAAAGAATATATTCATATATGAGTTAAAATGTTAATATCTAAATAGTAATTAAAATTACATTACGCTGTAGTAGAGTTTTTAATTTAAAATAAATAAATATATGATTGTGTCCCTTCCTGTCAATGAATTAATTCCAATCTTACCGAGAAGTAAATTTAGGTAAATGTAATTGTATATTAGGACTGAAGATGAAACCAAAGTTTTCGAAATTAAAAATAAGACACAATCTTATGTTTATTTCTCATAATATCTAAATATATTAGCTAGATTTTGTCTATACTTTATCAATAATGGGAATTCAAGAAACTTCAACTAGGATCGAAATGTCTTTAAATTTATACCAAAATACAAGGCCCGCGGAACGATTTTTTAAAGGATATGGCTCAAACTTTTAAAGAATTCGGATTTTTGTTTTGAAATAAGTTTGCCTTCTTCTCTCTCTCTTAAAAGAATTTCTGAATACGAACATGCAATATGATACTCCTATAAATGATGTCATTAAATACAAATGGAATTTTTAATAGTTTTTGGAACGAAGTTCCTTATGGGACGCCTCGGGGTGGTACCCTAGTCTGTGAAAAGTGTCCGTAACGTTAAATAAAAACAAGCGAGCCAATGCTCATGCGCGCGCATCCACTCAGCCACTCTGGGGGCGGGGCCTCTGGCTTGTGCTCTGGTCGGGAATCGATGCTGTTCGATGTTGAATCTTTCGATTCAACAGGTATTATTTCATTACCCTCCTCTACCTCTCTGCTTCTATTTATCGAAATAATCCTCTTTAAAAATTTTATTAATTTAATAGACAGAATAATAGAATTCAATAAAATGGCATCGAATTCAGAGACAGAACATTCAGAACATTTCGTTATTCAGCAACAAATAACAAAGGTGTGCTTACTTAATTAATAAATAAATGAAAATGAAATGAAAATAAATAAAAGAATATTGCAATAATTCTACTAATTTATTTATTATATTTCCAGCTAATAGAAGAAAATAATCAATTAAAAAAAAATCTACTAAAGGTAAGCGTTATATATTAATCGTGGGTGTATGTGTAAAATCCCCGTGAATCCCTAATTGATTTCATAACTAATTCCTATAATTTATTTATTTATTTAATTAATTTTATTTTATTATTTATTTATTCTATTTAAGGAAATAAAAATTAAAGAAGAAGAAAAAATTCCTTGGAATTTGATTTCCAACGAGGATTTGATGAATTATTATTAAAATATCTAAGATTATTTATTTATTTATTATTAGAGTATCTATTAGTTAGATATTTATATAATATACTGAGTAAAACATTGTATAAATTCATATACTGTTTTTTCTCAAATTCAAAAATATTTCCAAACAAGTTTGTTCAGTACCCACCTCTCCATCCCCTCCCTCGATTAGCACTCATGGATTTAATTTTAACATTTTTTTATTTTATTTTCTTTGAAGGAAAGAAATACGAAAAAAAAGCCGAGTAACAAAAAAGGTATCGGGAGCGTGAAAAAAAAAAAAAACAAGGTACGGTATATAATTTATATACCGTATATTATATATATTATAATATTTTGCAGTGTAATTTTAAATACGACTGTAAAGTTAGTAGACATCAGACGAGAAATTAATGATTTTATAATCAATTTCAGTATCGGAGAAAAATATAAAAAAAAAAAAAACAAGTAGGCAATATCAACAAGAGTATCGACAAAGAATAAAAGAAAAAAATACAAAAGATCCAAGGTATGGTATGAAAATTATATACATTTTTAATAAATTTATTATTACCATTAATAACTGTAATTAATTTTAGTACTTACTACTATCGATGCTGTTTTCTCGAGATATTTGGCAAAAATCGAATCACAAATATATATATCTTATTTTAGTTACCATAAAGCTATAGTTTCTATGATAGAACATAATTAGGCTTAATTATTATTATTCATATAAATACCTGTTTCTTTTTGTATATTATTATTATTATATATTATATATTTTTATAAATCATTGTAAATAAAATAAAGGTGTTAAGATAATTTTATAAAGTAGTTTCTTTGCTTTTTATCGATAAAAAAATCATAATAAAAAATGTATACCCGAATAATTATTTTTCTTTATACCTAGAATAGAACTTAAAATTAATATTTTTATAATAAGGAACTTCGTTCCTATCCGGTGTCCTACGACACAGATCGACTTTTTTTTTTTAGTATTTAGTACCCTCGGACACCTGACAATCTAGGTCAGTTTCAATGTAATTTGTTTTCTCTTTTTTTATCATGTTTTTTTTCTATTTTAAATTAAAATCTTCCCTAAGAATATAATGTATTTAATGATGGAATGATTAATGCTGATGAAAGAATTCATAAACAAGAGCAAAATATCTAGATTAGTTCCCTGATTGTCATTGAAGAACTTGTCAGTTTTGTTTTTATTACTTGGGCACCTTAAACATAAACGGTTAATGTCGCCAATAAGAAAGTAGACAAGTTCTTTAATGGAATTTTGTCCCTTGTTGGAGAATCACGTTTTTAGGATTCCATGTTGCTACTCAAAATCAGTGATGCATCCAGAAATTCTTTTCGGGAAGAAAGGGTGTCTTATTTCTTTGGAAAGAAAAAATAGCAGTTAAAAAAAATGAAAAAATGTCTCATTTTATAGATTCATTATACATTTACCCTGAAAGGCAAACTATGGTGAGGCAGTTGAACGGACTACTTATTCTGTTTATAAGCTTGTCAGAATGTTTTACCAAATAAAGTTTTCAAAAAACACTAATAATAATAATGTTATTGTAGAAGTGCAGACAGGCGTTGAGTTATACTAGGCCATAAAAGAAGAAGGTTGTTGTTTTCTCATATAAATTAAAATCCTTTTTCAATGAGTTGAAATCGAAATTTAATTTTTTTGATATTTGTTAAATAATGAAACAGTTTTGGCAACGACTCGTTACCATCCTCAGTCTAAAACACATAAAAAATTTATTAACAAGATGGATAAAGATATCATGTAAGGGATGTACAAAAATATATGTAGGAAATTAATTGTTTAATTAAGTATTTAATTTAAAAGTGAATTATATTGAATTCTGTTTAAGATCATATGTTTGACACATGTCCGGCTGGGCTTTGTGCCCTTGTGAAGGCCGCATTCTTTCTTCTTAGCCGGGTATTGTCCCGAAGGTCTTTATGTTCAGGCTAAAAGCATGTAATAAATATTATTATGACAACTTGTGTCCAAGGGCTGTCAGCTGCCGACACCCTCACCCCACTTATATGCATGTGTGTGTGTAAGTGTATGTGTGCGCTGCCAAGGGTTGGTTGCAACTGCAAGACAGTTGGTTGAAAAACGAGTGATGGTTAAGACATGCTTGTCGATTTGATATAGTTGAAAGCCAGTGGTGCTTAAGATGATACGTTAATATTAAGATGATGTGTATTATGATGTTTAACGACGACCCCTAGACACGAATATGTATAACCCCCTTTTTGTAAATAAATATATATATAAAGAATGAATTAGTGTGTTATTATTTCACCCCTATGAGCGAAGGGGGTGAAACCGCCCCTTCTACATATATTATCATATAATGGAATTTTGATACAATGCAAAATTCAATATAAAATTTATGGAGGTTATTGTTGTCGTTACCTCATATTTGTAAATCCAAGTACATTGATAACATATTTATTCCATACAAGAATGCAATTGCATCCAAAACTAGATATTAGTAGAAAGTATAAAAGCAAATATCATTACAGATTGAGCCAACTCAAAACAGTAGTATGAAGGACATATAGTAAAATATAATATTTTAAAGAGAATTTTAATTTATATGAGACCACACCTTCTTCTCTTGTGGCCTAGTATAATAACTCAAAGCCTGTCTGCACTTCAACATTAATAATTGTCAAAACCAAGCACAAATTAATAATAATGTTATTATTAATGATAATATTTTCCATTAAGGTCTGTGCTTGCTTTGTATTTTTCAGGGGATGCTCAAGCACTCTCTCGAGGCAGGGCTCCGCGGCCACTATTAACAACTAAAAGTGTCAACCCATCTAAGAACTAACTGGGCAACACTGTTAACTTTTGAGATCTATTAAGGTGCTACCGTCATCACAAAGCAATTAGGATGAATAAGTTTATCTAGTTATACTCTAAAAGGGTATTTGAGTTAACAGTACTTGGACCGCAGTTAGGAACATGCGCGCTTTGAAATTTTTGTAAAAAAAATTCAATTGCGCCAGCTCAGCTCTCCTGAGTGCAGTGGAATTACATTAAGTCAAATACGTGATAAGATTTAAGGAAAACTTTAAAATAACCTTACACCTATCGGTAGAAAGGCTTAGGACTAAGTAAGAATAAAATAAGAAAAATGAACTTGATACTTAGACTACAAGAGACAGTTAATTATAACTTTTAACACTTTTATTCTAACTAAAATAACATAAGATAAATACAAGTCAAATCATATTTTGAAGAATACTAAAAAATGAAAATTTTATCTGAAAATACCATACTGAGGGATACTCAACAATAAAGAACTCGGTTGATGCCTGAAGTTGAAGAGTCCTAAACGTACAAATTGATTGAGGTGAAACATTGAGCTACAGTTTTGTGAGAATTTAGGAATTAAACCACGAATGATTTCAAAAAATTTATCAACCGGTTAGCATTGAAATTACTTTCTGCTCAAAAAGAAATTTATAATTAGAACAAAAATAGATCAATTATTAATTTATTCTCTTCAAACTAATCACCATCATGCAGAACCGATGGTAACTAAATTATATTTTCCAAAATTTTCAAATTTTTTCAATTAACTGAAACAAATAAGTATCTCCATTCCTATATAACTGTTAATGAATGAGAGACCAAGTTATTCGTAGAATTTATTATTTATTTTATTAATGGCAACCTCTACTGAAAAATGGAAGAATCGACTTAACTCAAGCTTGAGTTGTTTTACTAAAAAAAGAATTTAGTCTTTTTGATTTTAAGTCGTTTCTTCCACGGTTTTCAGTAGAGGTTGCCATTAATATTCAAAACATCAAAAATGGAATGCAATAAGGTTATTCCTCTACTATTAGATAAAAATCGATCGTTATTTTTGATTTCAAGTCGATTCCTCCATGTCTTCAGCAATGGTTACCAATAATAATCGAAGGGTCAAAAATCTAATGTAGAATGGTTATTCCTCGACTGTTAAATGAGAATTGATCATTATTTTTGAATTAAAGTCAACATGAACTGCAAATTGCAAGTGACATCTGATTAATAATAAAGGAATAAACATATTAATATTTCAAATGAATTTGGATAAAGTTTATCAACGATCCGTTGCAGTTTATTTTGTAATTATAACCTTAGAAAAAATCCCATTTAGTCAGTAGGTATACAAAAGATAATTTTTTTATTTAATATATTATATATTTTATATGCTTATGAAAGAGTATACGTCTATACAGAATAAATTGGGGTTGGAGTCAGATTATAGACGGAAATTTTTTATCAGTGAGCGGATCTTGAACTTAGGCCTCCTGGTCTATGAACTAAACATTCAGCCGACGTGGGACAACAATTTCAAAATAGCAAAAATTTGCAGTAAACAGATTCTTAAAAAATTTTGACATTCACCTCTGATTTAAGTAGGAAAAATATAACTAGTAATATTCCAATTAGTAAGTCGAGACACAAAAACCTTTAGGATTCAGGGAAGTTTTACAAGTCAATACATTTTACGCATAATATCATACTGTATTTTTGTAATATATTCAATAAAACGAAATATTTCTTAAGCTTAAAGGATTTCAATATAAGAAATTTGATTTGAAATTGAAATGGAAATAGCACTTGAAAGACTTTTTGCATATATATAGTATTTCCATTTTATTATAATATCTTATTCAATAACAAACTTAGAAAGGCACTCTCATAGGAACCAAATTTAACTTTACAATATAGGAAACCTAAAGGTATTAAGGAATGTTTTTCTAATACTAATAATTTCTAATAATAAGCTATGCCTTTTCACTTGACCTTTCTAAAATAATAGTATATTCAAAGATAATTTTGATTGATTGTTTGATTAGTTTATTGAATTTTTAAGCAAGTGAAGTTTGTGTTTTATTTTAAGATATTTCCATATAATTTTAATGGGGGACATATATTTCTCGAATAAAAAAATGAAATAAATACAATATAAAATTAAAGAAAAGCATAAAAATCTTAAATACTTTCTATTCATAAATCATATTTTATTATAGTGGATTCAAATTTATGGCTTTTATTAAAACTCAAGAATTATAATAAAAAAATAGTTTTTTTTTTGAAATTAGAAAAAAAATTTAATTAAAAATAGTGCTTAAGAATTTAATTAAATTCCAGTCAATCAATCTAGAACTTTAAATGATCTTAGTAAACATCATTTAGATTTCTGAAATTTCCAAACAAAAAGAAATGATATGTTCAGCATTTCTCCTATTCTCTAAAAATAACATTCAATGTTTGCTTCTTTTTGATATATAAATTATTAGTAATTTATTTAGAAAATCATGAAGGTTGCGACATAACTTTGAGAAAAATAAAATTAATATTTGCATGTAAAGTTATGCAAATTTACCCATCCTGACATCTATTGGCACAAAGTTATCGGAGAAACAACATCTATTCTTCCACAAGAATAATACATTTATTTCCCCTTTAATGAGGGTCTCTGATTTTCGCCAATAAGATGGGCGAATTCTCAAAATAATATCGAGTTTTTCAAAATTTACGTTTATTTTTTTACTATAAAACATCAGAAAGCCTTTAATCATGTTTCCTAAAAGCCAACATTGATTTACCTTCCTTTATTTTTTCAAGCTTTTAGGCCAAGTAACTTTGAAAAAGGAACAAAAAAGATTCACTTGTAATATAAAAAATCTATTTGATATAAAAATAAGGTTAATTTATAATTTTTAGTCACTGGGCAATGATATTGTACTTTTATTCTTCCTTCTGAGCGTGGGCGATAACTGTAGAGAGTATCTACTCCACTGTAATTTTCCTGGATAAATTTTTCAAAGGGTGGTTTCCCATTGCCTTCCTCTGAAGGGATCATATTATAGCCGAAGACATATTTGCAGCGATTCGATATTTTATGATTATATTTTAATTGCCTGAATATTATATGTTTTCTGCAAATCTGAAAATCTGCAAGTTTTTTGCTGTATTAGCTTTAGTCAAGTAAGAATAAAGAAAGTAAGAAAGCTTGTTTTTAGTTTAAATGAAATCTAAATAAAAAAAATTAAATCTAAATAAAAATATTAAAAAAATATTCATAATTTTCTCGAATTATTAAGGATAGGTAGGATGAATTCGGAAAAATAAAATTGTTTTTGAACTTTAAAATATTTTTCCGAAAAAATGATTTTACTAGTAAATAAACATATACTGAGTAAATTTCACCAATTGAAACTTAATTAAATAGAAACACAAATAATTTTATTTGTATACACAGCAATTATAATTTAGAAATCAATTTCAAAATAATTTAACTTCCTAAAGTAATTGCCTTAATTTCAATAATTATATGTCGTTTTCATGTTTTCTCGATTAAATTGATAATTGACAATTTGACAAGAATAGATATAGCATCCCCAGAGATTTATTATAGTCTTTTATTATTTCCACACATCAAATAAAAAAAGGAAGTTTTTTTCCACAGAAATTGATTTTTCCTATTTGTAATTGAATTGTTAATTGAAAACAAAGAATCTATAAATCTTAAAAATGATTTTTCTAATAAGCAGCAAAATAATTATTTGAAATTTCTACGATAATTATTACTACTATTAATTCTTAAATAGTTTTAAAAATATCTATAAATATTTTAATAAATTTATAATAATTACTTATGGATTTCTGCTCAAGCCTTTAATAATTTAGTTAAATTTGATTCAGTATAACTTTAATGAGATAAAGAAAATTATTGTTTTATCTAAGATTAGGCATTAGGCTAAAATTATGTGAGAAATGGAAACTTAAAATCCTTGTTATTATTTATTTTAACTTGTAACTTCACATCAGTCTATTATCCAATCTGATCCAAACTTCTTTAGCGACGTATCTGTTAGATTTTTTTGTAACAATAAAGGGGAAATGACTCAATAGAGGGGAAATATTTTTTTTAAAATCCCGCTAATAGTTCATGACAAATAAAATTTATTAAAATTAGTAAATATAAATTATTTAGCCTTATAAGTTATTTGTATATATAACTTTTTTAAGCTTAATAGGTATGTCTTTGGAGTATTATTTTTTAAGGGGATAAGCTTTTTGGCTGTTAGACAAAAACATCTATGGCTAAACAAGTTTCACTTCCCCTGTGAGCCTATGTGGATGAGGCCCACACATATTTTTTTTTCAGAAAGTTTTATCTTCATCTAAATATGGTTCAACACGAGGGGTGGACCGCGATTGGAATTAGATTACACCGTCTTTGGAATTATTTGGAATTACTTTGGAATTCACTAGATAATCTATTGTCATCTATTGTCTTCTAGTTGGAACTGAAAGTGGAAGTGGAAGTAGGTGTACACGAATTTAGGTCGCGGTTCACCCCTCGATTCAACACCTTTGCAATTCTTCAGTGCTAAAATGAATTGCTTTTTCCTTACCTTCACCTATGTTCTTTTTATTTTTTAAAAACATCGTTTTTTCTAACCTCCTTAATATCTTAAGTATAAATCATACACCGAAATTTTGAAAAATACTCAATTTATTTAACATTTTTTTTCTATAACAAAGGATAATTAAACTTAATAAATACCTTTAGAAAATTAAATATTTTTTAATTAAAAGGAAAATTTATTTCATCATAGAAACATACACAACAAAAAAGATGAAACAAAATGCGTAATATAATGGATATGGTCTTTTATTCGATTTTTTCAAAATGATTTTAATGAATCAATGTAGAGATTTCTAATTTGGATTTAATTTTTTCCAATAAGTAAATAATCAAAAAGAAAAAATAATCATTTTCCAATTATATCCAAATGCTAATGGACTAATTGACGTTTGAATAGAATGATTTATTTGGAGATTTTTTTACCATTCAAAGATTTTTTTCATTAAATATATAAAAAACAGCATTTTTTTTTTAATTGAATTAAATTGGGGCTTTCACTATAAAATAAAAAAAAACATTGGTTTAATAAATAAATAAAAAATCGGTTGTCTGTAAAGTCGGTTTACTGACGATAGTTGAACGTGACAACGTCATAAGAAAATACCATTCCATTAGTATTTTCTTATGACGTTGTCACGTTCAACTATCGTCAGTAAACCGACTTTACAGACAACCGATTTTTTATTTATTTATTAAACCAATGTTTTTTACACAATTCAAAGATTAAGAATTAATTAAGTTATAAAACAAATAAAAAAATTTAAATATATATTATAGAAATACCAAAAATATAGTTTTTAAATCAGGTACGATTGTAAGAAAAAGTTGAAACGATTAATTATATTTAATATCCTTGAAAATGGGTTAACTTGTTAAAAAATATTCTTTTCGATTTACTTTTGTCTACATAACTCTTTTTGTTATAGTGTAATCTTATTTTAAAATAATATTTTGAAATACTTTTTATTATTAATACTATATGGTTTTCCATTGGGAGATTATTTAATGAAGAGAAAATATTCGAGTGTGATTCATTAAAGTCCATCATTAAAGAATTAGTCAAATATATTTCATTGTATTTTTTTTCATAAATTTTCCTCCACTGTCATTTAACGCCTCTCTAATAATTGATTCGGCTTTCCTACACACACTTTTAATAAAAAACAAAAAATATATAAAGAAAATCAAACTTGTTTTTTATCACTATTAATAATTAAAAGAACTGTCTTAAAGATGGATACTATTAACATACGTTCAGATGGGAAGAGAAGGTTTTGTGCCCTTCACACGATGGCGGCTGGAGGGGAAATGCCTGTCTTGACTGGAGACACCCACACTCCTGCTTTTCTAGCCTAGCTGTTCCTCCTTAGCTCCTTGCTCGTTCCGCGCTCTCGCTTGCACTTCAAGCCTTAAATGGAACGCCTCAGATGAGTCATGTTTTTTCGAGAGTGCAGCCGGCTTCATCGAATTATAAGACGTTGTCACGTCAAAAATACTTAATTAAAGAGTAGGTATATAAATTATTTACAAATTTAAATTAACTTGTCTTTTCCAATTTTTCAGGTTTTGACATATTTATAATATATTTGTATTTTATTTAATTCGAAGTTTTTTACTCTCTTAAAAACTATTGGAGACCCATCTAGGCATATCAATATATTCAGGTCGTTCAAATTTTATCTTCTATTTTTTATTTAATAACAAATTATCAAATTTGATTTTTTCGTCATCATCATCATTGAGTATACAGGGGTAAATCTGGTTTGAAGCAAGCGTCCGCCCCACTTGATCTCATAATTTTTTCGCTATATGGTATTAATTGCGAAAATTCACCAATGTAATCATGAACTGTCAAGATAAAAGTTATCAAGGATTTTAAAAATTGATTTAAGTTCTAAAAGCAAAATTTTAATATTCAGCGCCTGATGATGCAACCCGCGATCCAGAGCGTTCTATTTCAATGCATATCCTACTCTTATTCCGGTTGCTGTGATTCTTTCAGTGTATTATAATATATAGAATTGAATAGTGAATACTTATTATACGATATATAACGTAGTTTAATATCATAAAGTTAACGTCAAAGCAACTTATTTGCTTAATATAGATAATATTAAAATAAGTCGAGTTTAATATCCTTCTATTTACACAGTAATATCAATGTATTATCAAGAATAATTAAGGTCATATATTTCAATGCAAATACAAAAACAAAAAACAAATATCTTTACAACTTAGGGGCCGTCCATAAATTATGTTACACGAATTTCAAGATTTTTAGGCCCCCCCCCCCCTCCCCCTACCCCTGTGTCACATTGGATCATATTTTCATCTAGCCCCACCCCTGTATTGTGACGTCACACTATCACTTTTATACCCTATAATTTAATAATTGTAGAATGTTTTTATATAAATTAAACTCAACTATAGGAATTTAATATATTTTAAGTTTAATTTGATTTTTGTGACATCACAATTTTTAAGATCCCCGGGATCCCCCTGTCACGTTTTGTCACAAATCTGAGATGCCCCCTCCCCCCTTAAATTGTGACATAATTTATGGACGGACCCTTAGTGATATCGAAATTTAATAAAAATCACTAAAAATACCACTAACTTTGTAACTTTATTTTGGAATTCTTGATTAAATCTTGAAAACTGGAAACCAGCTTTTCAACAATTTGATTAAAATAATAATAAAACTTGAGTAAGATACGAGGTAGGTTTCTTTTTTTTTTTTTTTGTGAAACAAAATCTTACTCAAGTTTTATTATTATATTAAAATGTTTCACCTAGAACCAACACTGAACTCTTTAAAAGCTATAATTTGATTAAAATAAATGTCATTTTAGTTATTGTATTAATTTGCTAATTATTACGAATAATTATCTTAAATGATTTTTATAAAATAGGTAATGACACTTTCTATTTTTAATTTTAATAATAAAATTTAAATGAATAGGCATACATTTTCTAAGCCCAAGTAAGAATCATATAAAACGAAATATAATTCCACATATCTAATTTCATCATTAAGATCCGTCCTTTGGAAAGACGGAAGTGAGTTTGAGGATGGAGAGCTTATTTATGGACGAAAGAATCTTGTTACTTGAAAACTGAATGAATTATATAAAAGATATTTTTATCGAAACAAGAAATTTTACTTATGGTATGTCTACATAGAACCATGAAATTCAGATTGTGGTGTATTCTTAAAAAAACCTCAGTGAATATGCTTATTTAAAACTTTTCGGGAAATCTTGTCCTTTATCAATTATAAAATATTTTCATTTATTATTTTTTAAATAATAGAATTTATTTATCACATGTTTTAAATACGAGTAAGTAATTCTATTTATTTATCAAATGCGAATTAAATTTCATAAGGAACAAAGAGAAAATATTAGCTTTTTGGAAGAGCCCTCTTTTTCTAGAGTTGGAGCAGGCTATCAGAAAATACAGTACTATTTGAATTCTTCTTGATAATTTTTTTTTATTTTATATAAAAAATAAAAATCAGAAAAGTATGTTGAAGGAGACAATAAAAATTCTGCTACCCTCGGCACAAAAACTTTCAATTTAAAAAAAAGTATGTTCTCTCTACCCGATAATAGATTAAAATAAAAACTATCAAAGTTTTAATTTTTAAAAAAACACAATATATTAATAACAGAATTTGGGGAACCATTATTCGTAATATTCGTACTAATTTTTTTAAGGCCAACTAATACTTTAACATTTATACATAAGCTTAGTTGAATCTGCCATGATGTATGCATCAAATATTTGGGACTAAGCCTAAAAATTAAAACAGCGATTCTTGGAAGAATTCAGCATAAAGTATTGTGGAATTTTATAATCATGGATATTCGGAAATTACTGAAACCTTCGGTTTACCATTTATTGTCTCGTCTATGAATTCTTCGAAGATTTTATTGACGTATAAAATTATCACGGACATCATTCGCTGTCCCGAAAGAAATAATATTTTTTCCTTAAATAATCCTTCCAATGTAGGTATACTTAGTTATAACCATTCAATTTATTCATGAGTACTTACTACTCGTCACTCTGAAAGCGATTTACAGACTATGGGTTGGCTACAACGCTTTCTCTCTCTAAGGGTTTGTTTTTACATGCAAACAGGGTGACTAGTAAAATAGAAGAAAATATAATATCTTATGTATAAAAAACTTTATTTAAATTATTGAAGAAAAACAAATAATACAGTATAACTATGATAAATTTTTATAATTTTTCTAACTGATATGACAAAGAATAATTGACCTATCAATGAGAAGTGTTTTGACCGCGCTTTATTTGAAAAAGATATTTTATCACGAGACTATTGCGGATTATGCTATTAAAGTCTGTGGAGTCTTAAATCTGGACCAGGAGAGAAAAAAAAGATGTGATCCACTTAGCTACATTCCAACGTCATTTTGCGTATAGCCCGCTAGACATTCGGATGGATCACCAATTTTTATTTAACCACCAAAATTTATTTAAGATCATTATTTCAAGTTAGAAATATATAAGTTCAAAAATTATTTTCAGTCAATATTTGACGAAAATTCCCTACAGTTGATTCGTGATTGAATCAAATGTAGAAAACATTCGGTTTATAACTATGATGTTTCAATAGCCTTCAGTTAATCTAAAATTGGAGTGGGTGCTCAAACTTCAGAACGATCTCAGAATAAGCCGATCGAATCGTTGTAGCTACTTATATTGTATTATTTGTTTATATTCAATAAATAATTATAATTAATTATGTGAGATTTAAATAAAATTTCTACTCTTAATAAATTTAATGACCACAATACAAGCTTTAGCTGCTACATATCTAATTATGTATAAAGATATTAATTTATTCAAAATTAGCAACGAAATTAAGATGGCCTATCTAATCTTCATTTGATAGAGAACTGACTTTAATTCAATTAAGAAGATAAAGAAGAAGAAATACAATTTTTGTTTTCTCTAATTTTTTTAGAGTATGTGAACCCCACATTTTTTCCTGATTAGGATCTGTTCTTATGAGTATTTATACTCGATGAGTTTTTATGGAGAATGTGAGTTACAAGTCCCAGTGAAATGTATGCATCACAATCAAACTAGATCAACTTTAATAAGCCAGGGATGTAAAGTGTTCCCTAGTCGACATCCAATCAAGTTCAACAACTTTTAATCTTGTCTATAATACCATCATTTACATTCAGCAAACCAAGCTACATTTATTTAACTTTAGTGGAAACTGGGGTTTTCAACTTGACCTACATATTTAATAATATTAACATTAATTACAAAAAGTGAACTAAGTTCGATAAAAAAAAAAAATTAATATTAACAATTTTAAATAAGAATGCCAAAGCAGGACCTGTCTTACCATATAATAGAAATATGTACCTAGTAAGAAGCAATAATAAATTTAAAGCGATAGTCAATTGTAAGAAATATTTTGAATAATGATAAATTTAATTGTTTTTTATGACTGGATAATGCAAAAACAACTGGATTAAGCAACGTATAGATTAAACAACTTATTCGTACCTGTCGATGTGATGTTTCTAAGCGAGAAAATTCTGCTCCGGGCAGGGACTTTCTCCAAGTTTTTTTTTTTTTAAATCTCTGCGGTACATTTTGTCTTGTAAAAGGTTGAGTAAAGAAATGCCCTCAAATATCCCCCCCCCCCATCTTTACAGCCAAGACAATTTTCATATTTATTATTTTCTAATATAGTTTACACTATTTCAAGAATAATTGGCTATATGGTGCTAACATTTTTCGCTTAAGAAAAAATAATATTAATCTTAATATTTTTTAAGACATTACTAATTTATAGAGCAAAATACTGCTTCAAATTCAGATTTATATGCAAGGTCAAATTTTCAGAATACAGTAAGTCGTCACTCTCCTTATGATATTCTAATCTACCTACATGTACAATTCTTTTACAGATTTGCATAATGTGCTTATAGAATTATGGTGACCAAACACAGGATGCATAACATTAAGATATGGCTCACTATTGACAATTATAAAGCACTCTAATAAACAGAATTAAATACTCGACAAGACTTCTTGAGAAATCGTAGGATTTTAATCATATACCTATAGCTCCGAGATCTCTTTGGATGCTTTCAACATGACAAGGCCATTGATATATTTTATTTTAATAATCTACTCATCAATTCCTACAGAAATTCTCATAATCTATATAATTAAATGAAAAGATTTTATAATCAATCTAGACTTAATTATTGTTTATCGCTTTACAACAGTTACATCTCTTTAAGCCTATCCGCTCTATTCCATTAACTTGGCTTGGATTGAATCGGCTGTATAAACAAAAAGATCTTAGATTTACCTCGAATTAAAATTAACATAAATGCAGTTCTAGATATTTACAATCTACATTCAAGATTATTATTATTATTTTAATATTTAAAAATTAAGTATAGTGTCGTTAAAGAAAGACGAAGAAAAGTTCTTTGTTTATTAATAATTTTTTTTTTCACTAAAGAATATTATTTATTTATTATATTAACCTACTTTATGGAATCTACACCAACATATTATTATCTATCTATTCCACTGCAGCATAGGTTTTTATTGATCGTTGAATAAATGAATAACAAAATATAAAATATGATTGAACTAATTTTTGGAGACGGACTGATAAGTGAATTGAGTGGTTATTGATGAGCCAGTTCAAAAAAAAGAAGATAATTTAGACTCTTTTCATTCATAAACCGATGTTTCGGAGGCATATTCCCTCCTTCTTCAGGGTTTTGAAAAGTCAGTGAACGAAATCCAATGCGATATTCTCCCCTGTCTCCTCTTTCAGTGGCAGTGACAATAATATATCGTATTTCATTCTCAGCAGAATTATAGTGTTACTATATATATGTTACTATAATTCTGCTGAGAATGAAATACGATATATTATTGTTACTGAAATTTAAAGAGGAGACAGAGGGGATTGTCGCATTGGATTTCCTTCACTGACTTTTCAAAACCCTGAAGAAGGAGAGAATAAGCATCTGAAACGTCGGTTTATGAATAAAAAGATAGTCTAAATTATCTTTTTTTTTTTGGACTGCCTCATCAATATTCACTCAAAATATAAAATAATTATTGAAAATCAATCAACGTGAAGTTAAAGAAAATTTTTTAAGTGTTAAACACAATATATTTATAAAAGATTTTGAAAAACTAAATATTTAGATTTACATAATCAATTTTTTAACTATCATTAAAATTTAGAAAAAGGGTAAATATCAAATTGAACACGATTAACTTCAATAAATTAGCCTTTAACACTGTGGTCTAGCCTCACATTTTGAGATGTAGCACTTAATTATGCGAAACTTTCACTCTTATTAGGGTTGAAATCATCAAATTTTGGAAAAATATTATAGCAGTTCAGAGAATACATTGTAATGTTGTAACATGAAAATAAATTCAATTTAGACACATTCTTCTTCTTTATGCGCTTTATATATGGTCTCCCTGACGTTTCGGCTTCTCTCCACATATACCTGTGTGTTTAGCTGTTTTTACAAAGATATACAGGACCTACTTTTTAACGCCGGTTCCGAACGGCTAGTTTGTAGAGGTTACTAGGCAATTATACTCTTGGTACGTAGCGATTGCTTTCCAAGAGGAGGCGACTGCGAATATCTGCCGAGACTCAGTCTCGAACAAGCGTATTTCAGGCCAGCGGCCCTACACTCTAACCACCTACCCACAGTCGCTTTTTTTTATAATGTCTTTTTTATTGAGCAAATTTGATACAATTTATATAGGTACAGTTTCATCACAAGACGTGGGATTTTTACTTACAGAGTGGAATGAAAAAATCGTGCATTGCCCTGCAAAGGGCATTCGCCGATATGGCTAATCGTTAATTTATTTATACAGTAATCATTTGGGAAATTTTAATCTATTGATTATTAGGTAGAGTATCGGTGGTTTTTGGTTATTTTTATCTGAGAAAATGCTCAGGAAAAATACCAGCTTTTTAGGATATTTGAAAGAGGATCATAGTCGGCCTCTTTGGTGTAATGGTCAGCATGCCTGGCTGGCAACCCGGAGGTCTCGGATTCGATTCCCGGCTATACCCAGACATTTTTTCTGTAAGTATAGGGTCTGGAAAAAAAATTAAGTGGGAGATAAATTTAACTTAATTTATCGAACGGAGAATTTACCACTGCTCGAAGCCCCTAAAAACTTGGTAAATTGGATATTAGATTGTATCTAACTTTCTGAGATTTAGCTCGTGATCCCGGCTTCTTTCCTTCTACTCTGTTCTTTTCATGATGGAGGGGCCATCCCATACAGGCCTTTAGGGGATGCACCTTCTGGTGTATCTCCTTCTCACATCAATATGATTAAAAAAAAAAAATAGTGGCGATTTTGGGAGGTCGAAGGATGCGGGGAGAGGGATATTAGAATGTGAGGTTATATTTTTTTTCTATAACTAGTGTATTGTTACTAGATTATTAGCTAATTATGCTGACCCACAGTCGCCTCTCTAGACATATTGACTATCATAATTTAGACTTTCAAGTAATTAAAAATTTTAAAATGGCTCAACTGAAAAATTCATGAATTTTGGATGTGTTATTTTTCCATCAACAGAACGAGCTGATATGTAAAGCTATTTTTATGGAAGAAGAAATTGTCGCTTTTAATAGATATAGAAAGTAGTAAGTGATTGAGTAATCTGTCCCTGGTGTCCGGCATTGATAAAAAAAGTGGTATTTGAATGTGGTAGCCACGTGAAGCAGAGAGTGGTTTGTGACAGTTGGCTTGGTGAGAGGGCAGCCAGGCAGGCGTAGGGCGGGTATCGATCAACATGGTCGGGGTCGCTTGGCAACCCACATGGAGGCCAGACCATCCCCGAAATGCTACCAAGCTATACAACGCGGGGCCGGAAACGTGGGTGGATTGAGCCTCCCCATTTTTTCGACCTAGAGAGAAATCCCTTTAAAAAAATGACACACTTGTGGATTGTCGTTCATTCATGGAAATCTAAAGCGTAGAAAGAGATTTTTATTGATATGATAAGAATCTAAACAGAATATTAAAAAAGAAGTAAAATATCATAGTGGTATAAAGTAAAATTGGAGGAGAAAGAGAGAGCTTACGAATTTTCAGTGAATGAATGGTATCAGTAAATAATTGAAAAACTCGTATGCACAATTATAAATTTGATTTTTTTGTTTTTCTACATTTTCAACCACAAATTTTGAAATTAAAAACTTAATTAGTCATTTTAGAAATATACACATTTTGAGATCAGAACGAGCTTTCTACGAATTTAATTATTATGGGTATCGGAATCAAAGCAGTGGGATTTTCTGAATAAAATAATGCTTGAAAATGATTTTACTCCAGGTTTAAAACACTCCTATTCACGAATAAGCGAAACAATGAAATTTTTGAGCCCGGATGCCAAGATTTATTGTGGAGACAATTATTGGTGACCACATATTTGGTTATGTGATTTTTTCATCTTTATCTTGTTGGTGTGAGGAGGTTGCATCTAATAGTGTCAAACTATTACGTTTAACATAAAAAAGTTCCTTAGACACATCAAGATGCAGAAAATATAAGCCAACTTTAAATTACTGGGTTTACCCTCATGAATAAAGGTACTTAGTCTTTTCCTATTTGATGATGAAAAGAATGTACATCTGTGAAACGTAGTCATTATGACAGCAATAAGATCGAACTAATTTTTGGAGACGGGCTGATAAGTGAATTGAGTGGATATTGATGAGGCAGTCCAAAATTAAAAAAAATATGATAATTTAAACTATCTTTTTATTCATAAACCGACGTTTTGGAGGCTTATTCTCCCATGAAATACAATATATTATTGTTACTCCCACTGAGAGAGGAGCCAGAGGGGAATATCACATTGGATTTCCTTCAATGAGCTTTCAAAAGCCTGAAAAAGGACGAAATAAGCCTCCGAAACGTCGGTTAATGAATAAAAAAATAGTTTAAATTATCTTCTTTTTTTTTGAATTTGGGACTGCCTCATCAAAATCCACTCAATACCTATGACTGTAATCTTGAGAAGAAATCATTATTCTGGGCTTTGGATGAGAACGAAGGAAATAAGGAGGCAGGTTTTGAATTATTATGAGCTGTAGAATTATGTAGAAAGATGTAGAAAATTTTGGTTACGAAAAATTATAGAGATAAATGAATCAACTAATAAGATGATCAGACCTTTTTATAATTTTTCCATGAGAGGTAAGTACGTGTAAATGATGCTTTAGGGAGATTAAGTGAGGAATTACAATAATTATTTTTTAAGTGTTTTTAGTGAGGTGTGTTTGTAATAACAATAATCTTCAATTTTTCTTTTATAAAAAATAATAATAAAAAAATCAAATAATTTCCGAGTAAGGATTGAGTCTCTAAATCCTACTTTAGAAATGGCTATGATACCACATACTTACTATTAATGAGCCATCAATATGAATTAAAAAAATTTTAAGCAAGTAATTTAATGCTGAAGAAGAATATATTTAATTCTGGATGAATCTTGCAATCTATTTTGTATTCAAATTCGCAATTTACACAAATGATTAAATTTTATTCTTCTCCATAATGTTCTTGTGAATACAAATGGCAGATTAAATAGTATACAATAGCAACAATTTCACCCAAGAGGCGGACACTTCTAATTGTAATTTAATTAATTAATTTATGAATGGAGGTATCTTGATATCTGTCTACTTTAAATTCTATCTATTCTCTAGAATGCCTAAACAGAGACAATAGGGTTCCAATTTAACGAAATCTCAAGAGAAGACTTTCGATACATATCAAATGTCTCCTATTTGTTGAGAAACAAGTTTACACTTGAGAAAACTTTCGAAAAAGTATTCTAAAATTAGAAAGTTGTTTTAACAAGGATACCAGAGTCGATTTTATATAAAATAAAGAGATTTAATTGAAAAGTTTTTATTTATTATTTGTGTGAAAAGTTTTTATTTTGCCCAGAGTAGCAGAGTTGTTGAATCATAAAGAGAAACAAAGAGGTTGTCCTTTGCATTTTGAAGATAAACATACACAGAGACCATATACTATATAAGTTAAAGATTCTCATTTCTTCCACTTCCTCCCTGTAGCCACTAGCAAAATGCTGAATCGCTTTCTCACGGTGCGGCTGCATTCTTCCCCTCTTCCCCGCTGCCCACAAGCTTTATGTAGTGTCAGCATTGTAGATTCTTGTAAGAAGGGCTGTTCCCAGCCATAGAACTCAGAATGGTTCGGGCGGGCAGTCGCGCTAGACTTCTCGCTTAGAATGGTTCGCGCAGAGACTAACTATACTTCCTAGGCCAGACTTTAACAGGTCTCCTACGAGGCTAAACTCTAATAGGTTTCCTCACTAGTATTAGTGAATCTCTGCCTGAACAACAGTGAGTACTGGTCACGCTAAGTGGACCAACCGAACGGTATAACCCGTAGTATTTAACATCTCGTGCTTCACTTTCGTTCTCCTGGGTTGTCATCATTTCGAGTTACACTAAACGGTCGACCCGTACTACCCTCCATCTAACCCAGTATAATTTTATATATTTTTTAATTAATAAACTTTACAAAAACCTCCTCTCTCCAAGTTGAAATCGCGCTGTGTCTAAAATCCAAACTGTGCTGTGTCTAAACATTATAACATTGTAAACTACTTTCAAAACTTTTCATTAAAACAAAAAATAAAAATAAATAAATTCTTTTTTTTTCTCCTACAAACATCCGACACCCATAATTAGATCCAAAAAGTCTAAAATAAAGAAACAATAAAACTATCCAAGCATTTCACCATCATTCACCCTACCACATAAGAATTTGTTGTCTTAGTTTTTAAAAAAACTTATTAATTAAGACGACAAATTTAACTTATATAGGTATATATTATTTATTTGTTTGAGACTATAGTTTTGAAGGCTTGGCCTTCATCGTCAGTCTTTTTACTTTACCATACAGGGTATGGTCAAGTATTGTAATCGTTCATGGAAAAAGTGGTTTTTTCCTTCTTTTTTTCAAAATATCTCAAAGACGGCTTAGACAATTTCGATTAAAAAAATTGAGCAAAACCATGGGATTTTGCTCTACAAAAAAGCTCTAATAAGTGAACATCGAAAAAATTATATTTTTTGAGATAATAATTGTTTTGTCAAAATGTCTGTTAGTCTGGTTGTCTGGTTGTTAGTTAGTCTGTGCGTTACTAAATTTTTGTGGACAAGCTAGCTCAAAACTAGTTTGAATATCCAAACTAAATTTCACAAGTAGTTTTGGTCTATTGAGATTAATAGCTGATTAGATTTTGGTGCATATCGACCCAAAATTAAGGGGGGTGGGTGGGGGGTTAAAAATTAAAAATCTAGGTCGTTTGAGCAAACTCAACCAAATTTTGTATACATAATCAGTAAACCCCCAGAAGTCTAAAAATGCAAAAACTAACTGCCCAAAATGGGGGGGGGAGGTGGAGGGTCAAAAAATGAAAATCTTGGTCATTTACCAAACTCAATCACATTTTGTATAGATAATCAGTGGGTCCCCAGAAGTCTAAAAATGCAAAAACTAACTGCCCAAAATGGGGGGGGGGGGGAGGGGAGTGAAAAAATGAAAATCTTGGCCATTTACCAAACTCAACCAAATTTTGTATACATAATCAGTGGGTCCCCAGAAGTCTAAAAATACAAAAACTAACCCCCTCCCCTTCATGATTATAAATAATTTTATTAAATATTAATGTAAGTGAGGGGCCAGGTTGTATAGTAAATTCAAGTGGATGGCCAGATCAGAACACGTCAGCTTATTTAATTATAAATATCATTTTTCATGGGGTCACTATCTAGAAAATATTGAAAATTTTTGTTCTTAGTTAGCTGAGAAGCCAGTTATACATGTTTCTATTTTCAAACTGGAGAAGTGATAATTTTTTGGACTCTCTATCTTCAGAAATTTCTGGTTCAAAAATGCAGAATACTTAAATTTTGGATCGTTTTTATTAATGTGTTGTAATATTAATCATATTAAATGATGTGATATAATATCAGTATAATCAATGAGCTTACCGAGTCTTGAAATTTAGTTCACTTTTGCTTCCATTAGATTGAAAATGATGTCAGATTTTTAAAAATTGGCTAGCTTCTGACTATACTACCAATTGTATATATCAGGAATGGGCACACCTGAGTCCAGAGAGCCGTAATCCGGATTTTTTTTATTTTATAAAGAGTAGATATACAAATTCAAAATTTTTTATTTAATGTAATTGCATATTTTTCACAAGTCACATATAAGAACATAAGAACACATATAAAATATAATTATAAAAAAGAAAATAATTATTTCAAAATTTTAGTAATAAAATTCATATATAATAAAAATATATTTATTAATAAAAAGTATAATAAACTTACAATTTAAAATTTTATTCATTTTCAAATATGAAGATTTTTAACATCTACCCCTGCGGATGCAACCCGCCAACCAGAGCGCTTTTTGAATGCATATCCTTCCACTTGCAGGCGGCGCTTGAATATTTTTAATCACTCGAGCGTACAAAGACCATGGCCATACGAAAATCTTTGGTCAAATTTTTAAAATTTGGCGTAAAATTAGTTAAAGTGTCCGAAGAAATTCTGTAAGATATTGATTGATCAGCTGTGAACGATGTTTCGACTTCACGAACTTCATTGTGCAGTACAAAGATTCACAGCAATATGTTGTATCAAAAATGGGAAATTGACGACAAGCAGCTTTCAAGTTTGGATATTTTAATTCAGGTACGAGTTTCCAAAATTCAATCATAGAAGATACTCTGTCCACCATTTGCAATGCCTGTTGCTCTTTCATCTCTAATAATTCCAATTTTTTTGATGAATGACAAAAAGAAATCTCATAATTACTTTTAAATATAAATACCTTTATAGGTTGTAAACTTATACCTGAGCCCAGTTCACTAATAGATTTTCATCTTTCGTCAAGTAGTGAATTTGAAATCTATCTTCAATAATATCAAAAATAAATGGGTTCACAAAAAATGCAAATATTGATTTCAACTTTTCATATCTTCAAAACTAAATTTGAAATTTATTTGAAATTATTTCACTATTTCTTTAAATTCATTTTTATTCTTTGATACTATTATAATTGCATTACAAAAATAAAACTAAACTAAAATTTTAATGGGGGCCGCACTTGACACAACGAAGAGCAGCATTTTCCCACCCTTGCTATATACTCTTAAGGAGTATAGATTTATAGATGCTGGATTTTTAGCTATTTAAAAGATCGCAACATCCACTATTTCTTTAAATTTTCCTAGTCAATTCCATTGAATCCACGGACACTAGTGGAATTGGGAAGACTAGAAAATGTAGTGTATACCTATGGGCAGACCTGCCTCAGAACAAATCGTGGGATATATTATTTCTAACTTCCGTGGCCATTTAGTCGTTTTTTTTCCTAGACAATTAACTTTAATTTATGTATTAAATATCTAGATAATATATATTTTTTATACTTATTTATATCAAGCGGAAGATCCACATTTGGATTTTTACTTTTTAAATTTCATAAATGTATTTAAATGAGAAGTTCACTAAAAGTGAGTAGTGGGCAATAAAGTTGTACTTAAATGCTTAGTGCGGAGACTCCAAGAAGAAACCCAACTTATAATAAATTATCTTAAAGACTGGAAATTAAAAACAAACCCAAACAAATGTGAAGCAATCTTATTTACAAAAAAATATCTCGGAACTACTCTAAAAATAATTGATTCCCACTTAAAATGGCAGTCTAAAGTCAAATACCTTGGTGTCCTATTGGATCGAAGAGCTAATTGGGCTGCTCACACGACTTTGACAAGAGAAAAAGCACGAAGGGCTATCAAAGTTATTTGGCCTTTAATTCGTCCTGGAAGTACAAGATCAAATCCAGAGGCATTGGAGAGAGTGCAATCCGGGACACTCCGCATCATTACACTACCCCCTCCCGGAACATCGAACGAAATTATCCTAGTCGGTCTAGGAATGCAGAGATTGTTGGATAACCTAAGCGACATTACCAATCGGTTCAAACAAAAGACCCAAACTAGTCTAAACCCCCTAATACTGGAACTCTACAGGACCTAACTCTCATCTTTCATCATAGCATCATCATTTTCCTATGATTCTTTCCTTTCTTTTATAAATAACGGCAAAGAGGTTTTTTATTTCGTAAATTTTTCTTCTTACTACAAACACAGACTAAAAACATTATTGCAAGCCCGAGAAGATCAAGAACAGTCGATGGTGGGGATGTAATCTCCGAAGTCGAAGCTCAAATAAAATGTATACGCTAATGCATGTAAAATAATTGGTTCAATAAAATTTATTATTATTATTATTAATAAAGTTGTACAGATGATAATATGATAAAAGGCTAATGATGCAATGATACTATGTTATTATACCTATTTATTTTATAAAAATAAAATGATTGATATTGAATTTTCCGACACAGAACGGTCATTGTTAATTTAATTTAGGGTGGCTAGCCACAATTACCCTCTTCCTTTATATGTGCTATTAGAAAATACCGGATGATCAAAATTGAAATAAAAGCGAAAATGTAAAATATTATGATCAATATACAAGATTAAAATAAATCATTGTTTGTTCTCACGTCATTGTACATGTTGAGTGTAAAGGATTGATGACTATTATAGATATAAACATATTATTAAAAAAAAGCAAATTAGAACCATATTAGAGAACTAATATTTCCATAATTTTGTGAATTTCACCATTTTCGACATAAAAATACTAGTTTGATGCTAATCAACATTTGCTGTCTTTTTATATTATGAAATGAAGAAAAAAGTTTAAACTTTTTCAAGACTCGGTACTCTCGCTAGTTAAAGCCGTCCTAGTAATAAACTTAAATATAATCAATTATCATATCAATACCAAGTAGAAAATCTCCATAGAGAGTTCAATTCGATATTGATTATGGCGTTTTAACATGTACGTTTTACACAATAAAATATTAAAATTATTTTAGTATTCACTTGATTTTTACTTAGAACCAAAATTGTTTTTAAAGACATCAAAAAATTTTTACCACAAAATATTCTAATATAATAAACTATTAGAAATATATTTATTATTTTAATTATCATAAGAAAAATATTTTCTGCTTTTTTGGACCACAAGTTCTAAAGCTAGATAGCCCAAAAACTAATAAGTTCTCCGCATCGGAAATACAAACATTTTGTCATCGGAACCAATTTTCCTTTGTTGAATTATTGTGGGTATCGTAATGCAGACACGCAAACAGAAAAAACTTATGATTTAAAATGAATTATCTTCACGTTTCAGACATTTTTAAGCACAAAAAATTCCGTAAATTCAATATACTAGTAGGTACCACACGGAAGGAAGCGTAAATCTTTTTCTCAGAAAAAAATATATAATAATTCCATTTTACATATAACAAAAAAATTCATAAAATTGTCTGAATAAAAGTAAAATGGTATGTGAGGCTATATAGGGGAAAAATACACCCGTGTTCAATCGTGAATGGAATTCTTTATTTTTACTTGATTTCTTATTTTTTTCCATTTTCTCGTTTTTTTTTTATATAATATTAAATTTAATATAGCGTTTCAAATATTTTTATTTTTGTTGCCTCTCAAGAAATGATTCGCGACACAAGAGAGTTCAGGTTTAAAAATGAATTTATTCCAATATTTGTCTCTCTTATTTGAACATAAAATTTAATTTAATTTAACAAATTAATTACATTAAAATGTTATATTCGAATCTTTACAAAGGAGGAATGAACTACGATGACTAAATATTTACTTTTTATGTGATAAGCGAGATTCAAATCGAGTTGACAGACAGCAAGCCTTGGTTTGAAATGCAAGGGATTTATTTTTCGACAGAATAAAGTTGCCAAGAGAAATTCGCATTTTCACATCAACAAATAACGAATAGAAGCATTTATTTAACTTTGATCTCTGTTTTAATTGGGTCTAAGAATCAAGTGGTCAAAACAAAAACTTCCTTGAATTCGTTTGATAAATCAAGAATTTCTCGAAGCTAAAAAAAAATATTTTCTTGAAAAAAGACAAAAAACAAATCAAAACAAGACCTATGTACATTAAGTTAACAAATAACTAAATAAATAAATAAAATTAAAATAATATAGTTAATTAATTTTAAATACTTATTTTAATAATATATTGTTTTAATTTAATTATAGCACGTCTCCAAAGTGATGGGAATTTTGAAATCAATTAAATACACTCTTTAACACTTTAAATAAAGTTAGTTAAGTAAAGTTTTCTAATCCTAAGTAGCTACCTATAAACAACTGGAGTTTCACTTTGGCTATTTATTTTTTGTTTTCACAAGGTTCTTAAGTAATTTTTCGAGAGAAAACTTTTAAGAAAATGTGGTCTTTAATTAATACTATATAATACGACTAGCCATCACAAAATGTCTTTTTTCGTAATTTAAATTTCTCCCTTGTTAGGGACCACATTTATTTTATCAAATAAATTAAAAGTGTTTTCTTTTGGAAAGAGGAAACGTAGAATTCAATTGTTGAAAATACAACCCACGGATAAAGAAAACTACAATTAAAAATTATTTTATTGAAACATGAATTTCATTCTTTTAAAAAACAACGTTTCGGAAGATGTTCTTCACTTTTTCTTTGTGCTTTACAAGGTTGCGAAGGGTAACTACCTCTTTGGGGACGTTCATAAATTACGTCACACGACCCTAGTAGCACAATGTTTCAAACTATATAGATTCTCGAAATCTATATAAGAACTATATGGTTACTATATAGTTCTCGAAATCTATATAGGCACGATATAGATACTATATAGTTTGAAACGTGCTACTGGGAGAATTTCAAAACTTTTAGATGTCCCCTGTGGCACATTTTGTCACATTTTCATGTGACGTCACACTATCACTTTTATATCCTATAATTTTTTTAATTTTTTAATTTGCCGTTTGTGACATCACAATTTTTAAGATCCCCGGACCACCTGTCACAAATCTGAGATACCCCCCTTAATGTGTGGCGTAATTTGTGCTTTCTTTAACAATGCTTGTGTTTTTCTGAGGCTAGAATTTGCCATTGACATCAACAGAATTATTATTATTACTATTATTTTTTTATTAGTTTTTATGATCTTTTTTTTTATGTATTAAAATCTAAAATATTTTCCTGTAAAATTTGTTTCATTTCATTTTCATAGATATATTCAATGATATTCCACATGCTCCATAATATCATTTCAAATTTATGTCTACTTGTTTGATTCAGAAAATGAATATATCATCAAATGATAGGTTGAATTATTGTGCTATATCATAATCACGTTCTATTAGGGGAAAAAAAAAGAGGGAGAATGGATGGTGTGAATTGAATATAGATGTTGAAAATATTTCAAAAATTTAATTTTGTTGGAAATGGTTATAAAATAACTTAATTAAATTTATTTTATTAACCATTTTTTATTGGTGATGGAATTATTTTATATATTTTTACTTTAACTATATGATATTAAAGTTCGTGCAGAGAGGTAACTTAATTTTGTTTTGGGAATATAACTTGATTATTTCTCGCTATTTTAATCAACAACATTATTATTACTCTTGTTGATGGATCCAATTTTACTTATATTCTATTTTCATCACAGCCTAAGCTGAAAAATAATGAGAGTTTAAAGGCTTTTAAATCATAATTCATTGTAATTTTATTTATTAAAAACTGATTTGAATAAAATGAGAAAATTCAATTTTGAAAATTTCTATGAAGATTCATTAATGGTTAATAGGCTGTTTATTTTTAATTAGTTATCCAATTAATTATTCTCTTCCGCAAATGAAATAAGCGTTATTTTCATCTTTTTTTAAGGCCTCACTCTAGACTTCTTTCATCTTAATAATTTAAATTCCTAAATTTTTGGATGTTATTGAAATTTATTTTTACTCGTCGAAATAGTGATTTCAGTTAGTTTTTAAAAATGTTTGAAACGTTGAGAAAACATGATTTTTTTATATTTTTGTGTCTAGATTCTGATTTTTACTATAACTCAAGAACGAATAGTTGAAGATGGGACCAGACTCGTTTTGATAGTGGACCAAGAGTTGAAAAAAAGATACAGGACCCAGCCGGGTATGATCAGACATCTACTGCGTTAAGCCCGCAAATGCCTTCTCCATTTAGGCGATGGATCCCCTGACTTTTTCAACTCTTGGTTCACTATCAAAACGAGTCTGGTCCCATGTGCACCAAAATAGGGCAGTGACCGGATAAAAGTTTTAACTTTCGTTTTCATTTAAAAGTTAACATATAAACATTCTAAATAAAATTTATTGTTGAAAAACTGAACAAAATTCATCTGTTTCGATTCCCCAAAGAATCAGACAGATGAGAATTGTAGTAAATTTATAAGAACCATACTATTGGGAAAATAGAAGAAAAACGCGATTGAACTAGAGAGTTGAATATATATAAGATTTGATTATAGGATCTAGTCAGGGGATCCATCGCCTAAATGGAGAAGGCATTTGCGGGCTTAACGCAGAAGATGTCGGATCATACCCGGCTGGGTCCTGTATCTTTTTTTCAACTCTTGGTTCACTATCAAAACGAGTCTGGTCCCAGGTGCACCAAAATAGGGCAGTGACCGGATAAAAGTTTTAACTTTCGTTTTCATTTAAATGTTAACATATATATATTTATATAGCTCAGAATTTTCCAATAAATTATTGGAAGTAGTCTCTTATTTATTTCTGGACTGCCTTTCATCCAACTTGAGCTTTAAATAAATAAAATAATCCCTCATGATTTTATTTTTAATCTTGGAAATTTGAATTTTTAGGGTTTCCCATGGTTTTATTTTTAATTTTTTTGGTGAGTGAAAAAATATTTTTACTTTTTATTGAAATAAAAATGTTATTTGGAAACATCAAACAAATAATTATTTTGATGAATAAAGATGAGACACTCACTTTTCATTATAAGAAATATAAGAAGAGTTTTGTTGAAAAATGAAACAATACTATAATATTGATGATTTTGGAATGAGAGTTTTGAATAGATTTTTAGGAAAATAATAATTTTTTGATTAATCCAGAACTGGATTATTTGAAAAATCTTTACTATATAGAAGAACAATTATGAAAAGTGTAAAGATATTTATTATGACGATATGGATAGGAATATTCAGCTTGTATTAAGAAAAAAATCTTGTTGACTCTAAATATTTGAATTAATCATTAATTAATTATTGGTAAATCTAATTATATATGGATATATTTTATGGATAAATAAAAAAACAAATTGAAAATCATAATTTTTAACAGGTTTTATTTTAACATTCGAAAACAAGCATTTCTCTGAAAAAATAAAGATAACAAAGGAAGATAAAATGAAATATATAGCTAAGATGGATTGTTCACAAGAAGAGTGAATATTTGCCTTCAAAGGGCAAAGCTTTGCATGAAATGAAGGATGTATTATTTATCAAAGCTCAGTAGAAAACAGACAAGTCGGCGCCTTGAACGTGGAATATCCTAGATTCAGGAAATAGAAAAGCAAGTTAATTTCCAGGCAATCATCATCTAATACATTCGATTGATAAAAGCAATAGTTAAATAGATTCTATTATCTGTGATTTATTTATTGATTCATTTAATTAGACGCATGCAATGAAGTAATTAAAAAAACAATATTTTATGAATTTTTCTTTCAACAAGTTTATCGTAAAATAATTTTTTCACTACTATTTAATTGTTTAATACAATCTGTACATCTATTTGCTGACTTTCCCATTCGGTAGTATGCTGAAGTATTGTAATCATGAACGAAAAAGTGTTTTTTGTTTCATTTTTCAAAATATCTCAAAAAACAACTAAAATTACTTTGAAATTGAAAATATTTTTTCTTGCCAAGAGTAGCAAAGTTGTTTATTCTCAAAAGGAAATCAATAAGGTCAATGTACTCCTGATGATGGGCTAACACCCGAAATATAATGAGGATTTTAAAAACATAATGGTTTAAATCAAATTATTTTATTTTTCCTCACTGTGAAACAACACCATCTCCAATCTATTATTATTTAAAAATGTTTAATTATATGGTAAACTCACTTCTAAGTTTTAATCAATAAGGTTGTTGCAAATTAACATATACCTATATACCGTATATATGAATATATATAATTTATTGCCTCATTCATTACTTCATAAAAAAAATACAAACTATTTTGTTATTATCGCGAAATCGAGAAAAATGCTTTTTATAGATAACATCTAAAGAATATTATATATAATTTATTTGTTCGAGACTATAGTTTCGAAGGTTTGACCTTCATCATCTATCTTTTATTTAAAAATATTCTGTTAATTGTCATGTGTTCAAATACCAGATCGGATGAGGGTATTACAACAAAACGAATTTCCTACCCTTGAGAAAGAAGAAATAGAATATGTATAACCAATCAGAGGACAAACTAATTGATTTCTCCTTATGAATCATCAACAATGCTACTATCTTCAAAATTAATCTTTTCAATTAATATCTAAAGAGCTAATATTTGAAGAGATAATAATTATTTTGTTGAAATGCCTGTTACTGAGTGAGTGAGTAGTTTTTAAATTTTATGTAAGTTCTTGCGCAAAAACCAATAGAAGTATAAGAACGAAATTTCCCATTTAAATTTGTATTTGGAGAGAAAAACAAAAAGTGAGTAAAATGGGAAAAACAAACTTTTATGAATTTTTGCTCATCGGGATGTAATAACATAGAATTCGAGTATATTAATGAGCTGATTCAAATTCAAGCAAATTTATTTGCGCAGCTTTGCTTCAATATCTCAAACCAGTGATAGCATAAAACATGATTATTATGATTATTATTCTAAAACGAACAAGACATAAAAACATATTTTAACTCTTTATAACCTGTATTAAACGTGAAATAGAAGAGTTTTGATTCCATCTATCGACTTTGTTCATTAACAGTGTTGTGCATTTGTAAGGCCTGAAACTCTAAAAATTACTTAAGAAGTAATCTCTTGACTAGCTCACCTTCCTTGAGCCCAATCGTTTCCACTTTTTCCGTTTATTTTTGATACTACTTGGCAAATAAAATAAATTCAATTATCTCTTTTAAAACTGTTTTCGAGTCAGTATCTCTTGACAATCAAACGAATGAGTGTTACCAAACAAACGCGAATGATTAAATAAACAAACCCTATTTGATAAATAAATATTCCTCTCAATTCAATAATGTACTCCAAAAATGTAATTACTAAAATCTGAAAATTTTATAACCTAATTAAATTGCTGTTCATTTCTAATTTAACGATGTAGTTTTTGAAGTGATGAATCCAAATCTTCCCAAACCAATTAGAACATTTTCATTACTAATGACAAACAAGTGGCTTGAACAATAATGTGGCCAAATCAGATAACCTAAAATCGGAGTGGGTGTCAATGCTCATACTTAAGAACAATCGTAGTTTAAAAGAACGCAAGGTCGTGGTTATATTATATTCTTTATTGATGTGTTCAATAGTTATAATTAATTATGTGTGATTGAATAAAATCTTAACCTTAATAATAATAATTAATACCAACTTGTTATATATATATTACATTTTTTAATCAGAAGTTCTAAAGCTTGAGAGCCCGAGTCCAAAATCTAATATGTCATCATTGGAAATTCAATTCAACACTAAAGAGAACTTTCTACGATTTTTCGTTCTTGAGTTATCATGGCTAATGGAATCCAGACAGACATACAGACAAAAAAATCGTAGTTGAAAATGATTTACAAAGATTTATAACCAAAAAGAGAATAAAAAATGCTTTGTCTGCCACTCGAGCGTACCGAGTAAACTCTTCATTTTTAGCTAAATAACTATTTTAAATAAAATATGTAGGTAATAATTAAATAAAATCAAAAAATTCTAAAAAATATATGAAACATTGTAAATAAATCAAATATTGTGGTCATTGCCACTGAGAATTAGACAACCAATTCACAAGATTTGAAATGGATAAACCAAAACACTCAAATTAAATAAGTGAAAGATAAAGATACAAATTAAAAAATTACGTTTATGATATAAGGCCCTGGTTTATAAAGTAATAATACTATTAAAAATATAACCATTCCATTATATGTAGATAAAAGTTATAATGATGTTGAGTTAAAATAATTCTTAGAGTTCACAGAGATATTTTTAAATTAGCTTTATATATACCTACTGTGTCTAATAATCTAATAATATCCAATCATTCTACCAACTTGTTATATTTATTTGTATATGTAATAGTTATATGTAAAAACTCTCATAAATAAAAATCATATCAGAATTTATTTTATGATAATTTAATGCTTTTGATGTTATTTTTGGGTCGCGCAAGGATAAAGATGAGTAAAAAAAATTGACTTTTTTTTAGAATCAGGCCACTTTGTTGTCATTATCACGAGATGATTGCTAGTGGGAATTAATTAAATCAGAACGACTCCACTAGTAAGAAAGCATGAGCTGACAAGTCACGTAAAGGTTTAAAGTCGTTGATGTCCATTGGGACACTCGTCTTTTTACATATTCTGATGTCTTTCGTTTTAAATTGGAAAAAATGAATTAAAATAAAAATGTATTATCTGTGAAATAAGAACATTTTAGAATGAACAAGAATTCTTATGAATGAGTAATTTTTGGAGACGGACTGATAAGTGAATTAAGTGGACATCGATGAGGCAGTCCAAAAAAAGAAGAAAATAATTTACACTATCTTCTTATTCATAAAACCGACGTTTCGGAAAACCCTGAAGAAGAAGGGAATAGCCTCCGAAACGTCGGTCTTATGAATAAAAAGATAGTGTAAATTATCTTCTTCTTTTTCTGGACTGCCTCATCGATATCCACTTAATTATATGAATATTTGTTGTTTCTTTATCAAAAGATAAATTTCAACTGAAATCATCTAGGTTGAACATTTTTAATATGAAAGATCTGATTGAACAAAGTTTTGATACCCAATTCTGTAGACATATTCAAGGCCTTCAAGTTTATGATTATAATGAGGCGATTGCTTCTCTTGTTTCTATAGGGGTCATCAGAAGAGGCAAAATACTAACTAAGAAAAAAATATACATCCGCCGATTTCGAAAAATATGAGAAACTATCCATAAAATTATTAATAAAGTATTATGATGTTTTCACATTATCCACGGATATCGAGATACAAAATACTAATTAATTAAAACTTTTTTCGACTCGCCATAGAAACATCAGAATATAATCTTTATAAATAATGACCATTTACCATATATTATAAAGAAAGCACTATTTGAATTAATTTCAAAGACTCCATTTTCTGCCATCTTCATCACTCAAAGCTGGGGCTCACATAGACCGAAGACTTCAATCTAACTAACACTACCTCGTTTCTTCTATTGTGCAAATTTCATTTTTACTTTACCATACATAGTAAAAACTTTTAACCACGAAATTCATTCCTATTTATACTTTTCAAAAATAATAAAACCCTTATCTTAAATTTGGTCAATTCATTGCCTTAATGTTGTTTATATGGTGAAAGATTTTCTAGTTCATTTAGATAATAAATCTCATCATTCTAAAAGAAAGACAATACTCACTTCTCTCTTTCTTTAGTGTCTGTTAGAATTTATAGATTTTTTTACAAAACAATTCTTGATGAATGTTTTTCTTGGGAGTATCCAATCTAATGGGAATTCAATCTAAAAAATATGAGATTTGGCCATTTCACACTTTAACATACACTTGCCCCCCCCCCTTTCCCACTTCGACCATTTTAGAAAATTGATTGATAGTTTCCTAAGGCTTTAAAGGATAATTGTGCAAAATTTGGTTCAAATCGAACAAAGTGTTCACAATTTTAACGCCCCCCTACTTCTAATTTTTTTCCCGATTTCAATCAAATTCGAATTAGGTCTTAATCTCAATATAAAATTTCGCATACACTAAATTTAGTAACACAAGCACTCAATAACAGATATTTTGATAAAATAATTTTTTTTCATAATTTTTCGTAAGATTTTTTATTGCAGATCGAAATGCCAAGAAGCATTCAGTTTTTGAGATATTTTGCCAATACGAATAAAAAAACAACACTTTTTTCATCCGAAATTACAATACGTGTTTTTACAGATACTATCTTAATTTAAACGTATGTATCTGTATTTTACTTAAGCATAAGCTGTATGATGAAGTATTCTTCTTGGTATGGGCTTCAATGTCTGCTAGAGGTGTTAAAAAACTTCACTTCATTGATGGAATTGTAAACACCAATAAATATTTAGAGATTTTAAAAAATCGTTACTTCCAACAATGGCAGATGCCTTGCAGAATAATAATAATTTTCTGTTCCAACAAGACGAGGCGGCCAGCCATACATCAAGAAAATCTTTAAAATGGCTTTCTGATCATAATGTTCCACTTTTGGAGTGGATGGCAAAAAATCCCGACTTGTCACCAATAGAAACTCTTTGGCACACAATGAAAAAGCTATTACAAATACAACCAGCTAGAAACGTAGTCGATTTAAAACACAAACTTCAAAATAGTGTCAAAATTTAATAAGTACGTTGCCCAAAAGAATTCAAGCCGTAATTAAAAATAAAGGTGACGTCACACAGTGGTAAAGGTTTCGGATTTTGTATGTTTTCCTTGTTTTTAACAATTACAAAATAATTCTAAGTTAAATGTTACAATAAAATGTTTTAATTGTTTAAAATGTTGTTCCAAATGATAATAAAAATAAATATTTAAATTAAATTCACCGTGAATTAGCATAATTTTATTTAAAATGAAAAAATATTGGTGGGCCAATTGAGATGGGACGGGGCTCGTAATCTATTAACATATATATATAATAGACTTTATGATATTTAAACTTATTAAATTAGTTAGCAGCTTCATTTGGTAAAACATTCTTCTTGGAAATGAATTATGATAAATCAATAATAATTAGAGAAGTCATAAATATACTTGGTGCTTTACAATAATACCTATCTTATGTGAAAACAAGTTATTTTTATATTAGTGTCACTTATGATGCTCTCTGGAACAAGTATCAAGGGGAAAGACATACATTTTCATAGTCGTATAACTATAAAAATGTACCTATACTTTTAATTTCAACTCCAAGTTTTTTATAATCTTATCCAAATTAACATAAATAAAATCAGGCCTTAATTAATTCTTTTTTAGTAATTTTCTTTTGAAAAAATATTTTGGCCTAATGCCCTGAGTTGACCGTGAATAATATGAAAACAGTAGAATGAAAATTGGAACACAAAAATCTATAATAGTTTACCTTACTAACTTTGACATTTATATCGCATAAATGTCCTGAATTCCTATCCTATTAACTTGCCACTAAAGACGACAATAAATCTATGACCTTGTTTATGCCCAAGCTTCCAATCTTTATTCGTTTTGTAACAAAATAAGGTTTGTTAAGTGTAAGCAAGTTCAATTCCGTGTAATATCATTTCGTTTACTGGAGTATTAAATGTTAATTGTGTGATGTGTAAATTGTGTCCTAAATTGTTGCTAGTAGCTGATATTAAATTAAATAAAATACAGGTAAAAATAATCTCCTAAATTATATTTGATTTGGATTTTTTTTTATATAATAAAATGAAAGAGGTTATGTTCATAACTGAAAGTGCATTCAGTACTAAATAAAAGCAAATCAAGCAAAGTAACTAATTTTTTGACGATAATCTAATAATATGCACAGTTCAACCCCGAATTAGCTAAGAGTATTTTTAAGTTTCTAATAATAAGATTTTTCAATAATTTCATTGAACCCTTTATTAGATGAGTTAATTAATGTTTAAGCAATCCCCTGTATTTAGGAGAAACTGAATTTGGTCTGAAGTGTAACATAATTTTAGAAGCCTGGGTTTAAAAGCTAATAACAATATTAATTTAATAAGTACTTAGAGGTTTTTCATTTACACTAAGTATTTTATGTTTATCATATATTTCAAAAGAGATGTGGATATTTTTCTGTTGGGAGTTCCTGAAAAAATAAAATAATCAAATTCTAGACTTTTTGTAATTTTTTATAAAATCTTGGGAGAATAACTATCCACATGAAAGTAATAGATAATTCTCTTGATGTAAATGACAAATTGTAATCCTTGAAACCGCTGTTAAAGGTGGCAAGAAGGTGGTGGTTATAAGCTTACATCTTGACCCTTTTACCCCTGACGAAAAAGAGATTCTGTCAGTTTTATGAGAATGTAAATCATGTTTCAATAATAAAATTTGTATTTGAAATTTATAGTTTTTGTTATTTCCTTCAATTATCCATTGAATTCTAGCAGTCCATCACCAAAAGAAAATTATATTTTAATTTAGAAAAATGTGATCCCTATCAAGGGATGAATTTCTCTCACAAACAAAATGCATTCTGTAATGGAAATTTGTCCCTTGTTGGGGACCACACTTTTCTAAATTAAAATATTAAACATAAACAGAACTTATGAATAAAATTGTCTTGTTGTTCAAGAACAAGTATTTTGTAATCCTTTTGCATTATTGAAACCTGGTCGTATTAATCGTGATACAAGACAAATGTCTCTCATTTCAAAATCAATTACTTAAATCGACAAAGAGAGTGAAACGAATATCGACCGGCTTCCCTATCTATAATTTATTAAATAGCATTAGCATCAATATTTCAACAATTCTTCTTGAAAAACAATTGATTTCCAATCCGATTGAACTACTTAATCTAACAACATTCAATAAATAGAGTCAAAACAAAACAAATGATTTTTCTAAATAAAAAATATTGCTTGGAATATTTTAATTAAAGTGATTATTCAAAGGGCTATTTATTCTGGGAAGAATTCTTTTTTTAAATATGTTACAGATTGAAACTTTAAATAATTTTCCCTCGTGACCATATTTTGTTAGTTTTAGAAGAGGAAGTCTAATTTCGTGCAACTGAATAATTTTAGGAGAAAATCACTCCGATTAGATCTTTCAGATGAGTGATAGAGTTTCATCCATGTACACGATGATAATTTATTTTATCCATATATATATAGGAATTATGACGTATTTGAATGACATTTTTCAAAGTCTTATTATGGAATACGCGGTGTCCTTACCAGGAACCCATTTATTTTTCTATTAAGTTGAATGAAATTTCCAATTGCAAAGAGGATATGTAGATGTAGAAAGGATTTAATCTCTAGGTTTAAGCAAACTTCTGCTGAAGCCTAATAGAATCGATCTATGGTAATCTCATTTAGAAAGATTCTCTGAAAACCCAAAAGTCTCTATGGGAATCGGATAACATTTTCATAATTTATCTTATCATAATTGACGTCGACTTTTAAATATTATATTTTCAAATACTCAAGTCGTTCAAAACAAGAAGAAGAATCAAAATGGAAAACCCTCAAATTCTCAACCTCAAAAACCCGTCAGTTCAATATTATTTTCCAACCATCTGATCTATCGTACATATCAATCATTAAAAATTTTCAAGTTTTTTCACACATTACATTAAAATTTTTAAAGTCTTTAAACCAGGTGTTTGGCCAATCCGCGGGTATGTAGCCCTCGACGGACTTACTTGCGGTCTCCCCATATATGATGAATTGTTTTTTATCGGGTATTTCAAAATATATTTTAAATCGCATTAAAGTAATTAAAAGAATTAAGGTTCTCTATAATTACACTAAGAATAACATATTAAATAATAATAGTAAATTTCAACTAATGATATAGTTTTAGAAAAATTAAGTAAGGGAAAAGAAACGCAAATATCAGACAGAAAAAAAAGGAAAAGCCATTCAAATTTGTTTGTTATTTTAAAATAAAATTAGAAATATTGTTTGCTCTATGCGACTTAACTAATAATTTTGATATTATATGTTTATTTTACCATACAAATATATTATGTTGTTGGATCAATGTGAGTTTTCATTTCATTTCTGGTTGTATAATAGTATTGTTTTTTTCCACATTTACACTGATTGAATACTTTCAGTAAATCGCTACATTCAAATTAATATTAATAACTTACAAAAAAATTGATAAGTACCGAATTCGTTGTAAAGACAGATTTCGAAAAAAAATATTGAAAAAATTTTAATTATTCTTAATTATTATGTGCGGCCCTCAGAAATGTTTAAGTTGTCAATCGGCACGCGGTTCAATTCAGGTTAGACAGGCTAACCTTAGTTAGTTATTAGTACTCAATTGCTCTAGAATTGCCCGTTTTGCTTATTTCCAATTACAAATATTTAATTTATTTTTAATGATAAAAATTCGAGACTATTTCAAACGAGTCTAGACACGCATAGACAAGTTGAGACGTGTTGGCGGAAAAAAATGTTTTTTCTCGAATATTTCGAATTATTTATTTTCTCTGATGAAAAAATATCAATTACGTAAAAAATAAATATCGATTTATAAGATACATATTATTTTCATTTGCTTTTACCCTCCGGCTTCGACTTCAGCTCCGATAATTTTGAATTGGATTGTTATAACGAAGATCGAAAGAGCGCGCACCTACAAGTTTTGACTTGTCGGAAGGGGAATCCCCTCACGCCAGCATATATTATTTTTCTATTATTGCATGTTATTTAAGTATGTGCATTATTATTTTTATTTGACTAATTAAAGAGACTGATTACTAAATTTTATTTCTATTATTTCATTAGGCCTGCTCTTAACAGTTAGTTTAATACATCTCTCTTCTACTCCGACTCCGGCTCCGACTATGTGCCCAATAAATCAAATTTAAAATCTCCGGTTCCAGTAAATCCACCAGCGTAACATCCCTAGTTGGAAGTATGTATTCTATAGTGTTTATAGTTAGAGGGCAAGTATTTAATAAAAATTCAATTTATGTAGTCTTTAGAGATGATAAGTGCCTTAAAAGCTATTGGTCTGCCTAAGTGTTTGTCTGTGAGCACAATAACTCAAGAACAGGAGATTGAAAAAAGCTCAATTTAATTTTAAATTGAATTTTGATTATAGAAATCACAGAAAGTTTTTAGTTATTATTTTTTTATTAGTTTATATTATAGATCGGGTTATACGCTTCACAGCTCTTATACACTAATCACTCATGTCAGTTTGACAGAATAATCTGGCTGCGAGGGAAGGAATTATTTAAAAATTTAAATTGTCCAGGTGAACTCTTTTGTTATTATTTATACAAGTTATTTTCACATAAACTGATATCTTAGTTTTTATAGCACCTATTACTATTACGTACTGTGAATTGTTCAATAAAATTTACTTTTGATACAAATACATCCGTAATATTTAATTTGATTTATGTCATTTTTTACAACATCACACCATAATAACTATCAAAACTTCATCTTTAATTTAATATAAATTTCACATGAATGAAAAACGCAAATGACTTTTAATCACACATCAATGTGCTTAGTTCTTTCTTTTATTGATTAATTAAAAATAAGATAAATCTTAATCTATTCATAAATTAAACAAATTATTAAATTAATTAAAAACTTGAGTGTTTTCAACAATGTTTTTTTTAATTTTACCTTTTCTTTAATTTATTCCTTATATGTTTATTAATTAACGATTCCCAAGATTTTAAGGAACATGTGGCGCGATTTGTTTTTGGGTGACTGAACTTCCAAGAACACTCCTTTGGCTTAATACGTTCGATAATAATTTGTGTTGCTTTCGTTCGCACCAATGAATTGCAAAAATTTATTTCTACTAGGATGAATCAACTATACTTCTTAACCATTAGGAAATCAACAGTATTGGAAGAAGCAAATAAAAATAAATAAATAAGTATATATTCGACAGGGATGGTTGGAAATGTAGTCGGACACTGGATCCAATTTTAACATATAAATAAATAAATAAATATATGTATATATTTTGTTCACTATTGTTTCAATAAAATTTTCATAGAAAACCCTTTTTCACGAATACAGTTTGATGAGTTTTCTATTGTCGTATTTAATAATGATTCAGGACTATTTATCAAATAATAAAGCTTTTAATGAGAAAACAATCATTTCATCATGGAAGATTAAATGGATTAAATGCTGAATTATTTCTCATAATTAAATGGGAAAAAAAGCTTTGGCTTAAAAATTATGTTGTCTGTGTAATGTCAATTCTAAAATGTAATGATATATTCGCACATATATTTGGACTGTTTATTTTGAAAGTGGTTAAACCCAATTTTGAAAAAATATGTTATTTTCAGTTTTAATTATACATAGGTATCTTCTTTTCAAATTTATAATATTCCAGTCAATGGAGTACAATATCCTCATGAATTGGTCAAAATAAAAATATCGAAATGTATATAAATATATGTATTAATAAAAACATAAATACAAATATCTCGAAATAACAAAAAATGGATTTACACCAGTTTCAAAATAAAGGGACCATTTATATTTTTATTTTCACTTACATAAGTAATTTAACTTAAATGTAATACGCATTCATTTCATCTATTCTTGTCTATTTAATATTTATAAATTTCTTTGTGTTTATGTTATTTAAAGTGCAGGGTTGTGTTTACAGCGATACTTAATATTTCCTTTATGCCTCTTCTAATAATTGACTATATATATATTATGTTTGTGTGTTGTATATTTAACTTCCTTAGTTTATATTCTTAAATGTCAGCTTATACTTGTAAAAGAGAAAATGTCAATACTCCAAAGAAACTAATGAGTATAAGAAGAATATCTGAAATGCCAATGGCCTAGCAATGTTGAAACATTAATTTCATACATCTCATATAAAAAAAAAAGTTTTTGGATGAAGTTCTCAAAAAGCTCGTCGGGTGCAACAAACAAATTTGTATGAAGTTGAAATTCTATTATGTATAAGCAAAATAATTTTATTAACTAAACTCGAACAGCACCTGATACTTATGCATTCAAATCGACAGTTTTGTATAGCGGATGCCTACCCAACAGGAGCAGACAAAAAATATTCTAGCTCATCGGTTGCGTGTTAGTTGCAATTAAAGCCTTAGAGAATATTATTGATCGTATTTTACTAAAATGAATAGTATAGTAATATCTATAGATAAGGAAACGGGCGGAAACTTTAAAAAAGAAAAAAATAAGATCTTCCTGAATGGGAAACACATCGATACAATGAATCTTTTCTAGAACATATTATGTCTGATTTAAACCAAGTTAAACTTGGAGTATTTATTGATTAAAAATATATATTCATATTTACAATTCATTTTATAGCGAACAGGAGTTGGTTGAATTTTAAATCCACAAATTTCTTTGTTTATTTATACTAGAAAATAGTTAAAGTGTAGGAAAAATCACTTTTGCAGATATAATTTGTTTCCTTTAACTCTTTCTGTGTGTAATTACTAGAGAACAAAAGTATCCAGAAAATTTATTTTGTGGTTCAAAATTAGTAATTAGTAATTTTCAATGAAAAATTAGTAATTTTAATTACGGGAACTGATTTGATCTTGAGTTATTATAGATTTTCCAAACTTTCAAATGAAAAATCCTAAAAAAAAAATTGATATATACTTTTTTAATAAAAAATTATTCACTATAATCTTAGTGTAATGCTTATAATCCACAACATTGACTAGTATGGTCAAAAGTAAATTGTTGCTTTCATGTTCCATTAGTCTTACTTTAATCTGATACAATGAAAGTGGCTGAAGTCTCCTAGCTCACTGAGGAAATTACGAGAACATAGCAAGGAACTGGAACTCTCTTCCGGCCTCTGTCTTCCCTAACCTTCAAAACCCGAGTGCACAAACACCTACGCCTCCAGCCTTTCACTTGATCAACTTTCCTTCAGGGGCTGCATCTTATGGGTGCGCCCATTCTTGCATTCAATTGAATTAAACAAAAACACTATACAGTCAGACTTAATGCCAACCCCCTTCCATTTGATGGAAGAGGCCTATATTCAGCAGTGGATTGTCGCTATCGACAGGCTGATGATGATGATGATGACCATACAGTCTTAAGACTGGTTTAAGAAAAACATTCGCCTCCATTTAATTCTATACCTCTCTTGCTAACTCTTTTAAAATTCCAGATTACATTTCCCTTAATATCTGTACAAAATGTTCTAATCTAGTTCTTCAAATTTTCATTAAATTTTCTACCTCATTTTTTGAAATATTCCCAAGTCCCATGACTCTCATCTACCATGTATCATCTGAGCTCTTCTCAACCACAGATTTTTCTCAAAGTTTTGTTTTCTCTAATCTTCTCAAGAACTGCTTCATTTATAATTCTATCCACGCATTCAATTTTGGCCCTTTTGATTAGAAATAAAATTGAATAAAGAAAAGTCGAAAAGAGAAAACAATAACCTGAGATAGAGTGTGGTCCGCTCAGTACACATATTAAATAAGTTTTTAAGAGTATATTATAAGGAAATATAATTTGAATTTCATCATAAATAAATAAAAAAAGCATTTATTTTTATTTTTTAGAGAGTTTACCTTTGAATCGATCAAAAAATCATAAAGTTAGATGACATTAAGGAAGATCATAAATAAAAAAAAGATTTAAAGTACCATATTATTTGACGCTCTTCTGAAAAAAGCAATTTAAATGATCCTTGCTATAACATAGTGTCAACGTTGAAAAACGAAATGATAAATGCTTTTTTTTCAAAATACAGAGACAACCCTTTTGAAAAAGAAAAATGAAACAGAAACCAAATGTAATTATTCATTTGCTAATTGTCAGAAATATGTATTTTTCACTCTAATATAACTGATTCAGAAGAAAACAAATTCAATTTATTGTGCATTAACGAATGAATAAATAAAGGATGCTTATTGCCTCTCTTATTTTTCAAAGCGTTTTATAAAACTTTCAATTTTTCATTGAATGCTTTTATTAATGGGTCGATTCAATATTTAATAAAATCTTCCTTTTTAAATATTTTAATTAAAGAGAGATTTAGTTATTGATTATTACATCCATCTGTGATGAATAAGAAACTTCTCTCCAAAACAATAAATTTAATTTGCTTTTTTAAGCCAAATTTTTAAAATTATTTACCAAATAACCAAACTATTCAATCAAAGAAAAAATTAAGAATATTTTTTAATATCTAAACGACATAAAAAAATACTCATTAAACTAAATTAAATTAATGGGCGGACATGTTTTCAAGATCCCAAATTTTAGCGAATTTGGAAATTATGACAGTCACTCTTAGAATGTTGTAGCTTGGCACATTAATATGAAAATTTGTAGCACATTACAACTTTTAACTTATAATAGTATGATAGCTTCCATTTGACAATGATATTTTTTCTGATTTTCTACATTATTGAACCACAAACTAGAAAGCCCAAAATCTAATAATATCTTCGTTTTGGCATCAGCTCGAGCTTTCCAGAGGCGAAGCTACCAAATAGCAGGAATATATCTATGTTTTGAAATCGTTGTCTTTTCTAAAAGTTTTGTAAACACGCAAACAAAGCACGATAACTCATTGAAAAAGAGCAATCAAAAATGTAAAAAATATATTAAATTTAGGTAAATGTAAAAGTTTTTTAAACAAAAGTTTTCTAAAATAAAATTAATGACAACAAAATCCAATATAAATTTATATGATTTATTCATTAAATTTATAAATAAAAATATATCTATTAATATGAATTTGACAATTTTTGAAAAATTTAGATCTATAATTGTAGTATTTTTATATATATATATATATAAATAATTTTATCATTTACTTTGAGTAGAATTTAGTTGTAAATTGAAATAAAATTAATTTTTGAGTTGATAGGGGAAGAAATAAATGTCGATGACGAATACTCCTCTATTATATTTAAAAACAAACTTTTGTAAAGATAAGAGTAAATAAATACTATATGTAATATTCATTTACTACGAGTTAAGGATTCTTGGTCACTTGTTTCACATTAAATGAATACTACATTTAGTATTTATTTACTCTTATCTTTATTAAAGATGTTTCACCTTGCCCCAACACCTCGATCTCTACTAATTAACAAACTTTTGAGTTAAAAAAGTGTTTTTAAGCTTACATACATATTTACAAATGTATTTATTTATTTATTTATAAATGATAGATAATGTGATAAAGTTTAAATGTGTCGATATAAGATGAAATTTGTCAAGGATAAATGGAATTGAGAGAACCGCAACGGAAATCAAGTGAGTGGTTTACTCAGGACTAAAGGAGGGTGGAGTTCTTCAGAAGAAAAGAGCTAGCGTATGTGTTTGGCAACTTTTTCATAAAAATAACCTGACATCAGTAAATATATCGAAAAGATGGATGATAATTTAATTCTTATTAATTTAAAATATCTGTTTTTTTTTTTTTTTTTTTTTTTATTCTCATAAAGAAGAAAACGATGTAAAGAAAATATTTAGTTTGCGAATAAATTTAGGGTTTGTCTTACAAAAAACAAAAAAAAAAAACCCATTTCAGACGGTCGAAATAACCTCGACTCGTTGGATTCAATTGATTTTTCGAATATTTCAATTAAAGGGAGGAATTCCAATATGAGACTTCGTGAGTGTTTTTTTTAGCTATCGGCAATCGCTTCCCCGCCATAACGTTTAGAGATTCAGATTTTATCTCGAAAGTGAGAATATTTGAATTTTATGACGTTATATAAATCTACCCCGATTTTTCAGAAAGCTACTCTATGAAAATTAACAGAACTATAACATTTTCTGGTAATATTCATCGTAATTACAGAGATTAGTTTAATTTGTTTATAAATTTTGAATTATTTATTAAAATTTCTAACAATATATTTTTTATTATTAATTAATTTATTAGTTACTAAAGAACCTATTTTAAAAATATATGACATTTCTACCATTAGTCAGTAGGCAATTAAAATAACATAGCCCTAGTAGCACAATGTTTCAAACTATATAGTTACTATATGATTTCGGGAATCTATATAGCCCCTATGATTTCGAGAATCTATATAGCCCCTATATAGTTACTATATAGTTTGAAACATTGTGCTACCAGGGCTATGTTTTTTTAATTGCCTACTGACTAATGGTAGAAATGTCGTGTATTTTTAAAATAGGTTCTTTAATTTATTAACTACTAAAGAACCTATTTTAAAAATATACGACATTTCTACCATTAGTCAGTAGGCAATTAAAATAACATAGCTCTAGTAGCACAATGTTTCAAACTATATAGTGCCTATATAGATTTCGAGAATATATATAGCCCCTATATAGTTACTATATAGTTTGAAACATTGTGCTACTAGGAAGACGACGTTTCACTCCCTATATCATTTTTTTTATCAATACAAGCATGACCAGTCACCAATATCGTCATTTCATAACGTGATTAAGTTTTCAAACCGGTCTTATCAGTCAGTTATGTTAAGACCTCTTCGAAACTGAATTAGGTTGTGAATTGACCGTCATGTTGACAGCTTAGGCTTGATATCGATTGCATATCTAAGAACAACAACGTCAGGTATCAGGTACTTGATTTTAACTGCAGTTCACTGTGAAGGTCAATATGATAGAATCATGTTGTAATGGCAGCTAATGCTTGATAACTATCATAAATGATATAACTGAAACGTCGTGCATTTGATGTTTAATTGTTTGATTATTTTTTAATAAATATACATCTATATATAATATCAAAAATATAGTTTTTGAAAAATATTTATATTAAACTAAGAAGTTTAATTAATAAGAAAAATGTCTAAAAAACCGTCACAATATGAAAGTTCATGATTTATAAATATCGCTTAAGATGTTGATATTTTCCAAAAATAAACCTAATTATAGATTAAGCTACTCGACTTATCTGCCAATTTGCTGTTAAAGAAAAGCAGATGGAACGGATTTCGCATTTCAAAAGATCTTAAAGGAGAAGGATAAATGAATGTTTTCGGAACAATTCTCTTTGTATTTTGTTTACTTTTAGACAGGAGGTGAGGAGTTCGGGCATGGTCAAAAAGTAAAAAAAACTGAATTAAAGTGAGTGTCTGTTTAAGTATCCTATTTTGTGCTTGAGGTACATTGAGAACTGAGGTCAAGGAAGAGTTCTACCTCCTTGCCGATGTTGCGATGCCCGAGAGCTGCTTGTGCCGCCGAGGGCAAGACGAATTGGTCTAAGTTGGCTTGTGAACCACGCTCTTCGACGGATCGTGCTCCTCGAGGAGGTGCTCTGCAGCTGGCCCATTTAGGCGGCCTAGGCGCCAGCGAGCGCCTGCGGTCGTGGTTTGGCGCCTTCAGGCTCGTCCAGGCCCTTTCCGAACTCAGTAGGCGCTCGCCATCGGCCATCGCCGCCCCCCAAGATCATTTATTTAACCCTATGATCGCTGTCCGTTCGGCGAGATCGATCCCATCGTTCCGCGTGTTCTCCATCATCGTCTCTGACAAACGGAGTTCGGATGACAAAATTCTAAATGCAATTAAAAGCTAACACCTGCATGTTTTACTTTAATTCAATCTTAAACTACTCAAACTACTGTAAGACCCTCGTGCATCTAAATTACAGCAACACACGCTATGATCCTGACAGAAAAGATATTCTATAATTGAGTAGCGAAACGATCAAACCTGGACGACCGATAATACCAGGGAAAGTGTAAGCGCAACACTAAGCAGTCCACAAGAACAGCTGGACCACAAACAAGAGTGGAGTGCGCGGCGCCAGCGACCGCGCGGCGGCGGGACACGAGTGCGCATGCGTGGTTCTTCAGGTGGGTGATCGAACGCACGCCCGGGGCTGCCGCCACCCCCTGCACAACGTTTCGAATAAGGAGGGAAACCAGGAAAAACGTAAGAAGACTTATTGAAGGGTCAGGGTGTGGTCGAAATGGTATTCATAATCTATTAATAGGTTTACCTCTAATTTATTGATTGAGTGATTTTTCAAAATTTTACAAAAATGCTTTTTTTACGTTAATGATACAAAGCAAGAAAGTGTTTTACAAGAATAAGAAACATAGGTACACTCTCGCACCATACTAAAATAGAGGAGAAATCTCTGGGACTAGCGTGCAGATCCGTTTTTAAAGATTGAAGATTGTGGAATGCACCTAAAGAAGGAATCTTAAGTTCCAATGTAGAAATCTTAGGGATACACTAATTGCGATGGTTGATTAGTATGCTTGTGGTGAAATTGCTGATTTTTTGATTAGGCAGCATTCTTATTTACATTAAGAGCCTACCACACTACCACACTACACCACCTTTATTTTGTGTTACTTGTGCGAAAAGACAGATTAAAAGACCATGGTTGTCTTGGCTGTGCAAACAAATTTCACCCAAAAAATGTAGTGTGTGTGGGCCCTTAAAAATTAACTAATAATATAATTCTGCTGAGAATGATATACAATATATTAGTGTTACTGCCAATGAAAGAGGAGACAGATAATCGCATTGTCGCATTGGATTTCCTTCACTGACTTTTCAAAGCCCTGAAGAAGGAGGGAATAGCCTTCGAAACGTCGGTTTTATGAATAAAAAGATAGTGTAAATTATCTTCTTCTTTTTTGGACTGCATCATCGATATCCACTTAATTCACTTATCAGTCCGTCTCCAAAAATTAACTAATAAAGTTTTCAGACTCAAGGAGATCTATAAACCTATAGAATTTGTAAAATATGAAATCAGGTTTCTAGAGAAACCATTTCATTGAGTGCACAATGAACCAACAGTACGTTTTAAGTTATGAGACCAACAATTTCATACATCTAAGTTGATATTCAGCCTTGCAAAAACTTAGCGCTCTTATGTCTGAGAAATAAAGAACTTCTTTTCTAATTGAAAAGTTTTTCTTTTGCCGAGAGTAGCAGAGTTGTTGATTCACAAAGAGAAACAAAGAGGTTGTCCTCTGCTTGATGCAAATAAACATACACACATATATATTAGTTCCTAGCCCTCCAGCAGTGACGAAAGAACACCAAGTTTTCAATATCCATATGATATTGACTCCATTAAAACATTTATAATTGAAGAAAGACTGATGATGAAGACCAAGTCTTCGAAACTATAGTCTCAAACAAATAAATAATATATATACAGATATATCATCTCGATATATATGTGTGTATGTTTATTTGCATCAAGCAGAGGACAACCTCTTTGTTTCTCTTTGTGAACTTCTTTTCTACAATTTTTAAACAATTAGTGTGTCGGTTTTTTTAATAAAAAAAAAATATTTATTCTTTTCTAGTGAATGATGAATGATTTCTTCTTGTACAAGTTTGAATGAAACTTTACTGCTATGGGGAAATCCAAAACTTCTATCAGTCAAGTAAACTTTTCTTTTACGAGGATTGTCTCAGAACTAAATTCTCATTAAACAAGAATTCTCGGAGATATATTTAAAATCTATTAAAACTCAGACTGTTAAAGATTTTAAGAAAAATTAATTAAAAAAATAAAAAGCTGAAACAATATTTTAAGTATTGTTATTTTGTCAAACAATTCATGTGTCAAAATGTTGACGACAGCCGAGATATTAATTATGATAAAAATATTCGCAGAGTAGATTTTAAAGTAACCATGGTAACAGTTTTCGCTTTTATTTTTGTTTGTTTTTTCTATAGGGAAACCAACTCTATTCTTATATAAGAGTAATAAATTTACTACGCAGCCAATAGTAAAAAAATTTCGAGACCACGCTAGAAATATGTTCATATCAATAATAATAATAATAATAACATGTGGGTCAGGGTGAATTCTCTCTCCACATTGTCCTAGCCTATTCGATAAAAAAAAGAAACAATAGGTTAAAGTTTATCAGCATTCAGGGGCAGTTATGATATAGAGTACGTCATTGAAATTTCTGGGAGGGGGGGGTGTTGCACTTAAAATTTATTTTCTAAAAATGAAAGCGGCCAAGTCTTATAACTTCAACAAAAGATAATTAAAAGCTCTTCTAATTCTTTAGAACTGAATAAAATGGGGGGGGGGGAGGGTAATTTTCATGAAACATGGGGGATCATGAAGATAGGGAAGGGGTCATCCCTGGATTAAATAGCACACCTCGGATAATAATACCAATAAAACAACAATATATTTTTCGAAAGAGTAAATTTATTAATAAAAGTAACTTAGTGACTATGGCAAGGGATAGAGTAGTTGAGTCAAACTTGTCTTGGAAATAATAACTTAGATCAGTGTTTCCCGAGGGGTGAACCGCGACCTAATGTGCTGTACACCTACTTCCACTTGTACTTCCAAATATTTCCAAGTAATTCCAAATATTTCCAAGTACAGTACTTCCAAATAATTCCAGGCACTTTTCCAAAATACTTCCAAAGAGGTGTACACCTAATTCCAATCGCGGATCACCCCTCGGTGTTTCCAAACCGTTTTTGTGTCATGCCCCACCTAGGCCTTTCTAAAATTTTTATGCACTCAATGTAAAATTGCTTATAAAAGACCTAAATTATTTTTTTATTTATATAAATAAAATATATAGAGTTACAAAAACAAAATTTTGTTGATTAGTATTTTGTATGGTTCTACATATATTTAAGTGTGTACTATATCTTGATTTAGCTAAATAGTATCAAATTTTTTTAACTATTATTTTTTCAAATAAAGGTAACTGGTAGATTTAGATATTTAAATTAAAACTAAATTTAATTAGTTACTTTGACCTTTTCTGTTTTGCTCTCTTTCTTTCTTCCACGCTGATAACAGATTATTATTATGATTATTATTTTTTGTGAATTCTAAGATATTTTACTAATTTTAAATACATTTTTTTTTAATTTTCAAGGAAAAAGAGCTAAAAATTCAAAAAAATTCCTAACCAAATATGTGTTATTGTGAGGTTACTTTTTTGATTACTGATAACTGTTATATTTACACGAACAAATAATCGGACATAATTGAAAAAGATTGCGGAATAAGTCGATTGAAACGTCGTGATTAATAATAATTAAGTATATGTGATTTAAACAAAATTTCAAACCTTAATAAAGTTATTCACAAAAATATAAACTTTAGCATCTACATATGATACATATATAATCAATGTTTTTACAAGATTCAAATTTAAATGGGTGAAAAGGGAAAAATAAAATTTGATGAAAACGTTTCAAGCCTGTTTAAATAATTAAATTAAGACATTCAATTCGATTTAATATTTTAGTACCTAGAGTCAAAACGCCGTTCCTAATTATTTGAAAAATAAAAGCATGTTTTTTTTTAATATATATTTTTATATTTTGTTTCATTTCAATTTTGTTTTGTTTTTTACAGAATGATGGGACATCGTTGTCGAAACGTCTCTCAATGACAAAGAATATTAAAAAAAAAATTGATTTTATCAAGTAAAATTGATTAGTCCGACCTATATCATAGAGAAATTTACCTCTCAAAGTTCTGATTATATACCATAAAATTTAATCATTTCTCAGTGGACTGAAGGGAAATCGAATATATCATATTTATGTTCAATTAGTTGATTAATTAATAACTAATTAACGTTTCGCTGACTTCTGAGGAGAAAATAACATCAAAAATCGAGTGTTCAAATTTTCGCCATCTAACTACCCTAAAAAAACAAAAAACAAAAACAAAAAAAAAACCTGTTCTTGTCACCATCTATATTTAATTACTCTTTTTTTTGTTATTTTATTATAATAAAATATTAAAATCGCTTAAAAAGTGCTTTGAGAATTTTCCATTCCGAGAAATTTGGCCAGCTTGCTAATCTAATCGAGTAACAGGATTCTTTCGTTCTGGCAATTTCGCTTTAGTTGTGGTCGAAAATTCATCGAGGCAATAGCAGAGGACACCTACACTCACTCAAAGGTAAACAACCCTTAATATCTGCCCCTATATTCTATATTTATTCTACCAGTATTTACCTAGTATTTCTATATATATGTATAATGTATATATATATAAAACTCACAAACCATCCATTGACTATAGAGAAAGAATTCAAAGAAAAAGTCAAACTTTTTCAAGCTCGGTACGCTGTTTGCAGTTTCAGTGAATAATTATTTTAAATGACAAATATCTAAATCTGATTTTTATTTAGAATTAATATTTTCTTACCTAGAATATAAATTCAAAATCTACGCTCGCCAGTTAGAGTCACAGTAAATAAATGTTTTTTTTACATTTTGGCTGAATTCTCGTATTTCTAAACATTTCCAAGTTCTTTAATTAATTGAATGTTTTCTCTATATAATTATAATAAGTGCAATAGTCAAAAGGCCGTTCCTAGAATAATAGAACTTAAGAAATTAACTTCTGCTAGTCTAAAACAGGTCTGGGCTTGTAATTATTTGGAATCCTTGTCTTAGCTACTATAAAGGAAAATAAATCATTCTATCCGTGCACTTATTAGTCATTTTCAGATTTTGTCTTGATTATTCCTCCAAGAAAAATAAATAATGACTTTCTACGAGTCGGAGCGTGGAATGTTAGGACGCTAAAGGGAATAGATAAACTAATGAATTTAAAGCGGGAAATGGATAGACACAAATTGGACATTATTGGGATTAGTGAAATGAGATACCCAGTAGAGGGAGATTTTTGGTTTGAAAACAGCCATAGAATCATTCATACGGGGGGGGGGGGGGGGCAGAATGGGCAGGCAGGAGTGGGCATTATTATGAATAAAAAAATAGGGCAAAGGGTAAAGAATTATCTTCAGGTAAGCAAAAGGATTGTTATGATCACAGTGGATTCGAAACCGAAAGATACTGTGATAATCCAGGTATACATGCCTACTACATCATATAAGGATGACCAAGTTATAGAAGAAATGTACGAACAAATTGAAAACCTGATGAAGCGCGTTAAAGGGGATGAAAATTTAATAATTATGGGGGATTGGAATGCAAGAGTAGGAAAAGGCAAAGAAGGAAAAGTGGTGGGCGAACACGGTCTAGGAGATAGGAATGAAAGGGGCGAAAGATTAATTGAATTTTGCAGTAAGCACAGTTTAGTAGTAGCAAACACACTCTTCCAAAACCATCCAAGAAGGATCTACACGTGGAAAATGCCAAAAGACAAGGGGAGATTTCAAATAGATTACATATTAGTCAAACAAAGATTCAGAAATCAAGTAAAGGACTGTAAAAGCTATCCTGGGGCTGATATTTTTAGTGATCACAATCTAATTGCGATGAAATGCCAACTAAAATTTAAAAAACTAATAAAAAAGGGAGGGTCGCGAAAAAACTGGGATATATCTAAATTAAAAAATAAGGAAACCCAAAAACTTTTCGAAAACGTAATGAATAAGAAACTGGAAGAAAAAACACCCACAAATAATAAAGAAGAAGAAATCGAACAAGAATGGAATGCTATGAAATCAAGCCTGACTGAAACAGCCAACGAAGTCCTTAAATCAAAGAAAAACGAAATTAAAAAGCCATGGGTAACAGACGAAATACTGCAACTGATTGACGAACGAAGAAAATTTAAGAACAGAAAAGACGAAGAAGGGAAAGAAACATATAAAAAATTAAGATGGAAAGTTATAAGAGAATGTAGAAAAGCAAAAGAAAAAATGATTCAAGAAAAATGTAAAGAAGTCAACGAAAATCTAGTATTGGGAAAAGTTGATGTAGCCTATAGGGCAATAAAAAGAAATTTTCAAGAAGACAAGCCAAAAAGCAAGAACATAAGAGATAAAGGAGGCCACATTATTCTAAACGAAAACGAACAGGCAAATAGATGGAAGGAACACCTAGAAGAACTCTATGGAGAAGAAAAAACAATGAACCCAATAGAAGAAGAAGAATCTGTGGACGAAAACGAATTAGGAGACCCCATACTCAGGTCAGAATTCGAGACAGCTTTGAAGGAACTAAAAAATAATAGAGCACCCGGAATAGACAATATACAAGCTGAAATCCTAAAGAACTCTGGGGAAAAGGCACTTGACAAACTCTTTGAACTAATTAGCAAAATCTATAAATTGGGAATCATCCCAAAAGATTTCCAAAAAAACAAAATAGTCACACTTCCCAAAAAGACAGGCGCGGATAAATGTGAAAATTTCAGGACCATTAGCCTAACCTCACATGCCTCCAAAATCCTAACCAAAATAATCCAGAGAAGAATAGAACAAAGAGTTGAAGAAAATCTGGGGGAAGACCAGTTCGGCTTTAGAAGAAACAGAGGCACCCGAGAAGCAATTCTCTCTCTTAGACTAATAATAGAAAGGGCTTTTATCAGGGAAGAATCTGTCTACATCGGATTCATAGACCTAGAAAAAGCATTCGATAATGTCAATTGGGAAATTATGTTTAAAATATTAAAACAGGCGGGAATAAAATTCAGAGAGAGAAGACTAATCTACAATCTATATCAAAACCAGACGGCAATTATAAATATTGGTGATGAACACAGAGAAGCCAAAATAAAAAAAGGTGTAAGACAAGGATGTGTGCTGTCACCCATGATTTTCAACTTATACATAGAAGAAGCGATTAAAGAATTCAAAGACAAAATTGATACAGGTATAAAAATCCAAGGTCAAAAGATCGCTATGTTAAGATTTGCCGATGACATTGCCCTCCTAGGAAGCAATAAAAAAGAATTAGAGGACGCCTTGAATGGAATTAACCAAATCCTAATAGAAGAAATCAAAATGAAAATAAACAAGAATAAAACCAAGGTCCTAGTATGTACAAAAAAAGAACAAACGAGACAGGAATGCATCAAAATTAACCAAGAAAACCTAGAAGGAGTTAAGGAATTCCGCTACCTAGGAAGTAAAATAACATGGGATGGGAGGAGCAAAAACGAAATTAAATCAAGAATTGCCCAAGCAAAAATGGGGTTTAATTCAAAACAAAAACTACTATGCTCCTCCTCAATCAGCTTAGCAAACAGGAAGTTGCTATTGAAGACATATGTATGGAGCATAGCCATGTCATCATCATCATCATCATCAGCCTGTCGATAGCGACATATCCACTGCTGAATATAGGCCTCTTCCATCAAATGGAAGGGGGTTGGCATTAAGTCACCACGCTTGCCAGACGGATTGGTGACTAGGAATCAGATTATAGCCGGTCAAATATCAATGCAGGGACTCGGACTCGAACCCGGGACTCCTGCTTAGAAGGCTAGTGTCTTTAAGCTCTCGGCTAATCCGATTCCATAGCCATGTACGGGTGTGAAACCTGGACAATTGGAAAAGCGGAGAGAAAGAGATTGGAGGCTTTCGAAATGTGGTGCTACAGAAGAATGATGAATATCAAATGGATGGATAAAATTACAAATGAAGAAGTTCTTGGAAGAATCGGAGAAAGAAGAACCTTGTGGAAGAGTCTGAAGAAGAGAAGAGGTCAGATGATGGGGCACACACTGAGACATGGGGGACTGCTTAGGGATATCTTGGAGGGGGAGGTGGGAAAGAAAAGGGGAAGGGGAAGAACCAGATTAGAATATTTCAACCAAATAATTGGGGATATGGGATGCCAGACATTTAGAGAGGTTAAACAGCTGGCGGGGGACAGAGTCGAGTGGAGACGGATTGTTGCATCAAACCAGTCTTAGGACTGTATACTCAATGATGATGATGATTCCTCCAAGTGGAGCGTATCTTATATTTAAGAGCAGATTTTTTTAATGAAATATGTAGGATTTCTGGAGAATTAACGGTAATAGAAATTATTCTCATTGCTTAAAATATCTTTTTAAACAGCACCAAAGCCCGCCTTTGGCGGGCATATTGATGTCCAAGAGGCTTCTTGATTTTTTGATCCTGAACATTCATGGGTTTTAAAATAATAATTTAAATTTTCTAATTTTAATAAATTTTTATTTGTGGGTTTTAAATGAGTGTCTTGCGACGGATAGCATAAGCTCTTTATAATAGAAGATTATTTACCTATTTGGCCACTATACATTTAGTAGATGGCAGCACTTGATGGCAACGCCTGTATTTAGACAACCTTATTAGACGAAACATTCCATTTTTCAGGGTTTTTTAAAGAAGTCAGCTGCCAGCCAGCTACGATCGTTTATGTAGCTATCTTGCTATAAAACAAATCAAATTTTCTAAATCCAATCGGGAAATTAAGCCATACGAATTAACAGATAAAATATTTCTAATTAAAAAGACTGATGAAGAAGGCCAAACCTTCGAAACTCTAATCTCTAACAAATAATTTAATGCTATGTATTGAATTGTTTATGATCATTACCTACTGTGTCTAAACATTTCTGAAACGTGGGGAAAAATCATTATCAATCACGATTTCTTTTCTATTTATGTTTGTGTCTAGATACTTCGATGATGATGATGAAACCATTCGGTATTTATTAATTAAATTATCTACTTTACTTAAACTGATTGTTATGGAAAATAAAATGGCTTGTTAAGAATATTTGACAAAAATACATAAAAGAATCAACTTTGTGAGAGTTAAAATTAAGACTTTCTTTACTAAGAGAAAAGAGATACAATGAACAATGAAATATTAAAGACCAGAGATGTTTATCGACAATTACTGAGGCTCTTTGGTCTTATTGTTAGGGCGGAAATATTTTATTTCCTTTTTCCAAATGAATAATAATTTAATAATTATATTATAAATCTTCTCAGGTAACCACAATATCCTAAGAATATTCTAAGGATATTCTAAGGACATTTAAATCTTCTTAGAATATTCTGAGGATATTGTGTGTTACCTGGGTTCCAAGAAGGAAGAACCTTGTGGAGGAGTCTGAAGAAGAGAAGAGGTCAGATGATGGGGCACACACTGAGACATGGGGGACTGCTTATGGATATCTTGGAGGGGGAGGTGGGAAAGAAAGGGGAAGGGGAAGACCCAAATTAGAATATTTCAACCAAATAATTGGGGATATGGGATGCTAGACATTTAGAGAGGTCAAACAGCTGGCGGGGGACAGAGTCGAGTGGAGACGGATTGTTGCATCAAACCAGTCTTAGGACTGTATACTCAATGATGATGATTATAAATCATTTTCTTTCAAAATTGTTCTTCAACTTTATTATCATTTTATCATTTAGATACTATATTACATCTTACAATATTGAATGATTGTCAGGATGATTTAGAATGGAGACTTAAAATAAGTTGAACGAAGAACCATTGATAAATATTTTTCATCCCATACGTTTTTCTTTTTCCTGGATCGGACTGCAGAAAATTTTTCACACATATTTTACATAGTAAAATAATCGTTTTGTTGTACATATTGAGACTCATGTGTTGGAGTTTTTTTATTTTTCACCGAAAACATGACTTCAATTGATTTATTCAGCCATTTTCTAATTTTCTATGTTGCAGTCTTTGACTCAATATTTTCAGTTAGTTTTTGAATGTATTGCTCGTCATTTAGCGATAAATCTTCCGCACTATACACAAGTTCTGTGAAGTATTATATATAAACTGAGAATTCTGATTTGACGAGCAAGATTACAATCCACATGGCGTAGCATTATTTACAGTTCTATGTTAAGGCTATCTCCGGGTTAAGCCAGCATTCTAAATACCTCATTTATATTTTAGAAAATGCTCAATTAGTTTCCTATTACAAGTTGAGCTGGAATGTGATGTTCCTTAAATTGTGTTTTCTTTATAATCTTATTTCCTCTCGACTCATAATAGGTACAGCTTAATTTAGTAATTCGTGGAAAAGTTCACAGCTCTTGTAGCCAGAAATATTATTTCATCCGCATTTCTGAAATTATTTTAAACCCACTATTTACAATGACACTTTTTTCTTATATTCATGGCTTCTGAGAAGACACTTTCTCACTAGATTTTAAATAAGAGTTTCTTTAAAATTCAATCTTTGTGAACATGCTGGGTGATTATTTTAGAATTCCTAGGATTTTTAGTAAACCAGCACTGATTTTTGACATTTCTGCAAGATCTCCTTTGCCTTCCGGTAGGAAATCAAATAGCGAAAATGATATCATACAGAAATGTTAAGAGAGTCTTAAAGACAATAATCCATCATGAGAAATAAAATATCAAAGAATTTATATTTTTCCTTGTATAAATACATATTAAACATTTCTTCTGATCCAGTTCCAAATTTATGTCTTCACTTTCCTACACCCTACACGTAAACAGTAGATATGCAATAAAATTTAAGAACTTCTCATTTAAATATATCGTCAATCTGTTTTCAATTTTAGTTATGTGACAAAAATTAAATTTTTCCAATCTTATAGTAATATATTAAAATGTTTTGAAAGATATAATGAACAAAAAGTTTAAGAAATGGCCATTCACATAACTTTAATATAGAAATGCCTTCTCTCTTATATTTAATATATATATATGTATATGAATTTAAGAAAATGATTTATATAATCATTTATGAATTTTTAATATTTAAGAAGTAGTAATATTTATAATTTTATTTTAATACATGAATAATAAAAATAGCTATGACTGTTGATATATCATATATAATTTTATGAATTCTAATTAAAGAATGGTTTCTCGGTCTTTGACAATTAATAATATCTTCAATTAAATATTATACTATTCTATTTTAAATAAAAGTTTTCTTAATTTTTTTTTTTAATTTTATTATTATGCTAATTTTTTTTAACTCCCCACCTCCCCCTCTTTTGGGTTATTATCACTTTCACATAGTAATCCATTTGCTTAAGGTCGTATAAGGTGTAAATACGAATAAATTTTGTAAATATAAAATAACTACTGTTTGTAATAATTATATAACAAAATATGTGTGAAAATGGGGTGCTTCAATTTCCCTCTTTGCCATCCACTGCTTCCTCCTCTTTATTCACACATTTCGCCCAACGTATTAATAAGATACTACTACACTCACAACACTCCCGATTTATTTTTTATTTTCAATCTTTCGAAAAATGCAACCATCCCCAAAATATTCACTCTATTAAGATTTTAATATGATTTTTGACTTCGAGGAAAATCAATTCATATAACTTTTGAATTTCAAGATCATATCTTATTAATATACCAGAAATAGGATCTGATAGACGGACAGTCATATACAGATATTGTATTGACTCTAATATGGTACCGTTTTACATTTGACCGGACCCTAAAAATAAATATCATGACATCTCAGTATAGGGGATAGGATATATGATCTCATTGGATATCTTCTTTAATTGTTTTTATAACGTTTTGTTTCATTGAATAAAATCTGTAGTACCTACCCACCAAACAATAAATTCTTATGTTTCATTTAATCATTCATTTGGAGAAGCTGTTGTTCAATAGAGGGTTCTGACATTTTTAGAATATTTTAGTTGTGTTATGTGGTCAAAATGGTTTGTGGGTTCCTTTTCTAGACGATAAAAAATCAGTAGGCAGCAAGAACAGAAATAATTTTATAAATATCCATTGGTTGCCAAAGGCCTTTCTTGAAATATTTATTTGTTTACCTTCAGTAGATAAGTCTCAAAAATCAAATTCCAAAATAACTTTAAAGAGAAATATCATTTCATCGGATGATTCACATTGGAGAAAAACAAACATCAATTTGAAACTAGCTGCTGATATTAATTTATCAATTAAATCCTATAAATTATATACGAATAAATCATACAATTACAATATGATGTTGACTTCATATATTATCAAGTTTTATTGGATCACCTGGAAGAAATTTGCTAGGAGACAATAAAAGAGTGTGTCTTAATTTCAGCAGAAGACACACTCTTTTATTGTCTCCTTCAATATATAAAAATTCTGCTACTCTCGGCACAAAAACTTTCAATTTGCTAGGTATATGTTGGTTTGACCATTGATTAATGCTTCTTGGTATCTGAATCTTTTTGCGGAGTAAAGAGACACTCTTCATTGCACTCAAGAGCACTTAGTTTAAGTGATAGCCTCATTCAAACTTATCTTTCGATCCTTTTCTTTTTTATAGGCATTTAATAATATATAAGTTAGAATGAAATTGAAAGTAAAAAATTCAATGAAAATAATGGAAACGCATTTAGTGGTAAAATATAATTTAGATATAGGTATATCAATTTTTGGGCTACGTCTGGTAGGTGTGGTATAAAATATTTTTTTCGTTTACTTCATTTGTCATAGTTAAAACCTTTAAAAGGATTTAAATAAGTAATATGATTTGTACCACCAAGAAAATGAAAATAAAACGTTCATTATTTTGACAGGCTTAATTAATTTAAAATTGTTAGATTGCCATAATCCACGATAATTCAAAAACGTAGTCATAAATTTTTTTGTCGGTCCGGAATCTCCATTCTTATCACTAGTCAAGAACACATAATCGTTCACTTCGTTCTAGTGTCAAAAAATTGTATTTTATTTGATTACACAGGTAGATATATATAGAGAGAGATTTGAAATTTTTTGGATTTAAGGTAGCTGAATAATCGGAAAAAATCGAATTCGAATTTTTTACGAAAATAAAAAATTAAATCATTTTCTATTGGAAATTTTCTTATCAAATTAAACATACCCAGTAGGCTTTAGCTGACAAGCCTACCGAGGAAATTTTATTAAAAAAAAAAAAAAAAAAAATGATTAATTTTATTAAAAACAAATTTCGTATGAATTGATTTTCTAAAATGAATACCCCATAATAAATATCTGTTAATTCTTATTTATTTAATTAAAAAATCCACCTAATAAAAATAAATTCATTGTATATACTTAATTATTTAATGAAAAAAATTATTCTATAGATTTTTTCTTTCCTTTCCTTAAAAGCAAATGAAAAGAATCTACCGAAATTTCAAAAAAATAAATCCTTTTTTTCATTGAAAATATTTTAAAAACAATTAAAGATAAAAATATTTAAAAAAATAATAAATTCTCTGAAATGCAATTGTGGTAGAATGTCTCACCCTGGTATAGACAGAAAAGGGTGCGAAATATAAGCTTGGGAGCTTTTATAATAATCCCGAAAACATGTCGTGACAAGTCCATATCCATTGGAGACATTGAAACAAGCTCAGACACGAAATAAAGAATTTTCTATTAATCAAGTATAGTAAGAGTATTTCTCCTTAACACAAGCTAACTATTTTAATACTAATAATAAAATTGGATGCAAAGTATATTATATAGAGTTGAAATATGTTAAAAAAATTGCAAAATAAAAACACATGAAAAAGAATTATACTCTCAATCTATCGTTATTTTTTTTAATTTTTATTTATTTAATGTCACCTGGAACAAAGCCCATTTAGACAGCACATAAGTAGAGTGTTAGTAGGGTTAGTGAGGGAGCCGAGTTTTCAGCCGGTAGAAATTTTTATTTGCGAGCCAGGATCGAACCCCGGACCTCCACTCCAACATCCTCATAATCGATCGATGCCGAAGCGAGGTCAGCGCGTTAGCTGACCCCGTCGTTATAGGTTAAACACGTATGAAATAATTTTTTAGTAAAAAGTAAAATATAAGCTTTCAAAGCGATTCAATGCAAATAATTAAATTAGTCACACACACACACACATACAAATATATATGATTTCATTCTAAATTATTAAATACATTATACACGATGGGTTAATGTGCTTAATTAACAAAAGCAAAGTGTCGAGATCTAATTTTGTTTCTCAGTAAATTTTCAAAATTGATAAAAATTATGTATTTCCAATACTACTAAACAGTAGTAGCCAACGCCCTTACTATTTTCAAAGCAATGGTTCTCGAAGGATTCCCAAAGTTAAAATTTAGCTCGGTTATTTCTCAAAAGAGATATTGGGTGCCTCTGGAAAATTTATATAAAAGACTCTTACCTCATTAAAATAATCATCTGACTAAAATTTTAATTAGGTTTTTGATTTCGAGGAATAAATACTTTTAACTTAGAAATGTCAATATCTTTTATATAGTGTACGTGATACAACGCTATGACAGAGGGACAATAATTCTTTCGTTTATTCTATTTACATAAAGACAGGTCTATCAATACAAGAGCCTTGGTCACATTCCGATCTGACGGAAAGATATAGTATCGTCACAATGGAGTTTCGTTTTTTGTAGGTTCCGGCCCTAAAAACTACTCTCTTGTAGAAGAAAGTGGGAACACTACTATATTTTTCCAAGAATATCCAATGTCAATTTTTCCATGGCATCTTTTATACTTTGGTGATTTAATGACTTAAGAAAAATATAATATATTATATTAAAGTCCATAGCATCCATATTATTTAACTAGTTAACTACTTTTGCAGGTATTTGGACAGGAAGGTGTAAATCAAAAAATTGTCATTGATTTTTCCGACGTTTCTTCAACTTTATTCTGGCTTCATCAGGCTTCTCAATGAATATGATTAATATTAATATATTATAACAGATGAGCACAAATTTTTCGGAACAAAAAAGAGAAATAATTACAATTGATTTTATTCCTAAATTTGTGCACATCTGTTATATTTTAATATTAATCATATTCATTGAGAAGCCTGATGAAGCCAGAATAAGTTAGCGAAACGTCGTAAAATGAGAATTTTTTGATTTACACCTTCCTGTCCAAATAACTGCAAACGTACTTAAATAATATATTATAATTTTTCCAAATATAATAATATATAATAAGGATATGAAAGATTCAATTTGTCGATGGTAATAAAGTCAAATTTTCTTAGATGGCTTCATCTATTAAATCCGATGGAATGGATTATTTTTACTTATATGTAGGATGGGTTGTTTTTCACCACCTTGGGAATCGAACCCGAGTGCCGTTTTCATATGTCAGAGTTGGTTGTACCTCACAGGTGAGCCAGATGACCCGGATTGCTGTTACTGGCACTCAAGTTCAATTCCCGAGGGCGTGAAAAACAACCCATCTGACATTTAATCAAAAATAATCCATTCCATCGGATTTAATAGATGACACCATTTTATGACTTTCTAAGAAAATTTGAATCCATTACCATCTGCAAATTGAAATCTTTAATATTAAATTAAAGGGGAAGGGGAAGGGAAGACCCAGATTAGAATATTTCAACCAAATAATTGGGGATATGGGATTCCAGACATTTAGAGAGGTCAAACAGCTGGCGGGGGACAGAGTCGAGTGGAGACGGATTGTTGCATCAAGCCAGTCTTAGGACTGTATACTCAATGATGATGATGATGAATATTAAATTAGGAAAAGACATTCCATTGCCCTTCGAATTTTGAATCTCTTCAATATTCGAAACAATCAATGACCTTTATTGAAGGAGACAATAAAAGTGTGTGTCTTCGGCTGGAATTATAAATCTTAATTATAACGAGACTATAGTTCGAGGGCTTTACTCTCTTCATAGATTAATTCCTGTGAATCAATTGTAATAGACTGATGAAGATGGCAAAGCCCTCGAAACTATAGTCTCGTTATAAATAAAATTTATAATTCAAGCAGAAGACACACTCTTTTATTGTCTTCTTCAATATATAACAATTTTACTACCCTCGGCACAAAAATCTTTCAATTTAATTGACCTTTATTTAAGCTATATGGCATGGCTATGTGTTTAAATTTAGAATCACTAGATGGCGAAATTTTACAAATTAAGATAACAATCTTTGAGTAAAATATTTAACACGTTTACATATGTCAAAATGGTTTGCATCTCACAGGTGAGCCAGATGGCCCGGATTGCTGTTACTCGAACTCGGGTTCGATTCCCGAGGGGGTGAAAAACAACCCATCTGACATATATTATAATTAAAAATAATCCATTCCATCGGATTTAGGTAATAGATTGACACCATCTTATGATTTTCTAAGAATAATAATGACAATTAATGTTATTGTTGATTCCTTCTTATGAATCAAAAACTTTACTACTATCGGTGAGCAAAATCCTTTTCAATTAGATAAGAAATCAGTTCCTTCTTTTCAGAAGATAGACTTTCTCAAAGCTCATCTTTTTCTTTAATGTTCTTGCGATTTCCTTTTTTGAGGCCGTAAATAATATGATTGATTATACATTTACAAGATTCTACAAAAAATTTATTTATTAATATAGTTGAAGGAGGCATATTAACTAAAATCTAAATTCGGCCTGAGATGTAAATGAAGATAGGATTACCAAACTAGAAGTCAATCTCGCACAAAATTATCTTCTCGCTCCTTGATTAAATCACAATGATTGTTTATTCCCCCTTACTAAACCTGATTTCTCCTTTGTTTGATTAAGCAATATTATATTTAAAGGAGATAGCAATTTCAAACATCTTCTTTTGTTAGAGCCTTAGGGGCTAATAAATATGATATCAAATAATCTGAGTGAAATTCTACATTGATATTATTTATCATTTGACTCATAATTAAATAACATGGTCTATAAAGAATGTTGTTGAGTCCCTTTATGACACTATTCGTACAAATATAGGTATTATTCTTAAGAACATTAGGGAGTTTTTTAGAGTTTCTAAGCAGCTGAGTAAATTTATTTTAAAATTTTGGTTTTAAGTTGGCATGTTGATTCCTCTGTTATCTAGATAAATTCAGATTATTCAAAAATTAGAAAAAACTTTTGAGACCACGAAATTATTAACCATAAGAAATTCTTTATTATCAATACTTTAATCCTTCATTGAAAAGAAAAAAAATATAAAAGGAATTCTATGAATGTTAGAATTTATTTTTAAAGAAGTAAAAGAGGTCTTAACTTAAGAGCTCTTGAAGAATTTCGAAATACTTCTTATTTTGTCGTATAAAAAGCTTAAGGCGTTTTTTTGTCAAAAGAATTTCTATATCTACGCCATTTAACAATTAGAGTTTATTTCTAGAAAGTTTGTTGTTGGTGCAAAAATGAATTTTTTGTGTTCCTTCTGATATTAATAATTGAAAAATAAATATTTTTTCTAAGAAGTTAAAGGTAGATCTTTTTGAACTTCTTTTTTCAAAGAATTATCCAAACCGAAGAACCGAGCCTAATTGGATCTAAACAACATTTATTTTAAAACAAGCTATTTGTGCGTACCTTCGGCACATCCTCGAAACTTGGGCCTCTGAACTGGTGGACCTGACGGGCAGAAAGTTTATTCCCCTTAAAAAAAGAGCATACAGATTATGTAAAAAAATTTGGTTGAGTTTAGTTCAAAGAGCTAGAATTTTATTTTTTGACCCTCACCCTTTTGGGTGTTTTTTGAGAATTTCTTTAAACAATAGTTGTCAGAAATCATATCCTCTACAACTTTGATTTTATCAGAATTTGCGTAGAGTTAATAGTTTAGGATCTAATTGATAATTTTCATTTGTGCCTCCCCAAACCCCCTTTTGGGGTCAAAATATCAAAATGTTCTATAATCTAATGAAAATATTTTAAGTTAGAGGACATTTGATTCAAATACGAAATTTCACAAAAATACCTCCAATCGTTTTTATGATAAATGCCAATAAATTTTGCGCGGACACCAGGAAACAGACAGACAGGAATTTTGTTGAGGGTTTTTTTCATAGCTTTTCTTGAAACGTGAACAACCAAAATTTGGTGCTATTTTGAGCAATCTACAGACAAAAACTTAATAAAATACACCTGTGGCTAAACAAATTTCTATAAATAGGTAAAATTTGATACTTTTTTAATAAAATAATACTTTGCCTTTTCAAGTACCTTTGTTAAACACCGCTATTTTGTTGGTTTCAGGAGTAAAAGTAACGTGAGCGCATCACGGGTTGATGGAAAGTAACAGGAGTCAAGTTGTCCAGGTGTTGACCTTAACCGTAGGGTTTGGTGTATGTTATTTCACAATCTTGCAACTTACGAGTAGGTGGAAGCACCTTTTTCTATTGCTGGTTTATGGAAGAACTTTTTTGTGGTAACAGGGTTCTGTGGGTTTTACGAGATTATAGGAACCAACTTTCTTTAATTGAAAAGTTTTTATTTTGCCGAGAGTAGCAGAGTTGTTGATTCATAAAGAGAAACAAAGAAGTTGTCCTCTGCTTGATGCAAATAAACATACTATATACTAATTGATATATATGTGAGTATGTTTATTTACATCAAGCAGAGGATTGATAACCTCTTTGTTTCTCTTTATGAACCACCTTTCTTATAGTGCTTAATTCGGGATGTTCAGGAGCATTTTGGGTTTGGAGCGGCTGCTTGATATTGAAATTTTGTGGACGTAGTCTGACTGTTCCTGTATTTGAGAATCTATTTTGCCATAGTTTAAATAAAAAAATGTACTTGATAATTTTGGAATTTTTTATAAAAGAATTTATTATTACCAGAAAAAGCTTTCCCAGATCCAATATGGTGGTTTCTATATATTGAACATAACTTCTACTTGTTCTACTTGTTTTACTTAACCTTAATTTTATTTATATAAATAAATAAATAAATAATGACTTTTATTATCCAATACAAAAAAAATACAAATATTTTACAAATACAAAAAAATTTCGACCTCAAGGCCCAAAAGCCTCACCATCGAATGTCCATTTTTTTTTTTAATTTTTAACATATTTTTGATACTCCTTATTTTGGTAAGGGAAAAAATTGATAAAAAACCCCATACTTTTTATTTTTAACATAAAAAAGAAAAAAAACACAAAAACAAAACAAAATGAATAATGATGAAATGAAGAGCACTAAATGAGAAATGAAGTGTCACATCCGGTATATTTCGTTAATTATTTATTTATTTATTTATTATAACATTGTATCTGTAGGGCCATTTAGCCCCTTTATTGTACAATTTTAGACCAAAATATTTACAAAAAAATTAATTAATATAATACACGAAAAAAACAAAAAATCAAAGGAAAGATACATACTAAATATATGAAACAAAAATAAAAAAAATACAAAATATATAGAAGGAGAGGGAGAAAAAAATTACAATATATAGGATATAAAAACAAAATTAGAGGGTTGATATTTGATTGCGCATTATTTTCGAATTTTTTAACACTATTTTCTAGGTTTTCTTTTAGAGAAGTCATGTTTAGTCCGATTCTTATTATATGGTTGTTGATTCCAGGTGGAGGAATGGTCATTTTCCTTAATGTTTTTGACTGGACCCTTTCCAAATCGTTGAGCCTGGTTTTAGAGGCGAAGGGGAGCCATGCAGGGGCAGCGTATCCCATGATTGGCCGAACAAGCATTTTATACAGAGTCAGCTTTTCATTCAGAGGAAGCAGGCTGCCAGGTCTAATCAAAGGCCAAATGATTTTCGCTGCCAGGAGACCCTTCTCTCTGGCTAACTTGGTATGGAGAGCCCAATTCGCCCTACGGTCAAGTGTAGCACCAAGATTTCGCACACTAGGCTGCCATTTTAATTCATATCCACCAATATCTAATGTTGTATTAATATATTTAAATTTTCTTGTAAAAAGAATAGCTTCAGACTTATTTGGGTTAATTTTGAGTCTCCAATCATTGAAATAGTTTAACACAACCTGTGTATCCTCTTCGATTCTTCTCTTTAAGCATTTGAAATTCTGATGAGAGTAATAAATAGCAATGTCATCGGCATATTGAGCGATATTTGCAAATTTTAGCTTGGGTAGATCCGAGGTATAAAGAGCATAGAGCAAAGGTGATAACAGAACGCCTTGAGGAACACCTGCTCGTATAGGATACCAGGATCATTTAGAATTTTATTTATATAGATATAGATATATAAATGAATAAATGTTTGAAAAAAAACTCTGCCTCTCAGTGCAATATGTACCAATGTACCTATATAAAATTTGTAATTGATAAACAATTAAAATGTTTTATAAAGTAAAACAGTCTGCGATCCGAGATTATGATTTCTAACCTAAAATAATAATACACAATTCTACTCTATTTTCTTTCTATAGAGAAACTTTTGCGCACTCGAGTGTACATCTGTACATGGGTCATAGACTGTTCTAGCTAGATTAGCTCTAAGACGTTCTCTAGTCTGCTTTACAAAGTAAAGTAGAGACAATTTTGAGAATTTTAAGAAACTTTTTAAAATTTAAAATATAAAATACTAGGTAGATTTCACAAAAATAAAAGATAAGATGCTTGTTTAGCACGACTCTATATATATTTCACAGAGGAACTCCTGAAGATGGGATCATACCCCGAAATATATATAGAGTCGTGCTAAACAATCATCTTATCTTTTATTTTTGTGAAACCTACCTAGTATTTTATATTTTAAAAAGTTTCTTTACTTTATTTAAAATGTTTCACCAAGAAACAACACCATTCTCCCTTAACATAAAATGCTCTACATAGAGCACATTTCGATTTAGTGAAAATAAGACGTTTGAGTAGCTTTGCTAGAGAAAATTCAATCTAGCTAGAATTACAGTGTACATGGGTCTTTAAAGTTTGGTTTTAGTTCAAAGCGTCCTGAAATTACGAAACAATATCGGACTCTCATAAAAAGCTTTTATACTATGTATAATTATATATATTCACTATGCCTGCATTCACAGAAAAAACTTTTAATTTCGCTGAACCTCTAATTAAACAATATTTGGTTTAAACTATACATGGCTGTAATTAAGTATGATATGTGGTTTTAAGCTAAATTTCTATACTACAAATAATAGTTATCCATTAAACATATTCATTTTGTTAAAGTAGAACCTGATATATGATAATTCTGACCCTAGATCGAATTTTTCTCGATCTTTGTTGATTAATCTCAAGCACGTTTTTTTAATAACTTTGTTCTATTTTCATTGATTATATCATTAAACACATCATTATCCTGACTGCCTTTATTGTTAAACCGCCTGTAAATAAATAATGAATGAATGAGTTTGAAAGAATAGTTGATTAAACAAATAATGGATATTGTTAAAGTTAGAATTACATAGTAACAAAATTTGATGCAATAATTTGTTTACAACGCATTTATATAAAAAATAATAATTGTTCTCTTATAGATTGGAGTCGTTAATTTACAAATGATTGCGAAACCAATTTATCTTAGAATTACTAAATAAATATTTTCTAAATTGACGCCATAATTATTTCTAGCACCTAGAGGACAGAGCGTAGCATTTACATTTTATTTCAATTTTAAAGTAATTTGTAAAATATTTTTAACCGACTTCAAAAAAGGAGGAGGTTCTCAATTCGACTGATTTTTTTCTTTGTGTCTATGTTACCTCATATCTCCGTCAATTATGAACGATTTTGCTGATTTTTTTGCATTGGGTTCAATCTAGCTTCCGATTGGTCCCTTATTTTTTTCATTTGATATGTTTGTTCAGGCATAATTTCTTTGTTTATGAACTGATTTTAATGATTCTTTTTTTTATTGGAAAGAGGGTACCTTAGGGGTGGTACTATATTAATTTGGTCAAGTTCTGAAGATATAATCAATGACGAAATAACGTAAATCTCCAATTCTTATGACCAAATAATCAAAATTATAATAAATAAAATCTTTTATAAAAAAAAATCTTAAAACATTCATTTAAAACCCGCAAACGTTTCGAGAGAATTTCTAAATTTATGAATTGAATTTTATTATCATTTTCTGATTCATTCGCCCGACGCTTTCTCTTACGAGATGCGTGCAAATAACATCACTAAAAAGAGAAAAATAAAAATAATTTTTATAAAAAAAATACATAAAACCGACTTCAAAAAAATTAAATGCAACAAATAAAATAATAATAACTTAAAAATAAAATAAAATGCACTAAAAGGTATAAAATAATTATCTTATTTAGTTACAACTAAACGACGAAATTACTTTTTGAAGTCGGTGCCAAACATATACATTTTATGAATCGCACTCGACGGATCTTACTTAGTACGTTTGGCGCGTACGGTCGGTTATGTAGTTTGCTTGGCACCGACTTAAAAAAGTAATTTCATGTTAATATTTCGTCGTTTAGTTGTAACTAAATACATTTTGGTGCATTTTATTTTATTTTTAAGTTATTATTATTTTATTTGTTGCATTTAATTTTTTGAAGTCTGTTTTTTCTTTTTTTATAAAAATTATTTGGATTATAAATATAGTCTTTTTATCATTGAATCTGCTACTGATTCTTTATGATGGAAGCTCATATCTTTTAGGAATTCTTTTTGTGTCTCACCAAATTATCTTACTCGCTTGCACTCCGCACAATCCGATCATGTCACGTAGAGAACTGTCTATAAATAATTCTATTAGGAGATAAATAAAAGAGAGAAAAGAAAACAATAAATTGGTTAAAGGAAAGTTTCCAAAGCAAAAAAGTAATTTACATTTTGAATTTAAATAAAGTTTTAATGACAAAAGTGTAAAATAAACAAATATCGAGAAATAACTTTCCAATTAAATTAATTAATAAAAAGCTTTTATATGTCTAGTGTGCAAAAAGTTAAGCGATTGAGAAGCCTATATGAAATTAATATATACATTTTTCATTAATACGAATCAACATATTTATAATTTTTAAGGAGAGAGGTGTTGGTTCTAGGTGAAACATTTTTATTATTACAACATATTTAAATTTTTATTTCAAATTTATTTTATAAAAAAATCCTATTAAGTTTACCTAGTTTCTATGTCATACTTCAAATAAATTCAACGTTTTTCATTTCTCTGAAAGAATTAATATTTATTTTACTATCTGTTTATATTTATATTTCCAAAAATATAAATTTGTAAAAAATAAAATTTCCCGATAAAAAAAAAAAGAAAAAAAAGGAAGAAATAAAAGTATAATGAATAGTAAAATATTAATCATATTTCTTACTTTTTGTAGGCATAAATCAGAAGTGTATTTACATTTGGGATAATTGGGCTAGAGACCAGGAGCCAGAGTTATGCGGACGGCAAAATATTTTTTTACTTTAGCAAAAAATAAAAAAAATTTGAAAGCAATTAATTTAAAAACTAAGCCTTTAAACGAATTTATTTTATAGCCTAAATATTTCAAAAAAACTACCAATGTAATTATTAAGATAATTTCTGACATTATTTAATGAAATAATTCACAAGAAAGGCGTCCAAGATATTTACCCGTATGTAAACATCGCGTTGTGCATATTTTTATACATGGATGCGTTGTACTGTAATGATTAATATTTTTATGTGTATAAAAAATATTTCATTTTTTGGAAAATCGCTATATTTAATTAAAGAAATTCACATACTTGTTAAATTAATATTTATGTGCTCAAACGTTAATAATAATTAAAAAATCTAGTATCCGCTAATAGCCATAGGATTTATTCAGTCTATCCTGTAGGTATAGTAGTAATTACCTGGAGCCACCGAGCGATGCACGGTAACCAAATTAAAAAAATACAAATATATAGTAAACTCCCCCCGGACCCCCCCCTCGAAACCACTCACCTCGCCCCACCCCCGGATCCCCACAACTGCACCCGCACCTCCTTTACTCCCACATCCATCCCCACCCCGCACCCATTTTTGCATTTCTAGATTTCTAGTGGTCCACAGATTTGTGTATAAAGGTATATAAATAAATTCCGTATAATTTTTTTTTATTAAATAACAATTTATCGAATTTTTAATCAAATAAATAAATAATAATTTTATTGAGGCAATTTTTTACATGAAATAGGCTTCGATATTGGAAATTACTTCCCGACTATCGACTCTATTTGATCCTCTAGTTTGCGATAATATTTTTAGTCCGTGTTTTTTAATGAGAGGAATTTTTAAACAATTAAATTACCAAATTCTAATATATAACAATATTTGGTATAGAGTATTCGTGGGTTTTAAAATTTTAAACCATTTAATAAAAAAAAGATAATTGAAAAAAATCTATAAAAACTTTTTTATTGAGATTTTCATCTATCAATAATTACTTTAATTAAGAAAAGATCAATTAAGATGAAATTTGTCGAGGTCCAGACCTAGCCAGATCGTTTTCTCATCCTCAAAACTTGTTAATAGAATTCGTTTCATCAAAATAGAACTAAGATACAAATATATAAACAAATTTGCTCGTTTAATAAGAGTAGATAGATAGATAGATTGATAAAATGCAACTCAGCGTCGCCTGCGAGTATCAAGTATGCATTCAAAATGAACGACCTGTATTGGTGGTTGCATCTATAGGCTCTAAGTATTTATAAAAAATATTCGATCATTAATTTAATTTTAAAAAACAAAATAATTTTTATCTTAATATAAGATAGTGGCTCAAGAAAACACTTAATGAAATATATATTAAAGTAAAAACTTTAGTAGTATTTATTATTTTAGATTTAACCACGAATATGGGATAAATAAATGAAATACATAAATTAGACAGACAGCGCTCTGACTTGGAACCGGAACCATGGAGTTCAATCCATATCTCATAGATAGCGCTAGCCGCACTTATATTTACAACCCTTAGAATTGATCAATGGGAATAATATTTTTGAAAATTGTATATTTATAGTAAAAATTACTAAGATGATAAGTAAGTTCTTATGTGTGTTTATAAATTCATCAATAACAAGTCGAACCTTGGAAATATTCATTTAATTAAATTAGCATTACTACAATAAGGCTCTTAGGCAAAATGGGTTTTTACCCGATGCCAATAAATAAATAAATAAATAAATAAAAAACATAAGGCTGTGAGGTGCATAATAAATATTGAATTTTTTCTTTAAATTGTGATAATTTGTAATTTACAAAATAAAAAAAACTACAATGAAGCCTTGGTAATATTATATAAGAATTTATAAAAATTCGAGTAATTATTTTTCTAGAAAACTTGAGATATTTCTCCTTTGTAACATGGATATGAAAAGTTTGACTTTTTTAACAAAAATTGGCACGAGGAAAATTTTTCCACCCCTGCTGATTTGATTGGTTTAGATTTTTTCATTATTTTTCAAGAAAACTTTTTTCACAGTTGAGTTTCGAGTAAAATGATTTTAATTACCTATGATAGCTTGCTTTAAACGCAGGTCAAGAGGTGGCATGCACATAACTCAAGGCCTAGGGTAATTGACTGGCCTTTTAGATAAAGGTTCAGGCGAGGCAATTACACCCCCCAGAACACTGAAGACTAACAGAGCACTCGGGCGTGCTCCAGCGTTGCTTAGCTGTTAAACCATCTCTTCTTTTCATTAGGTCACAATTGAAAATGGAAGATTATATATGGTAAAAAAACATTGTGTTTTATTATTCGAGGACATTTCAATGGAAGCTAGGCTTACTGTGAAAAAAACCGATTCTATTTCAGGATCCCAGAATTCTGGAAGCTATGCCAGCTCTTCATTTGCTGATCATGCTCTGGTGATTATGGCTAGAGACATTGCGTCTAAATGGAGCCCTTGTCAATAACATTAAAGATTATATAACATTTTTAAATGATATAGGTCTAAAAGAAGTTGCAACCGTTTGTGATCAGCATGCCACAAATCAAGCTGCATATACCTAAGCAATTGATTGATGAAACCAATCAATATTATCTAAAAAATAAGATAGCAAGTCGCGGCTTTAGTTTTCTTGTTAATGGAAACGAAGTGGTCCCCTTGTACGACACCCCGCATTTTCTCAAAAGAATTAGAAATAAAATGCTGGATGCCGATATTAAATTTACATTTTCTTGTTGGAAGCAACAACTAGCATCGTAGAACGACATAATTAATTTTTATAAATTGGACCATTCTTAGGTGGAACCATGGCCGGCTACAGAATTTTTCAAGAGAAATAAAAAATCTGTTTTTAAAATATGTCATAAATTGACAGATGCACACATTTACAAATAAAAGATGAATATTATGTATAAGCTTATGTTTGTTTTGATGTGTATAATAGTTTTCATTTTGTGTTTATTTTTATATCAATGGGATTTTTTGTTATTATATGTATATTTGTGACTATGTTTATATGTTACAACTATGTTATTGATTTTACAGTGAAAACAAAGATTTAAGTATCTTTTTGAGTGTCTTTTTTTGAAAAAAGATAGAAATTATTTCAAAAATCAACCCAGATATATAATATTATTAAATGAATTTAACTTTAAAGGACATCATAGATATTAGTTGAAATATTTTTACATTGCATATCAGAGAGGTTCGATCCCCTTAGGAATCGAACCCAAGCGATCTATGATGTCCTTTAAAGTTAAATTCATTTAACATATTATTGATTGTTTTTTAAATATAAATAAATACATTATAAAAAACAAACAATCATAAAATGTTTATTTTTAACTCTAAACATTTCAGGTGAATTTCTCCTTTTTATTAATTTTTTTAAAATCAAGTTAAATTCCATTGACAAAGGGAGAAATTCGCCCGAAATGTTTGGCGTTAATAAATGTTTTAAGATGGTTTTTTTAAAAAAAGATTTGTATGTCGGCCTCCTGGTGTAATGGTCAGCATGTCTGGCTGGCAGCCCGGAGGTCTCGGGTTCGATTCCCGGCTATGTACAGTCATTTTTTCTGTAAGTATAAGGTCTGGAAAAAAAATTAAGTGGGAGATAAATTTAAAAACCTAATTTATCGATCGGAGAATTTACCACTGCTCGAAGCCCCTAAAAACTTAGTAAATTGGATATTGGATTCTATCTTCTATCTAACTTTCTGATATTTGGCTCGTGATCCCGGCTTCTTTCCTTCTACTCTGATCTTTTCACGATGGAGGGGCCAGCCCATACAGGCCTTTAGGGGATGGACCTTCTGGTGTATCTCCTTCTTACATCAATATCATTAAAAAAAATTGGATGTGTATAATTTTGTATCATATTATTCCTTTGTTGAGTTTCTTGTCGGCAACTTCCTAACCGATAGTAGAATCATGAAATATTTTAATACAATTTTTTTAAAAAATAATATTTTTTATTTATTTTTATGTAATTTATTCTTATTTAAGAACTAAGAAACTGGTTATTTAAATCGCGCAGTAAAAAGTAGTGCTTTGTTTATTTTTTTTATCTCAAAAAAGATTGAAACTATTTTGATAAAAAACAAAACAAAAAAAAAACGGCAAAAACACTAGATTATTCCTAACGATTATTTAGGGGGAGGGGGGGTCAGATAGACTAGGTGGTAGCGTGCCAGCCTGCTAAACAGGGGACCCGGGTTCGAATCCTACTCGAGGCCTCCAGCTAAAATCTGACCCCGGGGGTAGAGACAAATTTAGAAAAAATATAATTAATATCGTAAATTGGCTTATGGCTAGAAAGGCCGAAAAGTCCAAAAAAAAAAAACGATTATTTAGAGTTTAAATTTCTTTCAAATTCCAATATGTAGTAATATATGTATTTCCCGGTCGCTATTTTAGTTCTGGATCTTGCGGCTTGGTGTGCTATAATAGAGTCCGAAAAAAGTGGGGGGAGTTGCCAATCTCTTTTATTCTTTTATCTATATGGCTCGCACCCTAAACTCCCCTAATTTCTCTTCTTCTCCTCTTTCTTCCCGGGATTCTAAGACTCAGTTTAGAATCCCATTACAGTCAAATATATGAAGGGATCGATCCAGCGCATCGTCTCGATTATATACCGGGTCACAATATACCTATATACCATACACACAGTTGCATTTTCCTTAAGATACCACAGATCTTACTACATCTTAGCAGCTGTAGAAAACAAATATTCCGGTTCTCACAAGACCGCCTAATATTTTCTGCATTTTTACCTGGATGTTCTGAAGCTAGAAAGCCTAAAATATGAACATTTCTCTGCATTGAAAATGCAAAAATTTTAAACCAACGTGATCTTGAGTTGTGGATTTCGGAATGCAGACAGATACACAGAGATTAGATTAAATTAGATTATTTATTAAATTCTCTGAGGATACGCTCCTTCTATAACAAAAAAGAAAATACAGTGAGACTTCGATTAACCGTCACTATTCTAAGCACTAGTTTCTGTAAACCGTCAGCCTACAGACTATTTTAGAATTTGAATATGTACAGATGTACAATTGTACATATATAGTACGACCAGAGCGTGAGTTCATGTATGTAACAATATGTACAATGTACATAATATGTGTGTTCTATACCTACTGTAAATTGTATATTGTTTGTTTCTGTAAAATAAAGTGCATTTATTTTTATCATTCGTTCATATGCAATGAAAGGGTTGGGTTCATTGATTTCTCTTTATGAATTAAACAACTCTACTGCTGTCGGCAAAACAAAAATTTCAATTAAAGGAGACAATAAAAGAGTATCTTCTGCTGGAAAAATAATTTTTTTTTATTTATTTATTTTTCCATCACACTCTTTTATTGTCTTTAATTTATAAAAATTCTCCTACTCTCGGCAAAAAGAAACTTTCAATTTAAAATCTTTTCAATTAAAAAATATTCACATTTACTTAAATGATAGATCGGTATAATCATTTAATATCAATTAAAGGAGGCTATGTGGCTGTCAACTTGAAGGACATTTCGTGGAGATATAATTATTAAAGTTGACTATATCAAAGATCAAAGGGGAGAGGGTATTTGATTATTCATTCTTTTTTGTTTTTTAAAGATACTTTTTTATTGTAATATTTTACAGCTGAAAGTAATGGAAGGCAGCCCAAGGGTAGTGAAAAAAGAAAAAAATTATCACATATCCAATTAAACCTTTAAAAGGAAAGGAGAAAAAAAAATAAAATAATGACAGCCCAATAAAAAACACCTTATTTGGATATAATATAATTTTTTATTCCTTCACTACACCTGGGCTGCCTTCCCTTACTTTCAGCTGAAAATTCTACCAGTAAGTCTCTTTCCAAAGATAAAATTTTCTGCAAGTAATATTTTACTTTGTAGACTATGATTAAAATTTAATTTAATTTTAAATAAGGTAGTTGTGCCATAAAGCATAAAAAGAAGCTTTTATTGGAAAAGTGACAACGTATTCTAGATATATTATAAGATATTCTGGATATATTACAAAGGGCCTTGGAAATTAAGGAAAATTCTTTTCAAATATAAAACAAAGTTCAAATTAATTAAAAGGAGAACGTATTGATTCTGATATTTAACAATACATTTATTTTGAAAAAAATATATCGTTACTGGTGGACAAAAAGTAATTGAAGCTCGAGGCAGTCTTATTCTGTTTCAATCATTTAGAAATGATGAGAACAAATTTAAAAACATTATTTATATAGCTTGGTTCCTCTCTCTGTGCTGTTTTCTGCTTAATTGTCTGTTTGCTCAATGGTAGAATATTTTATTTCTTCCAATTGTGTCTTACTTCTACAAATCCCATTTCCTTGACATTTTTTAATAACCCCCCACTTAATTTCAGCTATTAATCTCAATATAAAGAATCTAAATGTGAAATTTCGTTTTGATATTCACACCAGTTTTTGGGCTATAATATTTGGTATTTTACTAACGGACGAACATAACTAACTTAAGTACTAAAAGACATTTTGTCAAAATAATTAATATCTAGTAAAATATAATTTTACCCAAATTCACTCTTTAGGGATTTTTTGTAAACCAAAACGTCATTGTTTCGCTCAATTTTTTTTTTATTCAAGTAGTTTCAGAGATATTTCGAAAAGACGAAGCAAAAAAATTACTTTTTTCATGAACCTTTATAATACTTGACAATACCCTGTATGGTGTAAGGTAAAGTAAAAATTGTCAAATCACTAAAATTTGCAGAATGTATACCGGGTCTTTAAGTTTTTCTTCACTTTCAATTTGAAATTTTTTAATATTAGTCGATAATATTAAATAGGTAGTTTAATTTTTTATTCACTGTGAAATTAAAAATATTTTCCTTATTGTCACTTTAATGAGTTTTATTTATGTGGAAACACGCAGTATGGCCGTTCATTATTTCCGAATCGTGATCATGTAAAGCTTTTGACATTTCATTAATCATAATTTTCATTATTAATTTGTGTGGAGAAGAGCTTTTATTAAAAGTGAACAGCTATGGTTCACACAACTTTAAAGATAGTTCTTAATTTAATAGTAAAAGAAAAGTGATAAATAATTTGGTATGCATTATCTTAAAAAAAACAACAACAATGGTTGTTTTCATAAGTATAGAATTGTTGAACTAAATTAACCAGAATATTCTAAGAAGATATTAAATAATATCCCATATAGATTAGGAATTAAGTATAATCCTTATAGATGAGGTAGAGATAGAAACAAAAATGTGGGATGAATTGTTAATTATTATATTAAATTAAGATCGACATTAACGCAAAATATTTGTTTAAACTAAAAAAAAAAACAAATCACGACTCGTGGTACACTTTTCGCAAATTCTAGTGATTAAGCATCTGCTAACGAATTAGGATAAAATGTTGAAACTTGCCGCAAACCGGAGCTTATTGATAAACAATTTTGTGCCATTTTCTTTCTTTAGTAACAACTGTTCATTGGCTTCCCATATAATCGTTGATTTTTCGGATTTCTTGCATTTTTCATCCTAAAGTTCTATAGGCCTAAATGGGCTATAAACCCGGGGTGCGACAGTATTTTTGGACGGCAATTTCGATTGCGCTCAAATCAGTTTGACGACTAGGAAACTAAATATTTAAATTATACATATAACAAGTTACTAATGTTTTTTCTTTATATATGTAGTTTGTTTTTGTTCATATAGGTTATTGCAAGTGGTAATCTAGCTCTTAAACTTTTGTTAAACTTTACCGATCAGCCCGCTTCAACCGCCCCTGAATATTTTCTAATGAAGAAGGCGCTAAATAGTAAATAACTTAGGACGGTCCTGATGTTCTGAAGTATTATATGTATAATAGAAATGAGAAAATCTAATTAATTCGTCATTTTGGAAATGCATTCATTTTAGCACCAAAACGAACTATCTACATCTACAATCTTTCATTCTCGAATTATTTAGTGTTTCGAAATACACTAAGAGATACAAGGAGAGAGAAAAGTTCTTTCTTGTAATGATTTTCGCGAAGTTGATAATTTTTGAATGAATTCAATTGGACAGCTCTCGGCGAGCTTGCTTATGGTGAGTCTTGCGGTAAACATAAATTCAAATGTTAATGCATTTTTATTTATAGAAATATTCTATTCATATTTTAAATAAGTGAACAATAATTAAAAAAGTTGAACTTTTGAAGGTAAAAAATAACAAAGAAAGTGTTGGTTAGTAGTTAGTTTAAAAAAATTCTCAAGTTCAGGTTTTATATTTTGATCTCTGCAAGTCCTCTCTATAAGGAAAGTAATACATTCTTTTAAGAATGGCTTTGTGTCTGGAAATCTCAACAAAGTACCTTAATCTCTTTCTCTTCCTCTAACTTATCATGAGACATAGAAAACTGTCTATATATTTTATTAACTGATAAATCAAAGTGAATAACAAAAAAGACTAGGGAAAAATAATAAATTGCAACTGATAAATGATAGAAAAGTAAGTGAAATAAATTAAATAATGTGATGTATCTCGAATTGTCTTTATTATTATTACTATTATTTTAATTAATTTTTATGAAATACTTTTTTTAATGAAATGAGAATGAGTTACATCAAAAAGATGCAGTCCCTAAAAGCCCCTCCATCGTGATAAGAAGAAGAAGAAGAGGAGGAGATTTTATGGGCTGGGTAGAAGTCGGAGGTATCTGTGGGTGCGGGTTTTCAATAGCTGAAGATTATAAGTCGCAGGAAGACGGTAGGTGGAAGCGAGTTCCAGTCTCTGGGTCATAGGGAGAAAAGAGTTGGCGAAAGGGCTGGTTCGATTTTTATCCAATTTGACAGCGGAGTGATGATCGTTCGAAAATCGCGTATTTCTCGCAAAGAGGGCTTAAAGGGGATAATTGATTTCAGCTCGGCTGAACAGACACCATAATAGTATCTAAAGTAAAGGGAAAGGGCAGAAACGGTTCTTCGGTGAGGCAGGGGGTAGAGTAAGTTAGATAGGGCCGAGTTTAATTGCTCGCTTCTGAATTCCATCCAGTGTGGCAAGGGAATGCTTGGAGGCCCGTCTCCACAGATGAGAGTCGTATTCGAGACAGGGACTTCTTTTATTTAATAAGATTTTAAAAAGTGATCCGTAGATCGTTTTGACAATTTTGTAAATTCATTCTTTAGCCATTTATTTCTTTGCATTTAGAAAAATAATATTCATAATTTATAGCATTATCGTCAACAGCCTTGACTTGTTGAAATGATTTCTATTTGATTAGCAATATTTTAACAAATATGCAATGCAGCATATTCTGGGATGAAGTATGTGTTGAAACACCGTGGGTTATATTCCATTCATGCTATTTACATTCCAATGAAATTAATTAATGTTTTCTAAATGAAAATTCTGGAATTCGCACACTTTATTTTTGATTTTGATTTATTGTTGTATTTAACAAAGCGTGTGACACGATTGAACACTTTCTTCTAAGTTCTTTTGCCTCAATTATGGAGCCTCTTACAATCCTCTTTTGCAAAGACGTTCGTAACAAATAGTATCTATTTCTACACAGAGAGTTTGTTTATACACTCATATATGTAGAATAAGTTAAGTATAGGAATGCCATTTCGGGAATTAAGCTTTTTTAATACTTCTTTCAAGTACAGTGAAATAAATTTGATATTCAATTTTTAATTAGAAACTAAACGGGAAAGTTGAATAGTCTTGACAGGCTATAAAAGAGAATTAGCAAAAAAATATACATGTAGAATCTGTTGGGCAAATAAACGAATACCCCACAGAAAACGATTCCATAAACGAAGGAAATATCAAAAATGACCTTTCAGCCTTAAAACGTAACTATTTAGTTGAAAGATAATATAAATATTTAAATTCCAAAAGGGATTTATAAGGGTGGACTGTATAATAAAGGAACTGGGCCGGATAAAAAGGGTAGAATTCAAGGTGAAGCGAGCGAGGGTTAATATACTGAATAGAAAAAAGAACACTTCTTCATAAAATAACAATATCGCCTTTATTGAAGCGATAAATAATCAAATAATAATAAAATCCCAATAAATAAAATATCGCGAGCCACTGATGTGTGAGTACGGGCAAATGTCTGGATTCGTGTGAAAGTGCAAGGTGTATGTGGTAGAGTCTGGTGGTTAGGAGAGAGAACAGATGAGAGAAACAAGGTCAAGTATCCAGATAATAATGGTCCAGGAGAATAGCAAGGGTCAGATCAGAGTAGAAGGGCAGTAAGAGAAAGCAGGAAAAAGTAACAGAACAGATTGACAGGCAGTGAACGTATGCTTAATGAGAAACCAAAAGCAAGTGAGGTCAAGGACGAAGCTTGTAACCAAGTCCAGCTAGACAGGTGCAAGAGGAGAGAGAGGGTTAAAGTCAAATTTGAATTTAATCACTAAATAACTAGAATAGATAGTATTTTAATAACCTACTCTTAGATGTAAGGAAACTGTAGTAATAGAAAATTAGAAACAAGAAGTAAAAATTCCAGTTGTATAGGCCTGGAATAAATACAAGTAGTTTAGAAGAAAACCCCTATTAACAACTTAGTTGTTAGAGATAAACCTTGGGCTCTTAGGTCGCTTGTTGAATGTACTATTGTGTGGGTATATATATATGTGTGTAGATACTTTTTAAAGCTCAGCGGAACGATTGGTGGAAAAATCAACTCCCCGAAGTGCGGACAGAGGTTCAGAAGCCAGTTTGAAACAATTTTTTAATTTTAAACTTAATTAACTTTTCTAATTAACATGGGTTAATTTTATAATAATTCACGAATTAATAATTTATATCTAATCTAATATTGTATTATATTTTACTAATTTACCATACAGGTTATGTAGGTATTGAAATATTGTAATCGTGAATGTAAAAAATGATTTTTGCTTCGTTTTTGGACAACATTCCGGGGTTGAAAAGTCACCAACCGCCACTGATAACTATATGGAATTAATTAACTGAATTATTTATTTATTTATTTATTTTGGATTATTTATATTTAATGAATTTTGGAGCCCGGTATATATTTTCAATTTTTATGAATTAGTGATCGCAAATTCTAGCTTTTATGCCAATCAATGAAAATGAATTTATTGATCATCCATAAATTGAATTATATTATAGATATATATCATTTCCAATGTATTTTTATGTTTTTAATAAATTAAAGAATCAAAAGGAAAAACTTACTCCTTAAACATCCCGTGGCTCTGGAGCAAGCAATAAGAAAGATTCGTTAGGACGTAATATCGCAATGAATTCAAACTAATACTAAATTTTTTCAAATAAATAAAAACAAATTCATTTATTTGTTCTTATGTTTGATCAATAAATATTTCTATACATAATGACAATTATATATTGTAAAACAAAAACAGATCAAGAATTATTAAAACCTCGCCCAAATCAATATATTCTTTATTTTTATCCCTACATAATGTGGTTTAGTCCTGCGTCCCACCAAACTCTCAAGAAACAAATACAGTTACTCCCCGCCTAATGGATCTTTCATTCTTAAAGCCGTTCAGAAAAAATAAAAACAAAGTAAGAGGTACTTTCTTTTGGATGATACATATAAATCAAAACCCTGAAGCTTCTAGTTATATCGAGCTAATAGCTAACTGAAGTTTTAAACTTCACATCTCTGAAACTGTTTTTTAGAGTATCGTATTTACGGAATCTTTATATTTCACCTAATGAGTTTTCGTTGCCTTAAATATTTTTCTAGTTACCAAACTGTGGAAGAAAAAGTATATTACCGAATTTGTCAATACTAATAGAAAAATAATAATGAGTCTAATATTATGCATATATTCAATGGAAAATTTTCTATAAATTGTGGATGTGTGAACAGCGCTTCGGAATCTCAGATATTTTTCGAATTTTTGTATTTATTTAAATATATTAAAGATAATTTAATTTATAAAAATAGTAGGTTCCAAAAATATTGATCTTTTGCTACTCCTGGTAAAATTATGAAAAAAAGCAGTAGAGAATAGGGCAAAAAATGTTAGCACTCAAATTAACAAAACACTAGAAGATATTAAGTACTTTATTTTCGTTACAGACGAAAAATAGCTCGCGATTAAGCTTAGAACAAAAAAAGAAAGATAGTTGGTTAGCTAAATGTATTTCTGTCACCATCAGTAATGAAGAAATAAATCTCATGAGTCATGAATGGTGTATCCCAATAATTTAATTATTTTTCGAGTATACAAGAATTTTAGGTTTATAGGAAAAGTCAACAATGGGAACCCAATGGACGACAGATTAGTGTTAAGAGTGCGACAATTCTATCCACTCCTGAAAGTATTTCTGTGTGTTTTTAATGTGATAAGACTTTCTTAACCACTCAAAATAGCAAATTTTGCAATGAATTCCTTGTGAGATACTGGTTTCAATTTCTAATTTAGAATCGTCTAATGAGAGAATTTAATTCTGTTCGAATACTCCTCGACCGTAACAACTACCTATAATAATTTTATTTATTAAAAATCAATTTAAGTTTGATAATATAAATTCTTGAATAAAAACATTCTACCTCAATGATTACGTAAGTGAGTATGGTTATTACTATATTATCTTGTTATCTTTATTTTTTTATGGTTTGTATTCACTTGTATCTGAAGCAAATTCAACACCTAATCAAGTATGAACAATGGTATAATCATTAACTATAGATCAGATTATGGGGAAAACAATCCAGAAAATGTAAACAAAGCATATTATTTTGTGATAAGCACATTGTCTTAATATGGTGGAATATTTTCATTATAGAATTTCAAGAAATTATCTAAAAATGTAATTTTCAATAAATCAACATTTTCTTCATCCACTGTTCTCCTTGTAGTCATTTGCAATTGGCCAAAATCAGAGACGCTAGTTAACGGAAAGTTTTTCATAGATGCAAATCCTCAGCCAAGTGTTATACATCTATTCAAATCATTTATCGCGATGACCGTGATCGAAATACTTCTATTGACACTGAAATCACTAGATGATGTCAAGAAATTTATTTCTATTTCTTTGGTACATTTTCACAAGGATTAGCTTCTATAAAAAACTCGTTTCTTTATCTGTAATACTTTGTGAAATATTTAGACGGTCCAACGGTGGCAGAGCAGGTTAATAAATAACGAAGGAATCACTGAATTTCCCTGAGAGAAAAAAAACTTTACAAAGATTAATTATTTAAATTTCTGGGCTTCTGTCCTTAGTTTATGAAATTCTATATGACGAAATGATCTTTTAAATTAAACGAATGCTTCTTAATATGTGCATTCAATTTATTTGTGGGATATATACGAAGGATAATGAACGTGACCAGGCTCGATAGGATGAAGAGTGAAGATATTAGAGAAAAATGTGGAATACAAAAGGTGGGCGAATGGGTTAAAAGAAGAAGAGCGGAATGGTATGCGCATGTGAGAAGAATGCCAGAAGACCGACTGGTAAAGAAAGTGATGACAAACAAACCGGTTGGAATAAGAAGTAGAGGTCGTCCTAAGAAGAGATGGTATGACGTTCTGGAAGAAACAAACCTATAGGTTTAAAAATAAGAAGAAGAAGAAGAAGAAGAATTTATTTGTTGGAGGCAGAGGACTTAGATGATAAGTTTTTAGAGTTAGATAATTTAAACACCTTTTTTATTGTTTTTTATTTTAAAAGTATTATAACATCAAATAAAAATTACAGAAACTTACTTTTTGAAATTTATAATTGTTAAAAGCAATAGTATATAAAAACAAAAATTTTCAAATCTCTATATAGGTTTTCTTAAGAAATCAATTCATATTGTTTTGTAATATTCAGGAAGCTCGGAATTAATGGTCAATTTTATGAATATTTTCTCTTTTTTTATAATTAAGGTTAGAAGTACCTATTATTTGGTAAAGCTTGATTTAGATCAGGGGTCCCCAAAACTACGGCACGCGGGCCAAATCCGGCCCTTAAATGCTTTCCGCCCGGCTTGCGGATTCTACAGAATTAATTCACAAATATTCACTATATTAAATATTAATGCCATATAATAGGGTATTATTAATATAATTTCCTTATAATTTGTTATATCCGGCCCACACGTAGTTTTCAATATTCATATTTGGCCCTATCTCTAAAATGTTTGGAGATTCCTGATTTAGATAATGATAAATCATAATTAAAGGATTATTTTCTAATTTTCCATTTAGTTCCGGGTAATATTTAATTAATTAATAACCTCAAGACAAAACAGATTAAATCGTTTTATCCTTCCTAAATTAGAAATTCAATTATAACCTGGCTAGCTAGAGACATCTAAATGATGCCCTTTCTGCTATGTTTGAATTCAAACATTTTAATATTTAATAAAGTTTAAGGAAAGCGGTGTTTAAGGAAAGCGGTGTTTAAGGAAAGCGGTGTTGGTTTATAGTGAAACATATTAAACACTTTGTGAAACACCACTATAATCCGTTAAATAATTCCTGTAATTTTAATATTTATTTAATTTCGAATATTGTGTAAATTTTTCACATATTAATAAAGTGATATGATTGATCACTCAATTAACTTTACTATAGACATTTTCCTTCTCTTCATTTATATATTTTTTAATAATTATTTAAAATTATTAAAAATAGTCAGATTATTATTACAAATTTAAACAAGGAGTGTCACAAATAGTGTAAAAGGATTTTGGGTATTTTTGGGGAATGTCATTTTAAGCAAAAAATGTTTTATCTACATAATTTATATTTCAATCTCTTACAAAACTATGAGTGATTAAAATTTTTATTGGAAATATGTAGAGCGTTTTGAATTGAGATTTTAGCGCTATGGGCGCTCACGTCGTTTTTGACCGGTCCGGATTGAAAAGCATGCTGACAGAGCCTGATAAGCTGATCAATTCGAAATGGCTTAAAAAGTAATTTGTTGATAACCTCTGAATAAATGAAATTAGGTAATATTGATATTAATTAATATTATTATTTCTCACATCAATTATTTTATGTGATGTCATTTTTTTAATTTTAAAATACAATTAAACTTCTATTTGAATTCAAATTTATAGTATTATTATGTTGATGTGCCTTTCCTTTATATTGGTATACTAACATGTTATTCATTTTAGTAAAATAAGATCAGTAATATTCTCTAACGCTTTAAATTGCAACTAATATGCAGTCGATAAGCTATAATAGAATATTTGTTTGTCTGCCCCTGTTGGATAGGCATCCGATATACAAAGCTATCGATTTGAATGGGTAAGTATCCGGAGCTGTTCATGTTTAATCAGAATGAATGACATTTTCTTAAGATTATTCAATAAACTCTGACAAAAATTCTTTCGCTTATAATAGAATTTCAATTTCATACAAATTTGTTTGTTGCACCCGACGGACTTTTCAAGAACTTCTCCCCAATCTTTTTTTTGAGAGGGTGGCTTACAAATATCACTTTCAAGAATAAATTTGATTAGAGAAATCTTGAATAGTTGTAGCTAATGAATGGAAATCAAACATATACATTTTTTTGGTAATGATATTGATATAAGAAGAAGTTGCACCAAAAAGATACAACCCCTGTAGCCTGTAGTCAGCGGTAGACCATTATATTGTGAAAAGATTTCAGGAATTGAGTCGAAGTTGATGGTATCTATGGATGGTTCTTGAATAAAACTAAACTGAAGGTTATATATGACTGAGAAGACAGACAGGGAAAGAGAGTTCCAGTCTCTAGTAGTCATAGGGATTAACGAATTGGCGAATGGATTTGTTCGGTTAGTATCCAATTTAAGCGCTTAGGCCCGACATTGAATCTTAGAAAATAGTCTATTTCACGCAAATCATAGTACCAATAATTCAATTCTGAACGAGACCTTAATATCTATTTAATAAGGAAACAAATCATTAATAATAATTGTTATTTAAAAACCCAACTTTTGGAGCCACCAGCAGAATCTCGTTATAAGCACTCCTGAACAGTTTACGCAAATATGTCCGTAGGCAGCGGGGGGTGTTAAATCCTCCTCCCAAAATTTTGAGATAAGCATCGAACTTTTACCGGATATAAATAAAGGACCAATAAAAATTTAATAAAAAAAATCTATCTGAGCATCATGGAGGGCATGTTTCCTACTCCTAGGAGATCTATATCCAATATCCATACTACCATAACCCCTCGGTGAGTAACTAATCTCTTCCCCGAAAATTAACTAATCCTCTCGTGAAAAATTATTCTGGTACAGCCTTGGCACAAAAAATAATTAATGCTTCCCCTCAAAATCACAAAAACAATTTGATGGTACGGGTTTATGACTCAGAGTCTCGCTGGTGTCAAGCTTGAATATGATCTCAAGAAGCAGATTTTGAACAGCTTTTATAATAATTAATTTTGTTATCAAGAGATTATGAGACTTATTATTAAGCGGATTGAACAAATAAAGCCTATTCTATTTAATTTTTATAATTTTTTTTTAATCTTTTCAAAATATCTTTCTTTTTCATATAAATCTGATTGTTGATTTCAAAGATATGAGAAAACATTTCCCCACGAAGGATATTGAAAACGAGAAATAAAAAGAAATCAATACTTATGGTATATCTCGATGAATAGAAATGGAATCTGGAGGAAATTGAAAAGATATTGTTTTTGAAGAACTCAATCAAAATGGTTTGTAACTTTAATGAGATCGGATAAAATTGCTCTTAGTTAGGTCATTTAAGAAGACAACGACGCTACGTGACATAATCTTAGATAACTGTAAATAAATTAAAAATTTTCCAAATGGGATAAAAAAAATTAAATTGAAACGAACGCTTTATTATCAAAATTTTTAATAAATGAATATATTATATATACTCGACTCTCGATAATTCGAAATCCAAGGGACTACAAGAAAAATTCAAATTATCGATAGGTACTTCGAATTATCAAGAAGTTTGAATTATCAAGAGGAAAGAAAAAAAATCGAATTATTAAGTGTTTTTATTATAGATAATAAGTAAAAATATATTTTTCTAGGTGGGTTTCACAAATAATAAATATCTTATTATAATTTACCATATATAATATTTTTATTATAACATTACTTTTAAAAATAATATGAGCTTAGATAGATTTTATATATAGCCTCAAGTAAAAAAATAAAAACAATGAAAACGACAAAAAAGAACAAAAAAAATTACATATGTATTAACATTGCAATAGATAATAACATACCTAATTATAAAAATGAAGAGAAAACATTGCTAGGAAAAATTCGCATTATAAACAGGTGACCTAGTTCGAGTTATGGAACGTTCTCTCCCCCTCTTACGAAAATTATTTCGAGTTATCGAGCGTATCAAAATACACAGCAATAAATACATACGAAGTTAACAGCTGTAAAGTTCGAATTATCTAGGTTCGAATTGTCGAGGGTCGATATTATATTTTTCATTGATTAAAATGATTACTATTTATAATTCTCGTTTCCATTATTATTAATGAAAAAAATCGAAGGGATTATTTTACCATCTTTAGACATCAGTTAATTCGTTGTGGCTTTCAATCACACATAGAGTTATAAATGTTGGATTTCATTCCATAAGATCTATGCTCATCTGATCTCGGGCAGCAATTGATCCACGCAATCACCTTCTGATACACGAAATATATTAAATGCTTAGTTTGTATTATATATTTTATTTTATACTTTTTTTTTATTTATATTTTATTTTATGTAATTTATATTGTTTGACTTATTGTAGCTTGTCATACGAAATAAATACGTTGAATCAACTTATAAACATTTCTTCATTCAATTTAGTCTTCAAGCTCTATTGAAAAGATAGACAAAGTAATTATATAACGACTGAAGATCAAAGCTAAACCTTTGAAACTTTAGACTCAAATAAAATTATATTAATGTATAGAGAGTGGGAGAAAACTCTTACTCTCATCCTGAAGGTGAATGCACAAAAAAGTACTTGAAATACAAAAAAAATATTTTTACATCCTAAACCTACAACAGTTTTATCTAATGTTCTTTTGGAAATACTATAGGAAGTCATTGTCCAATAAGCTCTGCAAGCGACTTGTAAAGTTTTGCATAACACTTTCGAGTATATTCATTTTAATATATTATGTATATTTATTTACTATTTGCATCAAGAAGAGAAGGCCATCTTTGATTTCCTCTTTAAAATTTTTAGGGTTCCGTTTAATAATTAAAATCCGGTATGCCAACATCCCGGGTATCATGTTTGGCACTACTCTCGAGGATGTGAACCTTTCTTACATCCAAATTAAACATATCTAATAACATCTTTGAATATTTCCTTTAATTTCTTTTTCCTCAAGTAAATTTAATATGATCTATTTTGTAAAATGTTATATTTTACAAAATTCATAAAACTCATTAGTTTTCTATCATAATTTAAAACTCAGCCCATGTACTGATTCAGTCAGCAACACAATTTCATTATATGTGTATATAGATTGTTGTAACATGAGTGCAATATTTTAACTGTGCATATGTATACATGTTGGAAGAATTTCTAGGATCTCTAGGATTAAGTCAACTCCCCGGTTACGAGATCGTAGCATATTTAGCATTCGTATTCGACTTCCGGGAGGGTTGATACTGGCTTTTAATTTATTTTTTCTTATATATATATATTAAATAAAATAAATAATATAAGCATCCTGACACCTATAAAGTGAAAATAAAATTATTTTTGATACCGCAATAGTAGAATGGGTGTAGGGTTCAATCTTTTGCTGATCTTTTAGTGTTTTTTATTTATATTATTTTATTATAGATATAGTTCTTTTATTAGCAAAAACATATAACTTATTTAATTATAATATGTATTCTTTTTAATTTAAAAATCAATTCAATATTCTCTTTCGAAAACAATATTCTGAATTGTAGATTATTTATCAATCAAGGTTTTTCTATTTTATTATTCATCACTTACACTAATTCCAGTACATTAGGGCTAATTGGTGAGCAAACCAAAGCACAAAGTTGATGAGGCTTAAAGTTTGGTCAGTCAGAATAAATTCACTGATTCAAAAGATTAAAGTGAATCTGATATTATTCTAGTACATTACCACTACGCCTATAATGTTTTTAAAGCAGCTGATCGTTCATCCCTTTATGTAAATTATCTTTAATTCATTTAAAATTTTAGGCAAGCAATTCTCAACCAGCGGGAACCCTGGAGATCTCTGTTGGCATGAGCATCGTTAGAAATTAATTTATAGGGGTTGGGGGGGGGGCATATATATATATTAAATTATTACAAAAATAATTTTATAAAAGCGTACACATTTATATTTGTCTTTTTGGAGAATCTTCAAAATACATTTTTGATTTGATAATGAAATGCCTACATTAGGCTATTTTCTTGTTTATTTTAAGAAGATTTCTGAGGAGGGCGAGTTCCCTCCTTGTCCCCTCTTCCCATGTCTGGTAGAGATTGTTGTTCCATTTATCTGAGATTAGGTTTTGTCTTTATTTTCATTTTAATATGATCTAATTTTGAGTAAAACTTCAATAATTTTCATGTTAAATGTCATTTTATTTTTAGAATGAAAACGATCAAAGCAACTGTTTTCAAACTTTTTGAATATTTAAGAAAAGAATTTCTATTTTTCATTATTTTTTCTAAATTTTTAAAAAATTTTTCCTTTGAAATTTTTTTATCTTCAGAATTTAATATATTATTTAGAATTCAGTTGTAACTAGAGCTTTATTCATGTGAAATATTATTTTCATATTAAATTAAAGATTAAGGCAGGTTTTTCGAAACTAACTTCGAATTTTTTGACATTCAGGGCAAAAAATAAAAATTTCAAATTTGTTATTTGAAATTTTTTCTTCTTAATCGAACTTTCTTTCTTTTCATAAGAAATGAATTTTAATAAGAACATAGTTAATTTTGTAAGGATTTTGTGGAAGTACCTAGATATTATTAAAATAAATAAATAAATAAAAGATTGTGAGTCGCTGGTTTATACAAGAGTTTTCCATTTTTCAAATAAAATATATTCTTAAAAAATTAAGAAATCACAAAAAGGTTTGAGAACTGGTGGTTTAGACAAGAGTTTTCTATTTTTCAAATAAAATAAATTCTTAGAGAAACAAGAAATCACCAACTGTGTAAATAGTCATTTCATCGGTCTATCTAGACTTATTCATGCCAGTGAGTTTTGTTACATTAACATACCGAGGCTTCCCTCTTGTCAGGAAGGTCCGAGTCCATGTTTGAGGCCAGGCTTCCGGCACGTTTGACCCGCTGTTGCCATTCCTTGAGCTGCTGAAGTACGCAGATCATTTCGCGGCGCTGCAATTTGCTAGCGCCGGGGCTGAAGCAGGACTTCAGCGCTAATCGCCATCCCGCTACGTTTCGACTACTACGCTACCTTTGAACGCCCACTACTTGTCTATTTCGAGGGGCATTGTTGGGAAAACTACACTATACTAGAAAACGGGCCTTCCAAAGTCTAGTTACTAAAATACTCAATTTTCATAATATAAGCGATAAAATAAAAGGACCAACAATTAAAATTCTACCTGGTTGCGAAAGTCGGGTTCGAAGATATCTGTAAAATTTATTAGAGAAAGTGAATTATAATTAACCTATTAGAGTTGACTTTGAGATCAATAAGGCAATCGTTCAAGGGAGCGTGCAGAGTGCATCGTACTCTCCTTTTTATCATTCCGTCTGAAAGAATATGGGAAAAAATAAAATTTTGGTGAAAAAAATCCGTTATTGCTCACAGTATCACTGTCACGGTGAAGGATTTGGGATTGACGATGGGGGTGGTGAAGAAAAAAGCGGGAAGCTGAATATTACGAACGGGGGCGCGAAGACCCACGGGGTCGATGCCGTCCGTGGTGGCGGATCGGACGCCACTACTTGGGCTTGCAGCCGGCGATGCGCGCACCCCTTGCACCCCACCAATTTAGGCAAATTCGCCAGCACACCCTGCCTGGACCAACCAGACGCAGCTGCGCGCTCCCTTCGCGGGAACTCCCCGCTTTCCAAAAGTACCTACACCATCGTCTTATCCTGGAGCAGCAAGAAGTTCAGGGGCAAATCTTTCTCATCCCTTCTATCTTTAATTGGAAAAAGAAATCGCATCGCGCCTTTCATCATTTGAGAAAATTCAACAAAATTTTAGAAAAGTTTATATCGTCCAACTTTATAATTATGAAGAATATTAAAAGAGAGACAAATCTGTTCCAAAAAACAAAATGTGAAGAATGAATTAATTCATAAGGAAATTCTGGAAAGATATTTTAATTACTGAGAATTTTGTTTTTGGTTTTATTTTAATATTTATTTCTTATTGACAGAGCGGAAGAAATTCAACCTTTATGAAATTTCGTATCTAGGTATTTTAACTTCAAAGGTTACTTGTCACACATCACACAATTATAATAAAAAACTTCTTCAATCTGTGCAAAATAAATTTTTTCGTAGCCTGTCCTTTAAACTGTTCATCCAAAATGATTCCTCTCTTTACAAACTCAATTTAATTTTCTTAGAGAAAGTGGTGTAGGTTTTAGGTGAAACATGATATTAATTAATAAAGTAAAGGGTGTGTAGTTTCACAGTGAATGAAATAAAACTTAAAGAGGTTTATACAAACTCAATATATTTTCGGATTATTAGTCCATCATCAAGAGTTTACAGGTTAAAACTGTGAAACTACACACCCTTTACTTGATTAATTAACTCAATTTAACCCTCCTGACCTTGATAGCAGACGTCATTATTTTGATGTAGCCTTTATATATAAATTATTAAATAGGCAGTTTGATAGCAATTTACTATTATCCCAGCTAAAAATAAATGTTCCATGTCGAAGTTTGAGATGGCAAGACATGTTTTACATTGATTGCCCGAGATCAAACTACATCATGGCTCCACCCCTAAACCGATGATGTAATGTAGTGTTCAGTGACGTTGACGTTAACTATAGTTCTCTTGTTAGTACTAAGAAACTGATGCTGGGAAGATAGATTATACTGTTATTAGTAGACTGAATTGTAATTAAATATGTATGCTGATAATATGTAAAAGGACTTGTTCCATTCGAATAAATAAATAAAAAAACAAAAACAAAAAAAAATAAAAATAAAATATAATAAATAATTAAGTAATGGAGAGGGATTCAGCCAATGGGTAGCCTCTGGTGAATAAAAAACTCCAAATTATGGAAAACGTTTCGGCTTTAATTAAATAATGCCATCATTAGTTCCTAAGAGTTGATGAGTCTTTGAAGACGAGCGCCATATTTGTGTATAAGGTGTTCGAGCATGATGATATTCCTCAATGGTTATAAAGTTGAATCCCTCTCCATTACTTAATTATATACATATACAGCCATCAAAATTGTATTAAAATATAATAATTTGATAAATTATTTATTTATTTACATTTATTTACTAAAAAGTTTCGACTCCCACTGATCTTCACTAGTATATATCGTTTTAGTTTTTGGAGATTGTCATACATCTCATTCTTCATTTGTTTTAATAAATTTTACACTTATGAGTTGAATGAATATCTATGAATGAGTGTAAAATTTATAAAAGCAAATGAAGTACCTATATACATAGTGAAAATCTCCAAAAACTCACACGATATTAATTTTTAAGGAGTTTGGTGTGGGTTCATTTTAATTAAGAGTTGATTAAATTTATTTTTATTTATGTGTTACCTACCTAGTATTTTAATTAACTCTTAAAACAATATTCACACCTGGAGATAGTCAAACAGTGGTAATTGAAAGTGTTTAAATCTAAGTAAATAAATAAATTGAACTATTAACTTTATTTCAATTGACTGACAAGTAACGAAGTAACCACCGAAGTTAAAACAATATAAATTACATATAGTCAAATTCGTTTTGAAAAAATTGTAGATTTTATGCTTGAATAGTTTCATTGTTATGAGCTAAAGCTGAAACATTAAGATTTGCTTGTTGTGGTCAGTTTGAAAACCTATACACCTAGAGAACTATTATGTGATAGACCATCCAAGCAAGTATGCCTGAAGAAAATTTTTCAAGAGGGTGACAAAACTTGACGCAAATAATTAATTTTTAAAATTCTAAACAATAGCTGAGATGAATTCAGAAATAAAGTGTCCAGATAAGTCATAATTTATTTTTTCTGAGCTATACCTCGATCCCATTTGTTGTAGACTTTAACATTGGATTGACTATTAGCTATTTGCTTATTCCATTTGAATGTACCCTCCAAGGGAAGGCATTGGAAAATATCAAGTATTTATGAAACAACAAATGTTAAAAGTTTTGAACATCTTTGAAAGAGTTGTTTTGCAATGAAAGTGAGTTGTTAAGACAATAGCGAATTTCGTAAAATTATAATTACCCATTCCATTATTTAGAAGCATTTAATAATTTCTGATTCAACTGTGAAACTCGAAGAAAGGGAGTGTCGTGTTGTTACCTCTAGATGTAAACGTGTGGGAGTTTGAACTGTGTGCATACCCGGCGGCTTTCATTGAACTAAAAGCATCGCTGATTGAATGGGAAAGGGAAGCAAACGAAACTTTCTCACACCTTGATATTGACCTTCATATAAATATGAATACATTCGGTTAATATAGCAGGTACAGGGATTCTCAATCTGTGGTACATGTTTTTCCAGGTTGTATAGAGATAAAACATTACAGTAATTTTCCCTTGCTATATGGGTTATCAGAAAATGAATTAACAGTAAATGAAATGTTCATTGAAGATATATATATATATATATATATATGGTAAATACACTGCATAGTCTTATCAAGAATTTGTTCCTTGTTTACTGAAAATTTAGACAAAGTAAGCTGAATAACAACCATGGGCTGGAGATTTTTTCAGTACAAAAGAGAGATAAGCTGATATAAAATTTAATGAAAAGAAAATCTAATAAATGAGATTTAAATAATAGCTTATTCAATTTTCTGCCTAAGATTAAAACGGAATAAAAAGTTATTTCAAACAAAACACTATAAGCAGAGGCTTAGGATTTGTGTAAAAATGGTTTCAATTTAGTTTTCCTCTTCTCTAAAATTAGAATACTCGTTTAAAAATATATGATATCCAAAATTTTTTTTTCTGATTTACCAGCGGAAGAAGATCCAAAATAATCAGTTAAAGTTACTCAAACAACTTTTGAACAACAACATATAACAACAGACCTGTGTAATTAATATAATTAATAATAAAACTATGATTTTTTGATTAATTTATTCTGTTGTTCATTTGATCGCATTGGCTGTACAAATTACAAATATATAATATCTATTGTCATCCATTGGGGGGTTAAACTAAAATCGGAGTGAGCGCTTATACTTGAGAACGATCGCAACCTCCTCATTGTATTATTTATTCGTGTTCAATAAATGCCGAGGGGTAAACCGCGATTGGAATTAGGTGTACAGCGTCTTTGGAATTATGTGTAATTATTTTGGAATTCATTAGATAATCTATTGTCATCTATTGTCTTCTACTTGGAAATTAAAGTGGAAGTGGAAGTAGGTGTACACGGTGTTAGGTCGCGGTTCACCTCTCGATAAATACCAATTATAATTAATTATTTTAAATTAGAGAACAAAGAAAATATTTTTTATTATAGACAAAAGGATCAGCCGGGGTTCAAACCCGGGATCTTCGAATGTCCCGTGTGATGCTTTTATGGGGGGCTAATGGGGCTAATAAGCCCTGGCCCGCTAATAAAATTATTATTATTATTATGCTTTTCATAAGAGCCTTAGCTCCTATATCCTCTTAACCACTAATCCCCGAACTCAAGCTAATACCTAATGTCTATATGAATTTGGAATTTCATTTTTATTTAATCTTTAATCTCTTCTTCGTTCATTTTCACAGCTCTGTAGTGGTCTGAGGCGTGTGGATATAATTTAATAATTAATTATGTGTTATTTAACTAAAAATTCAAATCTTAATAATAATTGCTATTATGATTCCGAGAGTACTCCTATTTATTGGTTCTCGTCTGCCTGTACTGGCAATCTGCCCTAAGTGCAAAGATGTTTTGATTCTAGAATATGTTAAGTGTTTGGTGCCTCTTGGCCTCTTGATATGTTTCTCGGGGCCATACTAATCAAATTCAATATGATGTAAGCATTATGTGTAGGTACTATAAGGAAGACCGAAATAGTCACTCAACATTTTGTGATTTCTCAAATACTAGCTAGCTCTGTTTAACTTCCACTATCTATGAAATTGGAAGCTTTCAATAAGTGTTAGTGATTGTTCGAGAGAAAATGAAAAACTTAACAACGTAGAAGCTTTAATTAAATGATAGTGAAATTTTATTTTTTTAAAAATTAAATAACATAAAAGTATGTTTATACATAAAAGCCAACGTGTTAATAACAACTCAACGACGAAAAAATGAATTATGAACAAATATCCATTTAAAAATATTTTATAGGTCAGGGAAAAATGGAGGGGTATTCTAATTTAAGAAAAGAGGAAAATTAAATTGGATCCAATCTTTTTTTTTTATTTTATTTTTTTAATTTAATTGAATAAATTCCACAATCGGGCGTAAAGTTAATAAAAAGATCTTATAAAATCATTGATAAATAATTTCAAAACCATTTATTTGTTTAATAATAGACTAGAAAAATAGAATTTAAAATACCGCAATTAATATTAAATTATTTTAGTTTTTAAGAATACACTTTCACTTTCATTTAATTTAAGCTTTTCAAGTTTATTTTTTCCATTTTCCTTGGAATCACAAACGGTCTTACGATACGGAAATCTCTTGTTGATCCCAAAATCTTGTAAGTTAATCAACATTTTAGTAATAATGAAGTTAATTTTCTCATTAATATATCAAAGAATAATTAATATATTAACAAGAATTGTTTTTGATATTATTTTCACTTAATATTTGACAAAAATCACCTGCTTTCGATTAGCGATCGAATCAAATACAGGAAACTTATGATCAACATTTAGTAGATGACTGCATATATTCAACATTTTCACTCCATGTATTTAAAACATTTTAATTATATTATAGAATTGGAGGAAATCGGAATGAAATTAATTATCGGAAAAAAGGATTTTTATTCAATTAGTTTTTTCCTCTTATTAAAAACAAGGACTAAAAATATTATCAAGGACAGTCGATGGTGGAGAAGTAATCTCCGAAGTCGAAGCTCAAATACAATCTATACATTAATTCATGTAAAATAATTGGTTCAATAAAATTAAACAAAAAAAAAAAATGATATTATAATTTTTAAATCTAGAAATTGTTATGATCAAATAAATGTGCGATAAATTATTTCATTCCAATGGGTTCAAAGAAATAAAGGAGAATTTATCGACTCTTACTGTTTCTCGAAAAGGGAATTTTATCTTTAGTGGAGTCAAAAAAACGATTTAAAATTGTTTTTGAAGTGAAACTTTTCAAAGAATTTTGTACTAGTCAAACATGAACGAATTATAAAATAATAATAAAATTGAAAAGTACTGGAAGGCAGCCCATAGTGAAGAAAAAAATTATTACATTTACAAATAAGATGTATTTATTGAACAGTCATTCGTTTTTTCTCTTTCCTTTAAAACCAACGTTTCGGGAGATTCTTCCCTCCTTCTTCAGGGTTTCAAAAAATGTTTCCCTTATTAAGGGAAAACAAATTCTATTTAATGCTTGTTGAGAAGTGACAAATTTCATACACTGCTAGAGGAGAGCATCTTGTTTGTTTCTTTCGTTGACTCTTTGAAACCCTGAGGAAGGAGGGAAGAATCTTCCGAAACGTTGATTTTAAAGTAAAGGGGAAAAAATAATGCCAGTTCAATGAATATATCTTATTTGAAAATTTAATAATTTTTTTCTTCACTATCCATGGACGCTTTCCATTACTTTTCATTTAAAAATTCTACCAGTTCCATCTCTCTACAAAGAGAAAATTTCTTCAAATATATAATAATAAAATATTTGCAGGAATTTCTACGTATCTATTTAATTAGTCATATAAAAAGAGGCGTTTTTTTTTTTTTTTTAATGCAATTGATTACAAGAAGAAGAAAGTTTTGGTTCTTATGAATCCCAAAAGATCCCTGCATTACCAAAGTGACGGAGGAATAGATCAAGAGAAAGGGTGGAGGGGCCATCGAAGTTTGTGCATTTGGTTTCTGAAGGTTTGTAGGTTATATGTTAAGTGACGGGAAAGACGGAGACCGGGTGAGAGTTCTAGTTCCTCAAGTCATGGGAACAAACGTATTGGCGAATGAAGTGGTCCACACAAGAAAAAAGCTCGAAAATTTTATTGGGTTTACAATTTTACTTTATTGTCTGTGAAACATTTCTGCTAGAAAATTAAAATGTGACACAAAGATGCACTTAATTAATACCTACATACTTGTTTGCCGAAAACTTTCGAAAGCTTTCCATATAAAAATATTGTTTTCTACATTTCTTAACCGTAAATCTAGAAGGCTGATATCTATTCATTTCTTCTGTGAGAAAATATCTTACAAACATTTACACTAGACAGGATATTCTAAGGAATTCGTTCTTGAGATATTGTGGCTAACAGAATTCAGACAGATAGACACGCAGAAACAACAAAAAAGAAAATACCAAAATATATGTAATGAATATAGAAGCTCAAAAATAATATTTTCATAAAATTCATAATGCATGTAAATAATTAATGAAAAAGTTGGAAGAGAGAATGTAATAATATGAATATGATGGATACCAGAGGATAAATTGAGTTTTGTTTGTTTCTTGATTTTATTATTTTATTTAGAATATAATTATAAAATCATATTTATTAACAAAAAAAAATATTTATATAGAGGTATTAATTTTAATTTGTTTCTGATTGACGCATTTCATGCATTAAAATTAATCAAAACGAATAGGTATTCAATTTATTATAAATTAAATCTGACCAACAAAAAATAATAATAATAATAATAATAATAAAATTAAATTAAAAATATTTTTTGTGAAATGGCAGGCCAGGTCCAGGGTTTTTAGTTTATTTAGCCAAGGTATTTCCAATGGATTCCCTTCAAAAGAAAATTAACTCATATCTACAGATGAGTTTTAAGATAAATATTTTCCAATTGAGAATCTGAGAATAATAATTTACATCGAAGTGTTTCCCATTCGAGAAGATCTTATTTTTTCTTTTTTAACGTTTTCCCTATCTTTAGATACTACTATGCTATTCATTTGAGTAAAATAATATCAGTAATATTCTCTAATGCTTTAAATTGTAACTAATTTGCAGTCGATAAGCTAGAATATTTTCTTGTCTACTCCTGTTGGGTAGGCATCCGCTATACAAAGCTGTCGATTCGAATGCATAAGTATCAGGAGCTGTTCAAGTTATATTAAGAATGAATGAAATTTTGTTAATACTATTCAATAAACTTAGACAAAAATTATTTTGTTTATAATAGAATTTCAACTCCATACAAATTTGTTTTTAGCTTTTAACTTCACCCCAAAATATATATATATATATATATATATATTTATTTTTTGTCAGCGGGAGGCTTACAAATATCACTTTCAAGTATTATATTTTTTTTCTGACTCTGTCTATCTTTCTGTCTGTCTGTAAGATTTGACTTTCGATTCTCTCAATAATTCAAGAACGAAAGGTCGTTCCAAATTTGTTCTTGTGTCAAAATTATTTTTAAATACTCATGTGTAGAAAATAAAAAATAAATTTGACTAGAGAAGTCTTGAATAGTTGTAGCTAGATATTGAACAGAAATTAAACACATACATAAATTTATTTCTAATGATATTTATATAAGAATCTTCTATTAGTCTGATATGATATCATATTCGAGACAGGGGGTAATTTGAGCCTTTTATAGAGTATAAGTATAGGTGGTAGAGAAGGGGTCAGTGAGCATGAAAAGAAATTCAAGCTTACATGCAGCAGCTTTTGCTACCGAAATAATCTGGTCATTCCAAGAAAGGTCAGACCCCAGAGTGACACCCAACATTTGATATTTTATAGTCTGTTTTGATCTAAATTTATCAAGGAAGGGATGATTTTGAAAGGTTTGAGCAATATGGAGGGTACTCTGCTTAAAAATGTATTGGGTTGGAGGGCAAATTCAAAACGACATTAACTTAGGTACTAATAGCCTGAACTTTTGTAGAAAGCTTTCTATTTCTAACCGTTTGCTAATTAATATAATTGATAAATCACCAAAATTTACATAGAATTTATCGGGTCTTAAAAAGTTTTTGGCTTTTTCCTCCAATTCTTAATTGAATGAATTTAAGCAAAAGTTCCACTTATTATTAGGATTATACTAAAAAGAATAGAAAAACACCATATATTATTCATGAGAGAATCTACTTGCCCTTTTTTATGTTCTAATGTTACAAATTTGAGATTTTATTTATCTAGATTAAATCATAAATGACATAATAGTCTAAAGTGAATACATTTTATCTCATCTATTTGGATTTGGGTTGAATCGTTAAAGTTTTCCTTTTTCTCATTTCGAGAAACTCGTGGTGAATAATGATGCTTTTTGTTTTCTCCAAATGGATATATTCTCGGAGACAGAGGATATATAAAGAAATCAATTTCCTCTTCTCTTCCAAACTGTGATATCCTGCATTCTAGAAGTATTTTATAAACATTTATCGTTATACCCACTATATTTCATGTTTCTACAATATTCAGATATCATTTTTTTAGATATCATTTTTCAAAGGATCGCATAGTTGGATCTCTCAATATTTTTATAAACATTTATGGAAATAAACTACAGAACAAGCAAATACATATTGACGAATATCATGGATGACAGTTTTATGAGCTGTAAAATGGGTGCTGTAAGTGGCCATCATCCTCAGTATTTTGATTTTGACTAAATCGGATTTCATTAGTACTGTTTCTTTTGAGCTCCATTAAAATTCTAGATTTATTTGCATTTATTTTTTAAACAAAGCCTTGGAATATATCCTGCAAAGAAATACTAAAAAATCTTGGTGAACGTGATAGGGAGAAACCTCCTGAAATCAGTTTATTCTGAAAAGCCTATTTTCCTACATATTCATGTACTGTGTGCATTGTGAGCTATTAATAAAGTAAAGTGTGGTCATATAATGAAGGGATTGAAAAGAAACATCATTAAGAAAATTAGGACTCTTCCACATTTAATCTTTTATGCTGCACATAACGAGAATTTAAGATTAACAGGTCACAAGACTCCTATCCTTGGTCTTCTTAAAAACGATTTTAGTTAATCTAAAATTGAAGTCAATAATTTTTTATAAGATGTTTAATATGATAAGCACATTTTGGTGGTTTACATATTTCTGAAATATGCAATTAATTTCGTTTAGTTAGAAAACAAAATAAATATAAAAGTTCAAATTATCGGTCGTGGCAGACTTAAAATTTCTAAAGAAATCTACAGAGATTGCCATCTAGTACCATAAATCCGAGTTACCTTGGGCAATTTTTATTTCATGTAACTAGGGTTGTGTTCACTCCTCAAGAATCGAACCCGAGTACCGAAAATCCGAGCTAATTGGCAACTGTGTGAGCTCGATTCATCTGACTTATGAATCGAACTAAATATTTCTTTCAAAGATTAGATCTTCATTTGTGAAATTTCGCGGTCTAGCGATTTTAAATTTAAACACATAGCTAGTGCCGGGGTATGAAACCCTTCTAACATGCAATGAAAGTTATGCATGACAACTATAATTTAGTAAATAACGGTATGTAGTGATTTCTACAGAAAAAATAATTATTTTTATAAAACAAAGTTCGACTTAAAGCAATTCAGATTTCTAATTCACTTTGTTATCTTATAATTTTTTTTTTTTTTTTTATTGATATTGATGTGAGGAGGAGATACACCAGAAGGTGGATCCCCTAAAGGCCAGTATGGGCTGGCCCCTCCATCGTGAAAAGAACAGAGCAGAAGGAAAAGAAGCCGGGATCACGAGCCAATCTCAGAAACTTAGATACAATTCAATATCCAATTTACTAAGGTTTTAGGGGCTTCGAGCAGTGGTAAATTCTCCGCGCGATAAATTCGGTTAAATTTATCTCCCACTTAATTTTTATTACCAGACCCTATACTTACAGAAAAAATGTCTGGGTATAGCCGGAATCGAACCCGAGACCTCCGGGTTGCCAGTCAGTTACTCTGACCATTAGACCACGGAGGCGGACAAAATTTGTTTTTGGAGGTCGCTGGATCTCAATGGACTAAAGTGAAGCTGAATCTAATAAAATATAAGCGAATCGAACATTATTTTGATTTTTTTTTTAAATATTTTATTTAATAACATATTAACCAATATTATTAAAACAATTATCAAAAGTTTTGTTTTTTCCATAATTAAAGCACATTTTAGGAAAATATTAATTTATAAAATAACATTTCTCCCTTTCTTTCTTTTTTTTTAATACACTTTAAAATTGAATTTATATATTGTATATAAGTAGTTATTTAGATTTGAGTTAAAAAGTACCATAAGACAGCAGGCTTTTGTCGGACATTTTAAAATACCATAAACGCCCTTTAAAAATATTAAAAGATCCAACTAGCTGGACCTATAGTCAAATTTCTTTAAAAAAGAATTAAAACGACAATAGATATGAACCTAATTTATAAAAAAATATAATAATAATAATAATAATATCATAGGGCGCATTTAGAAGAGAAATGAGGGATTAGGTGAGAATATTATGAGCTAGTTTCAATCGAATTGCTTTCACCCCTGCAGAATTGATTAATGAGGCCTAAGCAGGGTATTACTGTCACTTTCATTTAATAAACTTTATATTTCATAAACTTAGTTAAAACGTATAACTGATGAGAGAATTCTGAATTGTCCTTATAAAAATATTATTTAAAATTTGTGATTCGAGTACTAATACTAATTTAATACAAATTAATCTATTATTTTATTATATTGATCTAGGAAGGTGAAAGGCCTAGCATTATTCAATAAAAATGACATTTAGGTGCCGGGTCGGGAGTCTTTAACAATCAAAATGGATAAACGCAATGGTGAATATATATGTGTGTGTGAGTTGGTAATGATGCAAGAAGATTGTTATACCCAAAATACAAAATCTATGAATCAGGATTGGCAGTCTCATTCATTGTGAAGAGTCGATAACAGTTCGGAACCCTCAAATATGAAACCGTGAGGATAGTTCTTATAGCTAAAATTCATAGGAATAAGCAAATCGATGAATGAAACGATTTCTGTCAGATGCGGCTACAATTGATAGTTAGATGTTAGAAAATCAAGCGTAAAGCTAGGTTCACAATGACTTGGCATAGATCTTTGTGAAGGTTAGCGATTTTGTATTTATATGTTTATTCTTTCAGCTAATGGTAAAAATCACAGGCAATTGTTGACAGTGAAGTGAATTCGATATTACATTACATGTAATTATTAATTCTATATACCGCAAAGAGATGTCACCTCTTGAAGTGATTTCCACCAATTGTAGAAGCACGTATCCACAAAGTTTCACGCCAAGTCATTCTGAACCTATCTTAATCGAGATTGCCTTGTAAGAACAAATATCGTGCTAATTTTTATGAAAAATGAGAAGAAAAGAAATTATATTATAGTAAAGTTGAAGGATAAGCATATAGTCTCAATTAAATGAAAATAATATTTATATTAAGCAGAAGAATTCAATTAATTTCTTAAAAGTTATGTGAAAATTGACACGAATAATTATCAAATACCTAGCAACTTCTGAAATGGTTAAAATAATAATAATCTCAGTTGGGCTAGTTAAAACATTAAAACAAAAAAAAACTTTATCCAAAGTCATTTTAAACATTAATAATATGTTAATTCCTTTATTATTAATCAGATATCACTGGCCATTTGCAGCCCATGTTGACTTGAATTCAAAAATAGCCATCGATTCTCATCTAATAATTAAGGAATAACCATTCTACATTTCAAGCTTGAGTTGTTTACCATAAAAGAATTTAGTCTTTTTGATTTACCATTAATAGTCAAAATATCAAAAATCGAATGCAATACGGTTATTCCTCTAGTAATAGATAAGAATAGATTGCTATTTTTGATTTTAAGACAATCCCCCCATGTCTTCAGCAATGGTTACCAATAATAGTAGAAACCTCAAAAAATTATTCCTCAAGTATTAGATGAGAATCAATTGCTATTTTTGATTTTAAGTCGATTCCTCTATCTCTTCAGCAAAGGTAACGGATAAAAAAACAACTCAGTTGCTATGGTTACTTGAAAAATTTCTTGCCAAATTTTTAGCATTTCCCAGAGAAGCCTATCCATTCTTACTTAAGCAAGGCTAAATGCGCTATATTAAGCCAATTGTATGATTAAATTTTAAAGAATTTAAAAAAGAACTATCTTACTCTAGGAAAAAGTAGTTTAAAAATATAATTTTACTAAAAATTTTATTTAACGTTTTTTGTGGTTCCAAGGTATTTAATTAGGATATTAAATTTCATCAAAATTGGTCAATCCATTTTCAAGATATTTAGAAAAAACTAAAAACGTGCTGAAATAAAGTACTTATATTTGTTGGCCGATATGTACCAAAAACTAATCAGCGTTTCATTTTCTTAAAATAATGCTAAGTTTTAAATTTCATTTCAATCGGTTAAACGGTGTAGAAAAAATCGCACTGGGTATAATAAAAAGGCAAATGAAAAATAATAATAATAATTTGCAAGATTTGTCTGAGCTTGTTTTCAACGGCGGGATAAGGAGAAAATACAAGTTTGCGCAACTCCTATCGATAATTTCGATAAAGGGAAAAAGAGCATCTTTGGAATAATTCACTCCCAAGATTGACCTAAATAAATTTTATGAGGATTTTGCATTGGATAAATTAAAAATATTCACTATTTTAAATAGATATAAAATATAAAGTTAATGATAATGTTCATTATTAATTTAATGAATTATATTCTAATATGTATTAAAACAGTGTTTCTCAACATTGTTTGTATGTAAAATTTGTATGATACAAAAAAAATAAATAAATGAAGTAATTACAAATACTATTTCAATGTTACAAAACCCATGCAATTTTAATTATTTATCAAAAACGCTCACGGCACATTTGACAATCTCTTGCGGCATACAGGTTGAGAAACACTGGCTTAGAGAGCCCAAAATCTAAACTGTTCTCGCATTGAAAATACAAAGATTTTTGGTACAGAACAAACTTTCTAAAACGATTTCTTTTTATGAATTTAATTTTTTCTATTAAATGAGAAAAATGAAGAAAAAAGTAAAACTTTTTCACGGCCCAGTAAGTTCGTCAGTTAGAACAAGTATTTTTTTCACATTATTGTCTGAATTTTATTGAAGTTCAATTAAATATTTGCTTTCTCTATACCGAGTACAATTTTGATCCAAGAGCAAAACCATTCATAGAATAATAGAAATTAAAAATTAAATCTTTAATAGTCTCAACAGGTCTTGACTTGTATTTGGACTTGCATTGCCTTCGCTATAAAGAAAGAACTTAGATAATTCTATCCACACCCTTTTTAGTTATTTTTCTCGATCGGATTCTATTGAAATAATCGCCCCCCGCACATTTATTAATTAAGTGAAAATTTTTCCAAGACTCAGGTATGCCGTATTAATTAATAATCAGCTTAAATATAAATTGTGGGGGTCGGGTAGGCTAGGCGGTAGCATGTCAGCCAGCTAACCAAGAGGACCCGAGTTCGAATCTGGCTCGAGGCATTCGGCTAAAATCTGACCCCCGAGGTAGAGACAAATTTAAAAATAAAAATAAATAGTATCGTAAATGGCTTATGGCTACCATGGCCGAAAAGCCAAAAAAAAATAAAAAATATATATATCAATTGTTTATTTATGCCTAGTTATATTATGACTTCGGATTCAATATTTCTTTTTACATTTTTGAATCGGCACTTTTAAAGCTATAGAGAATTAAAGAATGGTAAAAACGTTTTTAGATTATCTCGTGTTAAATCTAATAGTTTATTTAGTACTTTTAATCAAATCAACACAAAGAGGTCACAAGTCTCGTAAACTTTAATTGAATTTTATTATCTGGAAAATAAAAGGATACCTTTGGGAAATGCAATAGTCAGATTTGAGTCGCAGGTATTTGTCAAATTTGCTTTTAAAGGTTAAAAGCATAGCAATTGCATACCCTACAGGCGTTAACACATTTGAAATATTACTTTCGCTCGAGTTTTCGAAATTTTAATATATATAAGGAGTTTTGTTTTAATTGAAATTTTTAATTAGTTGTCGTAATTTGAAATGTATGAATCATGGAGTAACGTTCATTCAATTTAAGTATTTTCAGAGCTATCAATAATTCACAATAACAAATTTTCAGTACAATCTGTATGGAGCTAGGAATCTGTACATGGTTAAAAATCTGTATGATGCTGGGAGAAATTACTTAATACTAATAATTATTTTATTTATATAATTATTCTGGCTTATTTCCAGTACCGTTACACTAGCTGTCTTAAATCCACCACATCTACGCTAGTTCAAACTCTTACTTCCCTTTCATGGTCGTGGTTAGTTGGTTCTATCGTCTGTTAAACAATAATTTTTACAGTTACCAAATATTTTTCAAACTTTTTTTGTCTAGCATACCCCTTTTAAAAAATGTTTCGCCCGCACCCCGGGCCCCGTGGGTGCACTTGAATCCCATGGAAAAAAGTTTTTATTAGGAATTTCATAACTGCAAAATTTACAGAGAGCGAGATTTGAAAAAGTTTTCACCATTTTCCTTTAGTCTTTATTGAAATTAATATATTCGACAAGTAGAATTAACGTAGCTTAAAAATTATTATAGGTGTCTAAAATATATTTTCAAAACGTTATATTAGGATTTCAATGCTTTGTAGATTATTTAATCTAATTAATTAATATTGTCTTAAATATGTGTAATTTGGCATGGTCAATTGCACCTTCCCCTCCTCCTCCTCCTCTGTACTAGTCCCTTGCAAATTTCCCGCCCCTCCGCTGGGCCTCAGACGGTACGCCAGTACCTACTCGGTGCTCTACCCACGCGTCCAAGTGCCTCGAATTAAACATTCAACTTATCTGGCTATTTCCGGTAAATATCACAATCTAATTAGCTCCAAATTAACCATATATCCTTCTTACTAAGTGGATATAATTATTTTAATTCAAAAAATTTCATGAAATATTACGCTGAACTATTTTTTAATTCTCGTGATTTTCTTAGTTCCTACTAGCTTATTTAGATAAATGATTTTTAAAACTCTTAAATAGAATTTATTCAAATAGAAATATTATTCTACTATACAGGGTATGGTGAAGTATTTAATTGTGCATGAAAAAGGTGTTGTTTTTACAGCCTTTCGGGTTATAACAAAATCTTGTTTAGTTAGCATCGAAAAATATATTTAAGAGATATTAATTATTTTGTTAAAATGCCTGTGTCTGTCTCTGTGTATATATGTGTGACCAAATTTTGTGAACACTCCTAACTCAAAAACAAAATAATGAAGGATCAAAAGAACTTTTTTTTTTTTTTTTAAATAAAAATAATTTTTTCAATGATTTAATTTAGAAAAGTCCGTGTAATAATATAGGCATAAATGAACAATTTATATTTAAGTTTATTATAAATTTCTAGGGCGTCTCTAGCCTAGTATCTAGTCTTGAAAAAGTTTTTACTTTTTTTTATAATTTATACATGTGCTAGTGAGCGATTCATTAATTACAATTTGACAAAGAAAAATGACTAAAAAGTGAACGGATAGAATAATATCTCATTCTTTTGAGCTATGACCCGCCGAATTCAAGTCCAGACTTGTTTTAGATCATAGAGATTAATTTCTTAATTTCGATAATTCTAGAAATGGCCTTTGGAACTTGGACAAAAACGATGTTAGTTATAAAAAGATTGTTTCATTTTAAAACCTGAAAATCAGCATTTCAATAAATATAACGAAATTTCGCTTTAATTTATATATCTAATTATTATTCATTTTAGTTGAAATTAAAATGTTTTCAAATTAGAATAATTTTCTTTCCACAAATATGTTTTTACGAGTAAAAGAAATAAGCTTTTGTCTTCTTATTTAAAAATTGATAATATTTGATGAAATAGTATTTTTGAAATTATTTATTTTTTATTCTTTTAAAATTAATTTCTTAAGAATTTGATAATCATTGTTAATATCGTGAAAAAAAATGTTTTCATCAGAGTATAGAATTATTCTAAAAAACGCTTTTTTACTTGAAATATAAAATTATCGATTTCAGAGAATTTAAACAGATCGCTGTTCATATAGACACACACACAGAGACACATTCTTAATTTCTTCCAAAATATCAAATTATTTATTCACTTTATTAGAATATTAACTTTCCAACTAATTAAAAAAAAAAAATTATAACTTAAATACAGTTACTCATTATTTATTCGAAACTCTTTATTTTAAATAATTTCTAGTGTATACTTATTTGAATTAAATAAAATAAATTTAAATTTTATTTTTAAAATAATATTATATCATGGTTTCAATTATTTTAACGCTCACGTATCGTCTATTCTATAATATTAATGTGTTAAATTGAAATATTTTTGTAGAATATCTACAGATACAAAAGTGTATTTATTAATTGAATTTTTTTCTAGTAAAGTATCCACTCGAGTACTGGATTTGTTTCTCCCTACGTAATCTATCCACAGCGAGAAGGCTCCTTGATTCGATCCACGAGGTATGAATCTATATATTTAGCATACTAATTGAATTTTCTAATTAAGTTTTCCATTAGATCAGCGCTTCTTAAACATTTTTATTCGCAATTTCAGATTATATATCTATATGAAATTAACAAACTAGTAAATCATAAAGAAATTTATTTAAAGCTAAATTTTGTTAAACATACCTATTATAATGATTATATAATTTATTAACACTACATATTAAATTTAAATATTAATGAAATATATCTGCTTGTTTCTTACTAGAAAAAGAATCAAATCTTGTTTGAATATTTAAATCTTTCTGGAAATTAGAGCATCTTCAACATTTTTAAAATTTGATTGGTACATATTGGTTTATTTTATAATGCTGAGAACGTCATTTGGCATAAATACCTAAGTAGTACAAAATGGCAAAAATATATTTCAGGCCATTTCAGAAATTGAAAATTATGCCCTAATCCCAAGCCAAAATTCATTTAATGATGTACGTCGATTAATTTTTGGTCACTGCCCATTATAATTTTTCATTGCCATTGACGTTTTATGTTTTTGTGACCGCAAAATTTAGTTACAATTCCCAAAATGAGGTCGCAACACATAGTTTAAGAAGTACTGCATTAGATCAATTTACAAATTTTCAATAAAAATATTAAAATTAATAATAATAATAGAACCCAACAAAATAAAAAAAATAATCTTATTTCCTGAGTCTTTTGGAGTTCTGGTTTTGAAAATTGCATTGGATAGACGGTGTCAGCTCTAGTCTTGAAAAAATACATTTGATCAAATCTCTATAAAAATATCTTTTTTGCCTATATTAAAGGCGTATTGATTCAGAACAGCAATACATGAAATCAAAAATTTACTTTTATTAATTTAAATGAAACTTCATCAATTAATTATAATATATCGAGTTTTTAGCTCAATGAGAATTTGATTTATAGTAAAAACAAACAAACTAAAACTATTTTTAAATAAATAAAACTAAAATATTTTGATTTTGACTTTTCTAAATGAATTCGCCTTTAAAATAGGCAAAAATCACCTTATTCGAAGATTTGACCAAATATAAACCAAATTGAAGAAAAACGTGAAACTTTTTCTAAGACTCGGTAACATGCTTGTAGTTTCCTTGAATTAATTAATTTATTAAATGTTAATTCAAAACACATGTGTTCGATTTTTTTATTATTTTTTTACTATAGAAACGGATTAAACTCTCTGTCTGTCTGTATTCAAATACTCACGTTAACTTAAGAACAAAAATCCATGGAAAGTTCGTTCTTGTGCTAAAATATTTGTATTTTCAATGCAAAAAAGTGACTAGATTTTGGTAAAAATCGTACCAAAAATTGAAGGGGGGGGGGGGGACGTTTTTATTTCAAAATCTGGATCTTTTGTCTGATTTGGATCAAATTTTGCACAGTCATGCCTTTAAGGCCTTAGGGAACTATAATGCAAAAATCAACTTCCTAAAATGACCAGGATGAGAGGGCAGGTGTATGATAAAGTCATGAGATGGCAACATCACATATTTAATTATACGTTAATTTATAAAATTAATCGTTATTTTTCTTTTACTAATATAGAAAAACATACTATATTTATTAAATATTAATCTAGTTTGAAAATTTTACGTAATTTTTCAATTTTTAATAGAAATGTTTTTCTGTTTCATTTTCCATGGTGTTTCCCGTCTCGTCTTCTTCTTCTTCATCTTCTCGGCTTCATTCTACTCGTCATTTGAATCTGCACATCATAGCTTCGCATTCAATATAAGTACAAAATACTTTTTTACAAACATGGCGTTTAATTTATTTTATAGGGATCAAATACTTTAAAAAATTAGGGATTTTTGTAATAGGATGTTTTTCTTTCAGCTTTCACCCTACAACTTTTAATTTTAGATTAGAGATTTTATTAATAAAAACAAAATAAATAAAATAAAATTTAACTTTTTCAATTTAAAATTGCTTTTCATAAATTTTTACTATAAATTTTTCATTTTCATTTGATAAATTCATAGTACAAATCATTCAATTTTTTCTTTTTTCAATGCATATCTAATTTAAAAATTAAAATTATTAAATATACTAATTTGTAAGAAGGATTAAAATGACATTCTAATAAAATTGTTTTATTCAAAATTTTTGGTATTCATTTTGGCCTTTTCATCAATATTCATCTTTAGAATTTTAATTTTCTAAATTTTTGAATTGAATTCAGTCTAATTATTTTTTTGGATTATTTTTCAAATTGAGATTTTTATTAGAAATTAAATTCAGATAGGATAGCAAATGATAAATTTAAAGAATTCCCTTCAACCGTTATTGGATGGATCAACTGGTCCAAAGGATCAAAGAAGGATGGATCTTCAGAGGGCGGATTTATCTTCACAAAGTAATACAATCTCCTTAGAATTGGTAGTTTTCTGGGTCTAAGATTATTATCGAATGTTGTTTTATTAGACGTTAGGGCTTCCAGGTTCATCGCCTCTCCCATCGTGGGATCCGCTACAAAACCACTGCAAATGATTGCATGATATAATTTTAAATTATTATAAGATCAAAAACTGGGATATAATTAGCAATAGGTGTAGGAGGGTGGGAGGGATACGCCATGCCATCGTCAGGGATGCTAATCTGTTTTCGAGATGTTTCTAGAGACAGCCGTCTACGAGAACAGAGATAGAAAGAGCTTCAAAGTCTTCAGTATGGGCCGTTGAAATTATTCAAGGTGAATATTATACTTAAAACTTTTTGAATTTTATTGAAAAGATTGAGTTTGTCATCTGCTTGATGCAAATAAATATATATCTATATAGATAAATACAAATATTTTATAAAAAACAATCTTCAAACGTTTATTAAAATTTCAAACGTTTCGGACAGGCAATATTTAAAATTTAGAATTTACAAACAAATATTCATTTATAACAAGAATTTCGAATGTACCCTGCTAATAGCTAGCTATTCAATTAACTTGGGACACAATTCTGACTTTTCTAATCCCAAGATTTTAGATAAAGAACCGGAATTTAGAAAATTAGATTAATTTTAGAAAGGATCGAAATTTTATAACAGCAAAAATTAACAATAGGTCTGAAATGGACTGTTTTTCCAATATTCATTCATCAAAATTTTTAAGGAAAAATAATTTTTACATAATTATATATATATATAATCAAGGTAATTTAATCACCAAGACAATATGTATCAATATCTACTTTTCAAAATATTTATTTGTTTGGGTTGCTTTACATACATTTCATATACTTGTATTATTTAATGGAAAAGAATTTAAAAATATAAATTCATGTTTATAAAAATTTTATGATTTTAATTTTTTGATATTCGGCCGTTCTAATACGGTCGTACACTTGGCATTTGCGACTAAATCCGCAGTGGAATGTTTGCTTCCGCGGAACCCCGTTTGCGGGGACCACTGTGCATAAACAATTGCGCGCCTAACAGCAGGGGCTTTAGCTAATTTAAAACTTCTTTTTACGGTCCGATTGAAAAATTCTTGTGTGATATAAGCCGATATTAAATAATCTACTAAACTGATTTTAATTAAACTATTAACAAAATAAGAAGAACATTTTTCCCCAAGTGAAAAGTCTAGTCTTTTCTGGATTTTTGAAATATTTAATTTTTGAATAAAATTAATAACTATTTAAAAATCATAGTTATTAAGATATTTTATAGATTTAGAAAATAATTGAATAAGAAAAACTATTTTAAAAAATAATTGCCCAAAATCACGATAGGTGTGACATCTAATCAAGATATATAGTTGACTAGCTGCAAGGCCCGCCTTCGGCGGCCCTCTTGCTAGCCAGGGGGAATTTTTTAAACAAACGTTGTCAGAAATTACATCCCCTACAGCTTTGCTCATTATAAAATTTGCCGTAGAGTTAATAGTTTAGGAGTTATTTGATAATTTTTATTCGTGCCCCCCCCAAACCCCCTTTTGGGGTCAAAATATCAAAACGTTTTATAGCTAAAAACGTAAGTTAGAAGACATCTGATACAAATATTAAATTTCATTATAATCCCTTTAGCCGTTTTGACGTGAATCGTGAGCAACTTTTCGCGGAAACCACGGAAACATACAGATATACATACAGATATACAGGAATTTTGTTGAGGGTGTTTTCGTTCATAACTTTGCTTGAAACGTGTGAAACCAAAATTTGGCGTGATTCGGAGCAATGTACAGACAAAACTTTAATTTTATATATATATATATATAGTATAGTATAGTATAGATAGATAGATAAGGAAGCGCGAATTCATTGCCCTCTCACATCTTTTGGCAGAAAAGAAATATGCTAGCTTTTGATGAACAACAACTTTTCTCCAAATAAGAATGTTATTTATTCATGGCGAGCGCCTCAAGCGGTGGCTGATTTTCTTAGATATTCAAAAAATGAGCCTTTATTGAATTATTATTAGGTTAAATTTAAGCTTTGTTTAGATTATTTTGGGATAAGTTAGAATCAAGTTAAATTAGTCATAAAGCAATATATGTCATAACTCATAATTTAAATTAAAAGGATTAAGGAAAAGATCAAGAAACAAAAACAACAGGTTTTATACAATTACATTTCATAATTTATTTTTACATATTTCACTTACATTTATTTATTTAGGAATGTATTTAAATTCAGTATCTTTTTTTATATTAGTTTTTAATTAAATGTTCTTTTAATTTTATTTTAAAAATATTTTATTCAAAATTCAAGGTTTTTAGATTAAACATTAATAATACATAAATATATTATATAATGTATCTTATTCTAGAATCTTTTTAATTTACATTAAGATGTTTAAGTCCAGTCATTATGAATATATTTTGTTATGTTCTACAACTCAACTGTACTTCTGATTATTTACATAAACAAAATTGAATGTAATTTTATTATAGGTTTAGCATTGAATAGTGAATTTTTACAAGTAATATTGAAAGATAGTTGTATAGTTTTCTTTGTTTTGAGGGTGTTTTACTGAGCGTTGAAAAAAAAAATTAAAAACCAAGAGATTTTGTGTTAAAAGGAGGATTTTCAAAACAAATTTAAATATATTCAATAAATTTTATAATTTTTATCATTAATATATCAAAGAATAATTGATACGTCAACGAGAATTATTTTGACCGCGCTTATTTGAAAAAGATATTTATCGCGAGAGTCTGCGGAGTCTTAAGTTCACTCAATTTTTGACAAAAATTTCCTACATTTGATTCGCGATTGAATCAAATGTAGAAAACATTCGATTAAATATATTCGGTTCTACAAGAAGAAAGTCTAATTTGTAAATAGGCCATCTTAGGAGGGTAGATATATTTCTCACCTAAAACAGTGAAAAATGTAAATAATGATTCAACTTTCCTTCAGTCCGCTGAGATATTATTTAATTTTATTTAGTCAGAAATTTTAGTGGTTAATTTCTCTATAGGTAGTGGTAATTAATTATCAATTAAAAAAAAATTGATATTATCAAGTATAGTTGATTAGCCCCCCCCCCCACTCCATACACACACACCTATACCATAGACAAATTTACCACTCAAAGTGACAATATAAATAAAAGTAAATAATATATCAAGTACCTCGTTTCTGTTTGTATTTGATTTCCAATAAATCATTCCATATTGATTTAGCATGACTAGAGGCGCCAGGGTATACCCGAAGACACTATTTTTTTAGGGTCACATTAATTTTTTTTTCAATTTACTTTATTGAAACCACCTACAACTCAAAATTGAAATATGCAATGTCACATGTTTTTTTTTTATCTTGAGAGTTGGAATTCTGACTAATTACTGATTACATAATAAATAACTATTTTTTTCGGGGATTTTTGTGTTTCTGCGTTGAAAGAAGAATACGATGTATTATTCGCGTCAATAAAAGAACGGGCTTTTTTTATCTACATATCTTAATGAACGTGTTGATTGTATAGCCAAAATTGTATAGGATGGATCTCGCCAAAGGCGCTCTACATTAATGAGGGATCCGGTGTACTTTTAGATCTTAGTGGAAGGTCGTCAAGGAGAGGGCCAACCATTAAACTTGTCACATTTTCAGTATTCTGCTTTCTGACATTAATTATACTTATCTTTATACCTTAATGTGTATATATATATAATTCCATTAGAATTATAAATTATGATAATAAACAAGCCGACATGAATTCAGACATATCTTCAGCCCGAGCTGTGCGCTTGTAAATTATAATAGTTTATGTTTATTTTAACAAGCAACACTCACTAAGAAAATTGCCTTTGACAAAAAAGTAAATTAACGAAAGAAATAAAAATTAGATATTGCATATAGTAGGTGTCTACTGAAATATCTCATGAGGTTAAATTTTTTGCAAATATATTTTTCATCTCATATGTTAATAATTTGTTAATAAAATCTCATTTTTATTATATATATATGAATGAGGTGATAGTAGTTTAATAAAATGTATATCAACTACCTTTTATCCGCCAAAAGAGCATTTAAATTTCATTTGATTTGTAATTGGCTATTAAACAGTTTTTTAAACACTCTGAAAACTTTACCTCAAGGGTTCATTATGACCGACGATATACCTATGTTATTTCAAAGAAATAAGAAGATACAATTTAAATGATTTGATTTTTGAACTTATTCTTTATTTCAGAGCCTCTAGAAAATGTATTTTACTTATTTTAATACCAAGATTATATCTCACATTTGAATTTTGTTAATATGATGGACCAGAATAACGTTTAGAATTACACTTTTAAGCCCTATCTGCTTGCACATCAACTAAACAAAACAGCGCTGCCCTTGGTATTTTTCTTCAGAGTAGGTTCTGCCTTTGAACAACGGTTAAGTTTTAATGCTTTCCAAGCTAAATAATAAATTCATCTAACAAATCGAAATTTTGGGCCAACATAAATTCATGAATTTTACATGGCCATCGTGATTTTAATTTTTTAATTACTTTAGGACTAGGGCTCGGATTTTTCAATTATTTTCAAGTTATAGATGTTTCACCTTTTTGGTGAAACACCATATGGCAATTTTAACAAAAAAAAAAAATATTAAATGAAACAACAGTAAAAAAATCAAAATTTGAGAACAATACAACTACCTTCCATTCATATAGGCCTAAGTATATAAATTTTAAAAATTTTATTTTCAGGAACTCAAAATTAATTTGTTTCTTTAAGAATAATAATATATGAACATATGTAAATATATATTCTGGATTTATTTTTCTATTTTAACGTACTAGATATTTAGTTAATATTATGTACGTATAAATATAAACATATATATGTACTATTTACTCTATTTATATTTTTTCTTAAATAAAGGTAGGTATATAATATAGAATCGTAAACTAAGAAAGGAGGTATATTATGCATAATAATGTCAATAATAGTAATGAAAATCTAGCACCCATTTTTCGACAACTTTTTTGAAAATATATATATGTTTGTCTTTTGTTTTTTCAATTTTCTTTTTTTTTCGTTTTTAATTTATGTATTATCCACAAAAGGAATTTGATATTTCACTTTTAGAAAGAGACGAAAATTGATACTATTCAAAAATTCTCAAAATATAGCACACCATCACCACTCGCACCATATAAAATCATAACAAAAAACGTTCAGTTATTAAATTAAAATACATGTGTACCAACGAATATATTCTGTTATCTCTCTACTTCTTCATTAATAAACATTATATTTGAAAAATATGTACAATGAGAAAAAATTCGGTTAAAGTTGAGTATTCTGTTTGTTTTCACTATTTTAAAAGGTTGGCTGGGATAAATTTTACATAAATGGTATATGAAAAGATTGACTTCAAATAAGTGAAATTAACCGAAAATCGAAAAAATAAAAATAATATTTGTCTCAAATCAATTCTTTTCAAAGTAGTTTGTTTACCGAAAATTCTGAATGTGGTTTGTACCGAACTTAACTCCCTTTTCACATTCATGTTTTTGCTGGGATTCATATATACAAATATTGCTGTAGTCTTCTCTTAGTATACGAGGCTATTTATTAATTAAACTGCCTTCTTAGGTGAGGGTGTGAAGGCTAAATTAATGTAGTAGTCTGTTAAATTTTCTCTGTGAGCGAGACTTGAACACCAGCCTTCTGCCCCGCGGAAACGAAAGTTACCCCCCAAGCAACTTTTGTTTATTCACTAGACATTTTTCTATAGAATCCAATGGTAAATATTAAAAGTTAATTCTACCTAGAATCAGAAATTAAAATTGACAAATTTTCTCTTAGTGTATGTTTATTATTGAGGAAATTATTTGAATGGAACAATTTCTGTGATACACTCGGTATATTAGAAATATTTTTTTTATGCGTGTTCAATAAATATTGTATGGGAATATCTAATAATCTTTTATCAACTGGTATATTTTTTTTAAATCCACTATAATAAATTTTGAAGTTATAAAATAAATAAACGGAATTTTATTAAAATTGATTTTTAAAAAATTAAAAAAAGAAAAATAATTAAAAATAGTGGCCTAAATCACCCAAGATTTATCACTTAACAAAGATTTAATCTTCATTCGTAAAATTTCGCGAAATTCTAAATTTAAACACCTAGCCATATAATGAGAACATGACATATACCCGAAATTTTAATACAAATTATTTATTTATTTATTTTGATAAAATGAATACAATAAAATCTAAATTTCATGTTTTATCTTATTTAGTTTACGAGCTATGTTCTTACAGATGGAGAGATAATGGAGCGACACTAATATGATCCCTTTTCATTTTCTAAAAGTGACAGCTCTGACTTGGAAGACAATCCCTCGGGATTTCTAAAGAAAGTTTCAGTTAAAAAACTAGTCCTTGGAGGAAAGAGTCACCCTTAGAATCTACACCACTGATATAATTATTTTTCAATAATATTTTTCAAGAAACTGCATACTTTATTAAACATACGCCTTTTCCATTTCAGGTAGTTCATAAAGAGATATAGATATTTGTACAACAATTGAATTAACCCTTCAATAACGGAACGTTTTCAGAATGATTATTTGTTTCAATCATATCCTCAAGTCAATAGAAAAGAAAACTTCAAAAAATTTCGTTAATATTGACACTTAATTGGATATGATAATACGATTTGAATGTCAAAAGGCAGAACGAGGAAGAGCAATAAAATTTCATTTTATCGATAATTCTCGATTTACGATTGAGACATAAATATCCCCGAACCTCCTGCCTTTACAAAAGCAGTACTTTTACCCACATAAAATCATCATTATTTCATATATACAGGGTGATTCTAAATTATTGCCCTATAATGTTCTAAAACCGGAAACAATAAAATAAATCTACTTACGGAATATGAAAGTGTATAACTTGAAAAGTTTTTATTACCTGTAGAAATCAATGTTGCAGAAAAAGTTGAAGCGCTGACTTGAATTTTTATCTTCCGCGTGCTCTCACTAGCTTCCGTAATATTTTACGGACAGTTTAAATGACTAAAACCTAGGTGTATACGAAATATTTAGTGAGAAAGAATATAATATAGCTACTATAACACTTTTCTAAATTAATATGTTTTGAATTGTTTTTTAGTTTTTTTAATATGTAGATAAGTAATATATGTTTCCTATAAATTAGTTTAATAAATAGATATGTGCAGAAAAATTTTAATGGAAACAATTTTGTTTTGATGAGAGTTTCTGAGATGTTGATTCATAAAGAGAAATCAATGAGGTTGTCCTCTGCTTTATATTTATATTCGTTATATAAGTACAGTAGAGTCTCACTAATCCGGCACTTCAATAGACAGGCACGTCCAATAATCCGGCACCCTCCGCCCGCGATTTGCTATCCGTTTGTTACCCATATCGGGTGAAATTTATTTTATTTTATTTTATTTATTATGAATTTTTCTATACAATCCAGTAATCCGAACATTCCAATCATCCGGCAACCCCTCGTTTTTAATAGTGCCAGATTAGTGAGACTCTACTACTAGTATATGTTTATTTGTATCAATCAGAAGACAACCTCATTAACTTTTATCTATTAAAATTTCAATTTTAATAATTTAATTTAAATTCGATAGTTTGATTACAAAATATTAATCTTTTATATTATTTTGAAAAATAATGAAAAATAAACAAGTTACAGTTAATCTTCGAAAGAAAATTAGAAACAATGGCGGAGACGTATAGACTGTAAGTGGTCTCTTTAGATACTTTTACAGCAATTGAAAACCTACAGAAGGCAGTTTCTAATGAACAAAAGAACGATTAAAATTTGATGTTATTTTCAAATGCGAAAATATATCTTTAAAAACTAAATAAGATTTAAAATTAAAACCAATTTCTCAACAAACTAGATGACTGAAATTTTATAAACTTATAAATATTGTCGTTAGTTAATAGAAAAACACATACCCTTTTGGTTTTAAGTTGATATTTCGAATAATATAAAACATATATTATTTAAAATTCTTTTATGCAATAAGTATTTATATTCGCTAACTTTGGGCTAGACTATCAAAATATGGGGACATCTGATTACGATTTTGACTCTAAATAAAAATATATTAAAAAAAAAACTTTTTAAAAAACACTTTTATTTCACCATGAAGTATTGTTAAAAAGTAAAAAAATATTTTTTTTCTTTTGCTTTTTTTAGTACCTGAAAATTCTCATTCTGATATAAATAAAAACTTGGCGCATATTTTAATTAACTTTCACGTTAGGAGCGCTCACGCTGTCACGCTTCTATTTTTCAATTCAAGTACTAATATATTCTGCTTTTTTATGAATTAGAAATACTAACGTGTTTTTTAAAAAGCTATCTATCTTTATTTTTTTTTTATTTGTAAAATATTTTAAATTTTCAGAGGCTTTGTTTAATTAATGACGTGAATTAAAAATGACAATTTTTATTTATTTATATTTCATTTTAGTAAATTTAATTCTAATTATCGTCAAATTTATTGATGTGGAATATTCTTGTAATCAAAATGTATCTATAATCTACTATATAGTAAATAATATACCTAATATTAATATATAATATTTAAATATTAGAAAAAGAGATTCTATTTAATCGATATTGAAGTTTGTCATTGATAAAATTTCAATTTCAAATTTTTTGGTAAGAATTGTATCATTTCAGTAAAAATCATCAAAAATTATCGATAAAATTTTGAGTCACCCTGTATATAATAAATGCAATATATTTTCTAAATTTTAAATTGATTATTCCTTGTAATTAAAAAGAAAAAACTGAAATAAAGCTAAAATTATTATAGGTATATTTAAACATATTTTAAGAAGAACCCACAAAATATAAAAAATAATAATAATTGAATTTCAAAGATATAAACTAAATTATTAATTTATTTTTTTTATTAAGAAAGCAGAATATTCTAAATATGTATATAATAATATTTTACAATCTCGTCGTTTATATTTCTATCTCTCGCACACTTTCATTTTATAGATTTGTTTTTTAATATGCAAATCTATCTCCATTTTCTTACACACTTCTCTTTCTTTTGAAACATACGCTCAAATTTACAAACATTCATTTATCAAAGCTGATATATTTATATGTAGATATATAAGTATATACATGTATATATCTAGGAACGAATATCAATATATATGAAAACAAACACATTTTAAGTAGTCATTTAATTAATTATTATATTTCTATCTATCTATCTAACTGTCTATCTATCTAAATTCTATTTAATTTAAATGTATAGAGCGATTTTTAAATATTTAAAGAAACATGAAAATGTATGTATGATTACCAATCTAATTTTACCTTCTCTTTAACTGTACATATATTTATACCTATATACACAGAGCGTTCACAAAATTGCTATACAAAAGTAACATTTATTAGAAAATATAAATTATTTATTGTTTGGCTTTTTAGAAGAAAATACGCACGATATTTTCAAGATTTAAATCACATTTCTTATTTTCTAGTCAAATGTCGAATATGTAATCAATAATTTAAACAGCATCTTGGAAATTATAGTAAAGTGTAACAATTTTTTTTATTTCTTATTGGTAATATGCTCATTAGCATATCGTTTTTAATGTTGAAATAGATAATCTTTTGTTTCGATTTTCAAATCATAAAGTCAAAAAGTCTTAACGAGCTGAAAATTGTTAGGGAGGCTTTTGCTTATAAAAATTCAATATAAAAGCAAGATAATTTAACTTAAAAAAAAATTTCAAGTCTCAAAAATCAGTAATGAAAAGTCGAAATTTCTCTGTTATTTGGGCATAAACATAAAGATTTGCTGAAGATTTTTTATTTCAATTTGAAACACTTTTAGGAAAAAAAGCTTATACAGAGAAGTTAATCAAAAAACTTTAAATCTTAAATATGTATCATGATATTTAATATTTAATTATTCTAGATAAATAAATGTATTAATATTAGAAAATATGCTGAATTATACAATACTATAATTAGCATTTTTTGTGATTTACCTAACATTAATTTTGTACACCTAATTTGTGAACGATTTGTATTTTATGTGAGTATGAGTAGGATATATACATATCAATTTGCTCGGAGGATCGGAAAATAGAATAAGGCACATATATATTTATATATGAAATTATAATATTATAAAAAAATATAATAATAAAAGGAATAAAATATTTCGTAAATCACATGAACTATGATTTAATATACAAATAAACAAAAATAAATCTTAAATAAACAAATAAATAATTTTCATTTCAAAAAAGTAAAGAAAACTTTGAGATACATATATTTATAGTTCACTAAAAATAAAAAAAATAATTACAATACATTTTATGTTTTTACTAATTACTTTAGTCAACGAATTTTCAAATAAATCTCATTATACTTAGAAAGTTATAGTACTGCACTCATTGCTTAATTATCATCTGGATAGAGTATCGTTGTTTGAAAATAAGTTATAATATCTGAGACTAGATGGTATTAAACTAAAATATCAATTTTTAAAAATATTTTTTTACTTCGAAAAGATTAAAATGAAGTAGAAATTTAATTTAGAAAATGTACCTGAAAAAATTTTCTTTAATTTTTTTTTTTGTATATTTAATTCATTTATTCCTTCAAGGAAATGACTAAAATATAAAATAAAGAGGACTAAGGAAAATAAAAATCAATAATAATAATAATATCAGTCAAGATGAGCTCCGAGCTTGAAGAATTGTTTTTTTTTCTCTCGGATTGTGTTTGAACAAATACAAACAACAGCTAATCGTCTCCTGATGATGAATAATGATTACATATTTTAAGAAACATTCATCACTTTTTTATTATAATTTTATAATATTTATACATATTTTTATATTTTACGACATACGAAGACATCAAGCGTTTATCAATGTAAAAATATTTATCAACATTTAAAATAAGTCAAAAGGGAACATTTATTTATTCATTATTCATTATTCATTACTGAGTAATGTAGCTATTTATTTTCAGTAACAAAAAAAGCACAATAATGGAATAAAATGGATTTTCATTTATCATTTTGGTTTTATTTTCTTATGCTATTACCAAGCTATTAATAACAAAATTGTAAGCCAATATGAAAATGCTTGGAACAATGGAACTGAGTAACAAAAATCTATAAAATATAGTAAATAATTAAGTAGGTACTTAATGTTTATTTTTTTATATAAATCCTCGTTTATAAGCTCTTTATAACCAACCAAATTCAAAAAAGTAGGAGTATATCAATTCGAAAAATATAGGTTTAGGTATATTTGATTTTTTCAGAATTATAATAACCCAAAGTTCATTTTTTAAAGAAAAAACTTTTTATTAATAAACATTTAGATAATTGAAGGGTAATTAATAAATTGGATTTATTTTCTTATAAGTACAATAAATAAATTGTGTCTATTTTTTACGTAGATAATTTTTTTTTCAATTTAAATTACAAGGACTGTTAAATTTATTTAATAAAATTACTGTTAAATATCAGTTATTGGAATCATAAAATTAGATAGATCTTAGATGGTTTTATATTGATGAATGAAATTTCTAGATAGATCACAAATTTTAACATTTTTAATTTGAAGTATTATTATCTCAAGTCTATTTTATCAAATCGTTGGCTCTTTAATTAAAATATAGAACCTATTTTAGATTTCTCCATTATTGAGAGAATATTCACTTGAAATTCATTTTATCAGAAAAAAATTCAGTACAGTTTTATAGAAAGCTATGAAAACGCGTGAATCATTTTCTTTCTTAACCTTTATAAATGGTGGGTCCTAAAATGTACATAAAAATAATAAAATTTTCAATTTTGAACTATGGCTTGGACGGTAAATTTTTGAGAACAGGACAAATAAATAATTGAATGATTTTAAGATAAATATGAGCCGTTTATTTTGAAAGTGGCCTAAGTCCATTATTTGTTATTTCAAGATATTTGTATTTGTATTTTTATAAATACATATATTTATATATATTTTGATGTATTTATTTTGACGAATTCATGATGATATTCTACTCCTTTGGCTATTATATTATAAAATTAAAAAGAAGATATCTATGTCTAACTAAATCTGTCATTGAATCATTTTTTTCAAAATTGGAGTTAGACCACTTTCAAAATAAACGGCTCATAGGATTATGGTTGAAATTGAAATTTAGAGTTTTACAAAATAAATAAATAAATATATATATAAAATTAATTTAGATTGCACATGAAAAAACTATAAAACTCTCGACTCACTTACCCGAATTGACTCGAATTTTTTTTCTTTTCTTTCATTAAGTAGGTAAGTAATAGAGATTAGTTGAAATATCATGAGTTTCATTGTGAAATTACAAGATTAAATGATGAATTTAAAAGTATTTTTTTGCTTAAAAAGCAGTTTTAAAATTGAACGCCTGCTGATGCAACCCGCTTTACAAGGCGTTCATCTGAATATATACCCAACCTCTAACCAGGCGGCGCTGATGCATAGTCTGCCTTATATTTTGTTTGAATATCCCTTCTATTCTCTTAAAAATTATTGAGAATGTCAAAAATCTGTCTTAAGTAGATTTCCTTGTTTGTTTTGCCTTTTGCAAAATCACTATTAGATAACTGTAAAATGTAAAATCTATATTAAATATCGCTATTGTATATGGTATTAGATTATAAAATGAAATATCCATTTCATTGTATTATATTGTGCTTTTTTGCTAATTGTTTAATATTTCTTGTATTTAAATATATATATATTGGAAATATTTAAATATTTTTCTTTTCGATCGTTTATGGTGAAGTTTCTTTTATTTTTAAAATTATTTATTATATTCATCAGTCCTTTTTTGTTATTATATATAATGGGTGTTTTTTTTGAGGTATAGAACTTCGAATTGAAATAAAACACAAGAAAATCGTTCTAATGTCCATCAATTTGGCTTTATTGGAAGGACAATTTTATGCCATTAATGTTTAAATATGATTTCGGGCATGTGGCCGCCGCGGCTGGCTCGAATAAATCCAACTCTACAGGTCCAACTTTCAACCACTTTTTCGAGCATATGGGGCCGTATGTTGGCAATAACGCCACGAATGTTGGCTACGTCAACAAGCAAAATTGCCGCATTTGGAGTGAAGAGAATCCACATGAGACCCTTGAGACGCCATTACATCCACAAAAACTGACTGTTTGGTGTGCTCTATGGGCTGGTGGAGTCATTGGGCCATACTTCTTCCGAAATAATGCTGGAGAGTCAGTTACCGTTAATGGAGACCGGTATAGAGCCATGATAACCGACTATTTTGTTCCCGAATTGGATGGCATGAATGTGGATGAGTTGTGGTTCCAACAAGACGGCGCTACATGCCACACAGCGCACGTCACATTCGATGAGCGCATAATTTCGCGGGAATGGACCTGCTTCAATCGGCCACCAAGATCGTGTGAGTTTGACACCATTGGATTATTTTCTTTGGGGATATGTGAGAGTCGCTCGTCTACGCCAACAAACCCAGAAACGTTAGGGGACTTGGAAGCCAACATTTCGTGGCGTTATTGCCAACATACGGCCCCATATGCTCGAAAAAGTGGTTGAAAATTGGACCGTGTAGGAATTGGATTTTATTCGAGCCAGCCGCGGCGGCCACATGCCCGAAATCATATTTAAACATTAATGGCATAAAATTATCCTTCCAATAAAGCCAAATGGATGGACATTAAACGTGATTTTTCTTGTGTTTTATTTCAATTCGAAGTTCTATACCTCTAAAAAAAACACCTTCTATATAAAGAGAGAAAGATTTAAAATTAAAACGTAATTTTCGATTCTAAAAAACAAAAACAAAAAAAAAAAAAAATACAAAATTTTCGATACTCATAATAAACAAGAATTTTTATTATAAGAAATACTTATATTCTAAAATGCCGAAATGTTGCAATATGTAATAATTATTAAATATTTTCTTCATCAAATAACTAATAGGTTAGATTTTTTAAATTTAATTTTTTTTCAATTTAAATAAAAATTCATGTAAGTAATCGAAGTAGTAAATGTTTTTATGAATATTTTCTTTTTTTTCTTTTTTTAAATTATAAAATAAACTAAATTAAAAACAAAAAGGGGCTTTTGTTTTCCTTCACATATTGTTATTCGATGTCCCGTATCGTATTATTATCATGAAAATGTCTTCTTTTTTTATTTTATCACATAAACATAATAATAATAAATTAAAAATATGTGTCTTTGCATATTATATGTATATATAAGTGGAATTGTGGCTATAGCGATGCCACTAGATACGCAAAGCACACAATTAAATTGTCTTTTTTTATTTTAAGTATACTTGAATAATATCATTAAAAAAAATACAAAAAAAAATCGAGAACGTAAAACGAAGCATGGCACTCGATCACTAATAATAATAGTAAATTGTCTTTTTTTTAATTCATTCTTCACTATTTTTTTCTCATTCACTCTCACTTTCGTTTTCTTGATACTTGTGCCCGTTAAAACACTTACAATTTTTAATTCTACTTAAAAAAAAAAAGATTTATAATAGTTTTTTTTATTATTTTTTTCGTTGGCACTTTCGGTTTCTTCTACACTAGTCCATCTTTATCATTTTCTTTCGTTTATTTATTTTTTAGTTCATTGTTATTTTTATTTTTTTTATTTTTTTAACATTATATTTTTTATATAGGAATCTAAAATAATTATTTTTTGTGATTTTTTTTTATCTTTATACATTATAATTTGTGTAATTGTGTAGTCCATATTTGTTGTCAGGATATATACCTATATGTGTAGTGTATGTGTATTGTGTGTAAGAGAGCAAAAAGTAGTAGTTTAACATTAATAGTTTAATGTATGTATGTTCGTATATATATATATATCTAAAGGAGTGGTTGTACGACAGTATTGATTGGATAGAGATGGCATAGTACATTGTACTCCTTTGTGACTTGAGACATCTAAGAGGCGGTGAGACCTGAAACAAAAATTAATTAATTAATTAAAGTAGAGGACAAATGTCTATATCTAATTTAATAATCAAAATAGACTAGATCATAAGGGATTTTTTTGATAGAAATAAGTGCTTTTTAGTAACAATTCGTTTGAAGTAATAGCAGAGTTGATTCCTCGGCTTACAGTTAATAAAGTTTGTCAAAAATTAATTTCCATTTTCAAATTAACAGTGATAAAGTCAAATACTAACTAACCAAACATTGATGATACATACATTTTATGGCTGAGGTTGTTTTAAAAGTGCAATAATTGTAATGAATCAGAAAACAGAAGAGTAAATTATCGAATTTGAAAGCTAAATCCAAAGGTGTTGAATTCTTAGTGAAAGTTGCAAAAAACGTGCCCACCGTTTTTTTCGGACATATACACAAAGAGAGTGGAATTAATATATCAATACCTATCCATGTTAAATTCTACATCGAAATAATGGATCACTTGACTTTAATTGTTGCAAGAAGCGATAAGAAACAGACAATTTTTCTATTCCACATTTAATAAAAATCGACTGTTATTCTATTTATCAAGCAGTGTTATTCTATTTATCAAGTCGGCTTACACAGCCTATCTCATCCCGTCATACGTCAAAATTATTCCGCTTTTAAAGGAGAAATCTTGACTTACATCTTTTTGCATTAATACCATTAAAAAAATAAGTTTTTATAGCTTTTTCTATTGGACCCCAGAAAGGATGCTGATCGCTCCCAAAGCATTATGTTCATTCTGTTATCTACGATAAATTCATAATGGAAGGTTGTATAAAGTTCATTTTGACGTTGGGATGATTTTATTTCTAATACTAAAAACTAATTAGAATTTAGAATTTCAGCACTTTTTTTGCCAAGATTCAGCTTTCAAAAAATCATCAAATCATCAACACTTTTTCCAAGATTCAGCTTTCAAAGAATCATCAACACTTTTTCCAAGATTCAGCTTTCAAAAAATCATCAAATCATCAACATTTTCAGAAAGCGTAAAAGTTCTCACTTTCCTTACAATTTAATGATTAAAAAACACACTCCAATATTTATTTTTTTCCTTTATCATTGTGAATAATGAATATTAGAAGTGTAACGAGTGAGGCGGGTGGAGATGTCTGCGTGAATGTAGTTTATTCTTGAAACTCATAAACTATGGAGATTTAGTTGAACTCTCTCTCTCTAATTTAACGTTTTGGAAAACAGGACACGTGTTCCATTTGCACCGGGGAGGGTTTCTTCACACACAGCCCCTGTCAGTCTGTTGCGAAACGTTGAAGGATCCAAGAGAAAGAGAAGGAAACTCTTCAATAATTTAGAAGTTCTCAATTGAAATGGAGGCAGGCGGCTTAACGTTACGAATCAAGGGCTTAAATAGAATGAGTAGAATTGAGGTAGTGGTAGTGGTGAAGGCAGTTGAGAGACGACTGGCGCTGATTAGAGATTCAGTCTTTCCGATGAATAAACCACAATGACGCGTGTTATGTTAACCAACTATTGGGAACACAGGAGTGGGCAGCTTCAGAAAATGCTTATATTTATAATACTAGTATATTGCTCCTACTCACCTGCTACTACTACTACTACTACTACCACTATTTTTACAACTATCAAAGACATTTTTTTTTTCTCGAGCAAAGGGTATAAGTATACTGAATCGGCACCCGAAATATAATTTAATGATACTTGGTGGATATGTAGTTACTAATAAAATAATAAGATCCTGAAAGTTTCAGATCTCTAACTCAATTGGTTTTTGAGAAAAAGAAAAATATGTAAAAAAACAGAAATTTTTTTTCTCAGGATTGATCTAAATTTTTAATGTGTTTTGAGAACTGATAATAGCTTCTCTGAAAAAATTATAACCTATATTGGTTTATAAGTTGTTAGGAGGGGTTTCTTGTCTTCTATTAATTCGATAGGTATTTTTGGATATGTCTATGTCTCAGGTTAATAAAAATATATAAATAATCGTATTTTATAATAGAAAGTTGTTCCTAAAAATATTTGTTGAAACAACTATGAAATTGCATATTGATATTTAACTGTTGTAATTTTCGACTTTGGCAAAAAATAATTGTTGTTGTTTTGAAAGTGAAATATTGTTTATAATAAATACAAATTCTATGAATATGTGTTAAAATATAATAATAAAATAAAAGCTTATAAAATGAAAGCTCATAAAAATAAAAAAATTAAAAAATCATTATTTGGGACAAAAAGTGGTTTTTATTTCTTTTTATTATGTGGCGTATCTTTTTTAAAAATTTGAAAAGGTCATAGTACTATAGGGAAATACATAAGGTTTGGAAAAAAAATAGTTTCAAGATTGTGCCAAAATTGTATCATGGTTAAAGATTGATATTAAAAGATAAACAATTTTTTTTCAAGGATCTTATGAACCAATATAGCTCATAATTTTTTTCCTAGAAGCTATTATCAGTCCCCAAAACATATTAAAAATTTAGATCAATAGGTTCCGTCAATCCGGAGAAAAAATATTTCACCTGTTTATTACAAAAACCAATTGAGTTAGGGATCTGAAACTTTCACGATCTTATTATTTTATTAGTACCTACATATCCTCATATCGTATCATTAAATTATCTTTCGGGGCCCGATTCAGTATACTTATACCTTTATGGCCTTTAAGATTTTTTGACAATTTTCCAGTATTTTGTTTACCTTTGAAGAAATATTATTATAAAATAATAATATTATATTATATTAAAATTGCTCGCATTTGTGGAGAGGAGCCTCCAAGTATTCTCTTAATATCTTAGATGCAATTCAGAGGCGAGCTATCAGACTGATAGACGATCCTACATTAACTGACACTTTCGACTCCCTAGCCCATCGTAGATCTGTCTCCGCCCTTTCCCTTTTTTATAGATATTACCATGGCTTTTGTTCTGACGAAATAAAATCGATAATCCCACCAAAGGCTTCATTTGCGCGAAATACAATCCCTAAATCTCCCCTTATCTTCACGTTACAAGGGTCCACCACGGACTTCAGAGGTTGTACCTTCTTGGTGCAACTTCTTCTTGTATCAATATCAAAAAAAAAAAAAAAAACTTTCCTGAAATTGATATTTTAGCGCGCTTAGTGCTTAGTGCACATCGCATGACTTTCACTTATTGTGTTGTGAATATGTCTGTTTGACAAATAATTATTATTCAATTGATTGTTTCGATTTGCCTAGAGGAGCATAATTTTAAATTATTATTTTATTATTTTTGAAGGTCAAAAAGTTTTATTATTTTTTTTTCATTAGATATTTATTCAAATCTATTGAAATTTCATATCTGTGAGTTATTTCGTTTCATCTTTTATAGAAAATATTTTTTATTAGAATATTTATATTTTAAAGGTAGTTTATTTAAAGTCCAACCTGAAAAAACGCTAATAACTCCGTTGAAATTTTTTAAAAAATATGAAATTAATAGACATTATAAAACAATTGATTATTAAAAATATAATTTAATTGTGATCGAAATCGATTCAGTTACGAGAAACCATCTGAACGGTCAAAAAAAGATGTTCCTTTGAAAAAAGTTCAAAAAGTCATATGAAACGAAACATTGACTTGTGACATGGATGTGAATTTTAAAATGTTTCTAAAAAGGCCTTTCATCAACAGTTTTCGGTGTTTTTGACGATTTTCTCAAAAAGTACTTCATCGATATCGTTCAAAATCAATTAAATTATTAATAATTAATTGTTTTATAATATCTATTAATTTCATATTTTTAAAAAAGATTTCAACGGAGTTATTAGCATTTTTCAAATTGGACTTCAAATAAACTACCCTTTAAAATGGAAATTTCTTAATAATAATTATTTAATATAAAAAAATAAATGAAATAACACACAGATATAAATTTTCAATACATTTGAATAAATATCTAATGAGAAAATAAATAATTTTTTGCTATTTCTAGTTGATTCGCACCGGAGAGAAGAAATTGAATCTTTTAATAAAATTTCATTTAAGATACAAAATTTTTAATTAAAATGCAATTTTCTTATATTAGAATGATACTGTGAACCTTCAGATAGATAAAAATGCTAAAATAAGATCAGTTTATTTCTCATTTATACATAAGTCTTTTGGTCTACCATAATAACGAAAGGCTCTGCGACGCAAGTATCTCGCCATCAGATGGAATAAAAGTGGAATTCGGTTGATGTCATGGATTTTGCTAAAAATTTTCGGCATATTAAAGGAAACAACCCTTTGGCAGAAAAAGTGAATATTTTTAAAAAAATATTTTAATTTTCACACAAAAAATTTAAAAATCTTCGTCCATCTTATAAATTATTGGTCGTAGACAAATTAATTATATGATATTTTTTGTAGTACATTTAAATCTCTAAAAATTGTTTCTTGTAACTTTTTTTGTAGGTGACTTATTTTTGCTTGTATAAAGAGATCAAATTTGAAATGAAACATATATTTAATGATTGTTGCCTAACCCTTTGAAATACACAACTTTGTATAATGACCTTTGTTAAAGTAAATTCAATTATAAACAAAAATGTCTATAAGAGTCAAAGCTCTACGATGAATAATTAAAAAGTTATTGCAGTTGATAAAATTTAGTCTGGAAATTCAAGCCCAATGATTTGATCAAATAATTTGTCGAATCGAAAAAAGTGTAATTTTGTTAATGTCACGGATTGGATTGGAATATTATATGAAACAACCCTTTAGCCGAAACTGAAAATATATTTGAAAAATCATTATTTTCACAAAAATATCCATGAATGTAAATTTAAAAACCTCGTCTATGCTCTAAAAACTAGAGCATCAACAAGAAAGTCATGTTTTCTTATTTCAGACACTGCATAGTTTTTTTCAAAAACAAAATGCAAATAAATAAATTTATTTTTGATTATTTTATTTTAGTAAAAGTCGTGTGGTGAGCACTATATACATGCCAAAATATTGTTATATGCATAATAGAATAAAATTCGACACTGACATGACATAGAAAATGTCCCAAAAATAATTAGTACTTTTTTAATTTAATTTTTTTCTCCCATTTCTTCCTAATTAAATATTAAAATAAACGTTTTGTGAAATGAATAAATAAACTTTGATATTTTTGTACAATTATTCTCCCACATATTTTACAGTATATATATATAATATTAAAAATATTTTTATTAAATGCGTCGTTTAATTTGGTTATAAAGGGTAATTTCCCTTTTCACAATCTCTCTCTCCCTCACTTTATCTTCTTCTTTCTTTATGTCCTTTTCCCAAGTCTGTTTAATTTAATATTGTTTCGCATAGAAAGAGAAAGAAAAAGAGTTTAAAAAAGCAGAGAGTTAATATTCAGAAGAACAATAAAAATTAGTTTAAAATAACATTAAAACGCATAGTTAATAAAGTGTAAATTTTTATACATATTATATTATAATATCAAAAGAAATGTAAATTAAAATTTTACTTTAATCAAATTTATATTAAGTGTCTAAAGTTAGATTAAATTAATATTAGTATTAATTGATGTATTTTGTGTATAAATGGGTTGTCTGTAATTTTTTTGAAAACTAATTATCTTTTTCATTCAGGTTAAATTTTAGAGAACAATATGAAACTAATTTATTAATTTATTTATCTGTGAAAAGTTGATGGTTTGTTTGGTGTTTGGCTGATTAGGAATGTAGAGAGAAATAGTGTCAAATTCGATGGATATACTCACAGAGAAAATGGAAATTGAGCGCCTAACCAGCAGATAAAATCGTCAGCTAAGACGTATGATGTATGAACAATAATTCCTTATCACACACTGGGATCAAAATGTGCAAACCACCCCTTCTAGTAGGATTGGTGTTTATTTTCATTTATTTCCCAACCACTCTTTTAATTTCAACTAAAAAAAGAACTTAGGTAAAGTAATTTCGATATTGGTCTCAAATTTAGTATTTCTTTTTTTTCGTCCTTCTACCCTCACACCCCCGGGTCTTTATCTCTTTTCATTTATAGATAACTCAATAAACTAATTGATTTGCTTGAGTAAAGAAACTCCCGCTCCATATCGTCTCACCCTTTTATGCACTGTAATTTATTGGATTGATATTGATAATTGCAATCCATTTAACTTATCTCGAGCTATAAACCATGCGAGTGTCACTTAGTTTTATTTTATAATAAGACCATAGTGATATATAGAAAAGTTTTGCATTATTTTATTTCAAGTAAATGATGTATTTTGTCTGAAATGTTGAATATCGCTGACCTCGAATTCGAGTCCAATTGCTTGATAATCTTGGTCTTATCTCTTTAACCACTGCTCTTCAAGAAGCGTATTAGACCGGATGGAAATTCACAACTTAATTGTATTGTAAAAACTTATTTTTAATCAAATTAATTCATCAATATAGATATCTATGGAAAAACTTGTTGTAATCATTATTATCTAGTAGAAAATTATAATAAAATATCAGCTCTTCTTTTGGAGGTGGGGAGGTTCTGGGCCCCTTTCAACCCTCTCGACCAAGAGGCAGAACCAAAATAAGTAGATGGTTAGATAAGAAATAAGAATTAATATCTAGATTTGCAATTTGAAGGTACTTTTTGAAAATATTGAAAAATCCCCCTCCATACTTCCCCTCTTTAGTTGCAATATAAGGAGAGCAATCAAGGGAGTTGAGCCATTTGAGCTCGAACTTTCTTACTGAATATATCTTTGGAAATTGTTCTTTACGAGTGAATAGTGAACCACCTTATTAAATAAAATCAACCTCTTATATTATTTAACTAAGTTTTGAATGAAATTAAGTGACTTTTTCATTAATTATCCTTAAGGACCTTTTGACACTTGTCTTCCAAATTTTAGTTTTAACCTTTTAACAACATTTTGAATAAAATTAAGTGACTTTTTCATTAATTATCCTTAAGGACCTTTTGACATTCTTTATCAAAATTGTACCAAATTTTAGTTTTAGCTTTCTAATAACAGTTTGAATAAAATTAAGTGACTTTTTCACTAATTATCCTTAAGAACCTTTTGACATTCTTCATCCAAATTGATCCAAATTTTAGTTTTAGCTTTCTACAACATTTTGAATAAAATTAAGTGACTTTTTCACTAATTATCCTTAGGACTATTTTATTCTCTCCATCCAAATTGATCCAAATTTTAGTTTTAGCTTTCTAACAACCTTTTGAATAAAAGTAAGTGACTTTTTCATTAATTATCCTTAAGGACCATTTTATTCTCTTCATCCAAATTGAACCAAATTTTACTATAGTTTTAGTTTTCTAACAACATGTTGAATAAAATTAACTGACTTTTTCATTAACAATTAATTATTAAGGTTCTTTTGAAATTTTCGATCAAAATTCAAGTATTTTCTTAATTCTAAATAGTTTTATTTCTTATTAATAATTGATCAAATTAATCCCTTAATATATGTATTGATAAAGTTATATTGTTTTTCATTTATTTAATTTTCTCATTGTCACTTTCTTAAAATACTAATTGTAAATTTTAATATGCAATTTTATAACATCTTATGCCTAAAATTGTAAATTTTCTGAAAACATAACAACACTTTTTATAAAATAATTGGAAAGAAAATTTATAAACTTGAGTGTTAATTGTGTGTTCTTTCTTATGGCTACGACGGGCTAAGAAACTGATTTCAGAATTAAGGCGGAAGAGGGTAAGTGTCACAACCAAGCAATATTTTCTATTATCTAATAGCTAAACCGTCCCAAATGATATCTATTTTAAAAAATAATATCATTTTTAGAATATATTAAATAATAATAATTGAAAGTAATGGAAGGCAGCCCAGAGGTAGTGAGGAAAGAAAAATTAACACATATAAAATAAGGTGTAATTTATTGGAATCCTTCCTCCTTTCCTTTCAAACCGACGTTTCGGAGGATTTTTCCCCTCCTTCAGGGTTTCAAAGGGTCAATGAATGAAACAAATAAAATGTTTCCTTCTTCTCTCCACAGTAGTGTTCAAAAACTTTCTTCATTTGTAACAAAAGGCATAGAAAGACAAAATTTTTTTTCCTTCTTTTCTTTTGAACACTACTGTGGAGAGAAGAAGGAAACATTTTATTTGTTTCATTCATTGACCCTTGAAACCCTGAAGAAGGAGGAAAAATCCTCCGAAACGTCGGTTTGAAAGGAAAGGAGGAAGGATTCCAGTAAATTACACCTTATTTTATATGTGTTAATTTTTCTTTCCTCACTACCTCTGGGCTGCCTTCCATTAATTTCAATTAAAATTTCTACCAGTCCGTCTCTCTCCAGAGAAAATTTCGTTGCAAAAAAATATTAAATAATTTTTACACTCTTACTATCTATCTATATAATCTATATATGTATCTATTTTTATATTTTAAATACTACCTACTACCAACTAATTTCTATAGATACTGTGAATCTATCAAATAGAATGTACACAGAAAAATAAATAAGCCCCCTTTTGGCTGCCACCTTCACATTTTGAGTATTCGATTTTGGTACCATTATCACAACTTTGTGCTGAAGTTTAACTGTAAAAAATTTGTTTTATAACGGTTTAGGAATAAAGATTTGAAGGAGACAATAAAAGAGTGTGTCTTCTGCTGGAATTATAAATTTTATTTATTTATAAAGAGACTATAGTTTCGAGGGCTTTGCTATTTTCGAATCGTTATAAATTTTAAAATCATACAATAACACGCCAAAAAATTCTTAAATCGGAAAATAGAAATTCCCGAAAGCTTTATTTTAAAAATAGCCGCTAAAATATAAACTTCACGAACGCCAAAATAATAAAACAAGAATAAATTTCAATTCTTAACTTGCCCACACTAAACAATTTCTTAACCTAACCACATGAAAGATTTTAACCTTTCATTCATAAATTAATTCCTGTGAGCCCATTGTAATAGACTGATGAAGAGGGCAAAGCCCTCGAAACTATAGTCTCTTTATAAATTAGTAAAATTTTTAATTCCAGCAGAAGACACACTCTTTTATTGTCTCCTTCAATATATAAAAATTCTGCTACTCTCGGCAAAAACTTTCATTTTAATAAAGATTTGTATAAAGTACACAACACAATTCATCTGTGTGTTTTATTTCATTTTAAAGTTCTATACATAAAAAACAAAACAAAAAAAAACCTATATTAACAAATCCGTTATGGAAAACCATTACAAATCTCTCATCTTCATTTTATTAGGTATCTCATTCTGTTTTTAAGGCAATATTTGAAATTACGGAAAATAATTTGAAAATTTGAAGATCCTCTTGAAATTTTGAAGTCGATATAATAATATTTATGAAAATAGTCTGAAATTTTAGGGATTCGCCGCATCCACAGCACGCCACTGATATATATGTACAAAATGTATAAAACATAATTTCAAATATAGTGTATCTAATATGATGTACTCTAATAAATGTAATTTTGGTGAGTACTTAAATATACATATCTTTTTTTTGGAGGCAATGCAATATGTTTAACACGAAGAAATATTTCGGTCCTCTCAGTTTCGTGTTAAGCGATTTTCACTGTATATGTGTGTATCTTTTTTGCATCAAGCAGAGGACAAACTCTTTGTTTCTTTTTATGATTCAACAACTCTGCTACTCTCGGCAAAATAAAAACTTTTCAATTAAATTATTTGTCTATTGAAAACACTTTGTTAATTTATGAAATATACCTAATATAGATTAATGTCAATTTTCCAATTATAAAATCAGCTAATGACTTCTATTGACAAATAATAATTAATTCAACTAACATTATGAATATTACTAATGAATCTTGGCAACTTGACTTGTGCGTTAAGAAGATTATTATTTGAATAGACATTCACCATTCATGACTTAATTTACTAGTAAATAGTTTAATGAAACTTCTCCGCTTAATTTATTAGTGGTAAACAAGCAATATAGCAGTATTAATGACAACCCTTTTCAATCGAAAAAAAATAATATTTTAAATAAAAGCATCTACGAACAAACCTAAATCTTCTCTCATAGAATATTTCAGGATGAAATTTATAACTACACATTATAAAAAAAAAAGAAACTAGAATAGTTAATTGATCTAACTAGTTCCAGCTGGTCAAATGCGAAAAAAGAAAAACAAGTTGCTTTATCTAATGAATATGAATACCATATAAGTTTTTAGATTAGATTAAATCTATATAAATAAAAATGTACTGTTACGCTTAAGTGATACGTTGAAGGATCTCCGAAAGTTCTTCACCGATTTCTTTGAAATTTTCACACAACATTCCATTCAAATACACGAGTGTTTTTATATAAAGTGTTTTCATAGATATCACACCTGTGGCATGTAAATTTTTTCAAGGAAACAACACCAGAGCCTCTCTGGGGGTAAAAGCAAACAAACAAGATGGCCGATAATAGCTTTTTGGAAATCTTTCAACTGTCAATATTATTTTTGGTTAAGGGAACAATTTTGACAAGTAATATATAATTAATTTACTGTTTTAATACCTATTCTATAATTATTTGCATTTTCAATTTATTTTCAAAACTATTATTATTTTTTAAATATATTAAAATTTTTGATGGAAAAGTGATAAAAAACTGTAAGGAGTTTAGATATTTGGGATCTGTCTTTAGCGAGGAGCCAAACTGTGAGAGGGATATTAAAAATAAAATCTGTCAAGGTCGAAGAGCTATTGGGCAACTGAATGGGGTCTGGTGGAGCAAAGGGATCCAACAGGACACAAAAAAATATACATATCGGTCCATTGTGGAAGGCATAGCCCTATACAATTCAGAAACATGGCACATGAATAAAAAAAAACGAAAAAAAATTACAAGCGCTCGAAATGGATGCGATGAGAAGGAGTTGCAGAGTGTCGAGATTGGAGCATATCCCAAATACAACTATAAGGGACAAAATGAAAATGGAAAACGACATAATAGATAGAATAGAAAGGAAGAGATTGATATGGTATGGACACCTCAAAAGAATGCCGGAAGATAGGTGGCCTCATAAAATATGGACCTGGATGCCCACGGAAAGACGGAGGAGAAGAGGAAGACCGAGACGAACGTGGAAGCAGGGGGTAGATGAGGCAATGACCAGTAGGCAACTACAAGAGCAAGACATTCAGGCGCTGTAGAACAAACCGCTTTATTATTATTAAAATTTTTGATCAAATCAATTTTGACAGGTAAGCAATATATAATCAATTACCATTTTTTTTAAATATATTGTAAATTCTAGCCATAAAACGAGACGCTCCCCGCCAGAGGCTAGATGACGCCGTGCCGAAGGCCCTGGCGTCAGCTAGTAAATAAATAAATCTTTATTCCTCGACTTTTTTTTACAATTCACAAAGTATAATTCCATTGACAAAGGGACAAATTCTTCCGAAAGCTTGGGTTCTTAAACGATTGAAGATTGTTTTTATAATATTTGTATTTACGTAAAAATGAATATATTATTTGAATTTAAAGATCTATGTTTTGAGGATGTTCTAGAAGGTTTAGGGTTTTCGCTGACAATGTTTATCGCCAAGCTTTCTATTTTTTTTTTTTTTTAAGGGTTATAAACTCTGAACATAATATAGGTATATATATAGCGTCAGGCTTTTCTAATTAATTCTACTGATGCAAACGACGTGCCTGGGAAAAAGGACGAAATATTCTAATTGAACAATGTTGGTGAGACAGACATGATTAAAGTTCAGATTCGTAGAATTGATAAAAAAAAATCTATTGGTAATTTTAGATCTTTTAGATTTCAATTAATCAGTTTAAATTAAAAATGACAATTAAATAGAAAATGAGTTCTTTTAATGATTGGTTCAGTCTAAAAAATGAATTTGCCTTTCATTTAAAAACGTTTTCAATTTGTTTACCTGGAAGAGAAAATAATAAAAGGGACCAAAACTAAAAGTTAATTAATTACTTTACTAGGTAAAGAAAATTTGATTTTAAAAATTGGAATAAAAGAACGTATTTGTTTGTACGTTATATACAATACTAATATAGTTAACAGCCCCAAGCATAAAACAAAAATGAAATAAAAAGTTCTTAAAAGTTTTTGATTATAAATAATTAAAATTAAATAAACTAAGTATTTAAATTAAAATAGAATATTTTCCATAAAACTGTTTTTTTATTTTTCATTTTTTTTATTCCGGTAAAATTAAAAACTTTGAACATAAAAATTAAATTATAAAAGAGGGAAAATTTAGTTAGTAGTTATACTTTAAATATATGTAAATAATAAATTTTCATAATTTTATAGACTTGTCATAAAATAAATAAAATAATGTCATTGTATTAATGTTATATAAACAAAAATAAATAAAATTTAGCTAAGAAAAGTTATCAAACTAAACACTCTGATTATGTCACTGAACATTAAAATTTGTTAAAGCTTTAATATTAAATGTTTATTTAAAATTTTTATTATTAAATAAACTTATTAATAACTAAACAAAATGATAAAATAAAAATACACATCTCAATATTAAGTTTGAGCAGCCATCTTGGAGGTACTCAATTAAGTTGATTTTATGCTAGACATATATATCTGGAAAGCCAGGGAGTTTTTCAGATGTGTTAATTGAAATTACAAACAAAAAACATTGTTCCTTTCTCTTTATTTCCAAAATTATCGAGTGTATCTCGCCGGTTGGAAGGAATATCACATTAGGGTATTTTTGAATTTTTACGCTGACAGAGGCTCATATGGTTTGAAATAAATAAAAAAATATCCCCCAAGTTTCAAGTCTTTATCACAATTTTAACCTGTGCAGCGATGCAAGTTTTCCATCTAAATAACATGGGGATTTTGGCATTGAAATATCAATTTTTTATTCCGGCCAAAGCAATAGTTCAAAAAATTTGAAACTCTGTTAACGTTATCCTTATAATAGTAGCGATCCTTTATAATTTTTAGATTTTTAGCTATCATAATTTTGGAGTTACAGCTAGATAAAATAGTGCTATATCTTAGTGTTACTAAGTTATAGACTCCAAAATTATAATAGCTAAAAATCTGTAAAAATTCTGAGGGAGAGCTTCTATTATAAGGATAAAGTCTACAGAGTTTCAAATTTTTTGAACTATTTTTTGGCCGGAATAAAAAATTGATCGTTCAATGGCAAAAACCCCATGTTATTTAGATGGGAAACTTGGATCGCTGTTCGGCCCAGGTTAAAATTGAGATAGAGACTTGAAACTTGGGGGATATGTTTTTTATTTATTTCGAATCATATTAGCCTCTGTTTGCGTAAAAATTTGAAAATACCCAAAATAAGAACCACCTTAATAATAAACCACCTTCAAATTAAATTTTAATTTTATTTGGAAATGTCTGAAACTTGGAGAATTTTTTTTTTGTTCAAGCTTTATTTTTGTTTGTTTAAGTATCTGCCTGCATTCCTGTCTATCAAGAACAGAAGCTCGTAACTCGTTCGACCTGGTGCCGAATAGAGAGTATTTCAAAACCGAAAACTGATGGAATTTTGAGCTTCTAGCTTCACAACTAAATTGGTAAAATCGAATTGTTATGAGAGGAGATTTATTGTTTATCTCATTAACTGAAATTTACCGAAATAAATTACAACTTTTTAGTTCAAGCCATATGCGGGCGAAATATTGTCATATCATCAAATTGTGTGAGAACATTCGGAATTGAAAATGTTTTCCCACAATTTAAATTGTTTTCTTAAAAAAACTTAACTTTTTCTACAATTCTGTATTTGTAATTATGTTGTTGTCTGTATAGATAAAGAGAGATTCTCTTGATGTCCCAAATGATTGATCTTCAATTTGAAATTTGCATTTATTTTGACTCGTAATGTCTAAGTGTCTGTTTCTCTGCAGGTAACAAGCTACGATGGATAACTATAGCATGTTTAATTGGAGAGAGAGAGAGAGAGATGTACGTTAATTTCCTCTGTCTCTATTTATAAGCGTTTTAATTGACAAGTAAATCTGCATGGCGAGAGATAGACGCCCATCGCCATTGCTAACCCTGCAACGACATTAAAATGTAGTTAGGAGGTGTTTACTCTGATAAGCCCGAAATGGATGGGGCGTCTGCCTGGCTCAATGGCAGACATACTGATAACAGACCTTATCAACGACGCAATCGAGCCAGGCCGAAAAAAAAATTAAGGAAATTGATGAAAAAAAGGAGAAAAGGAATAAAACTGATGGGTGCAATGAAATTGCCGTTGGATTTCGGATGTAACCTACCAGATTCGTGAAATGTCTATTAACGAAAATCGCGATAGGTGTGACATCTCTTCGAGATACTATATATAGAATTAATAATTATAAGTACTATAAAATCAAACGAATACACCCTTTCCCCTGACATCTATTGGCAGAAAATGATCAAGGAAACATAATCTATTCTCGTATAAGAATAAGATCCTGGAGCAGCGAGCGATGCTCGGTAACTTTTTGCCTCTAAATAGCTTAAGTTTCAAATTTCAAGGCTCTGCAACTTACCGAAGACGAGATATGAACGATTAAAATATTTATTTTGCGACATGACTAATTTACACCGCCTTCCTTTATTTCAATCGGATTAAAATTTATACACGACTAATAACTCATGAGACTTGATAAGTTCACCAATTTTTAGTGAAATCGTTAGAGCCGTTTTCCAGAAACCGATTCTCTATATATAGGGTGGGTCATTTAACTTTTGGAATTTGAATCGGCTATAAAAAAAAAAAAATCAATATTTTTCAAAATTATGAGTTTATTAGAAAGATTGGACATTTTCATTTATGAATGAAACACAAGATCATTATTCGATTTCCAAAAACAGTGCGCAAAAGGTCGATTGCTACGTTAGCTGTGTGGCAAATGGCCCCGTCCTGTTGAAACCAAATGTCACCCATGTCAACACTTTTCAATTTTTGGAAACAAAAATGTTGTTTTTCATTCTTAAATGAAAATGTCCAAACTCATAATTTTGAAAAAATCTTCATTAGTTTTTTTATAGCCGATTCAAATTCCAAAAGTTAGATAGCCCACCCCCATGAGTGGGCCATCTAACGTTTGGAATGTGAATCGGCTATAAAAAAAACTAATGGATATTTTTTTCAAAATTATAAGTTTCTTAGAAAGATTGGACATTTTCATTTAAGAATGAAACACAATATCATTCAAATGACTGGCACGACTGGCTTGACAGTACCCCATCCGATCAACCCAATTTTTCAGTACATTTTCAATTGTGGTTTGATCGGATGGAGTATATCAAGCCAGTCGTGCCAGTCATATTTATGTTTCATAATTAAATGAAAATGTTCAATGTTTCTAATAAACTCATAATTTTGAAAAAATATCCATTAGTTTTTTTTATAGCCGATTTAAATTTAAAACGTTAGATGGCCCACCCTACATATACAAGAATTGCTAGTATAATATAATAAGATTTATTCTTTATATAAATAAATACAAATCTTTTATAAAAAACAATTTTCAAACATGCATTAAAATACCAAAGGTTATGAAGAATTTCTTCGTTTATCAATAGAATTAAAAAAAAAAATAAATTTCATTGATAATGGGGGAAATTGTCCCGAAACGTTTGGAATTTTAATAAACGTTTGAAGATTTTTTTATAAAATATTTATATTTATTTACATAATAAAAATAATCCATAAAATTTTTTTCAATATATAATATAGTATTCGTTATGTATAGGTTAATTTGAATCAAGCAGAGAAATTATAGAGGAGGCAAAAGCATTGGAAATGTTGTTCGGCCACAGGAAGTAAGTAAGTAAGTAAGTAAGCAGAGAAATTCATTGATTTCTAATGAGAATATTTGATTAGGGTAGAGCTTTGAAAAAGTTTTCACTTTTACCTTTAATTAATTTATTATTTTGAAAGTTTTTAATAGGAAAATAAGGACAAGTTTTTATGTGTGACTTTTTTATTTATCAACTAACGTTTCGTCGACTTTGCCGACTTCTTCAGAGCTTCTACAATTATAAGAACATTATTAATATCAAGTTACAAAAGTACAATTACAATTCCAGAACAAACATGTATTAATAGTTTACCGACCAAATAGTCATGTCACACATTCGTCTAAATTTTTTTGTTATCTTCGTTACCATTGAAGACCATCAGAACACAAATTTCAAAAAATATTTGGCACATTCACAAAAACAATTTTTCTTTCTTCTCTTTTTATATTAACAATTACATTGGATATATTATTCTGAAATTGTAATTGTACTTTTTTATTTCATATTAATAATGATCTTATAATTGTAGAAGTCCTGAAGAAGTCGGCAAAGTCGACGAAACGTTGGTTGATAAATAAAAAAGTCACACATAAAAACTTGTCCTTATTTTCCTATTACAAACTTTCAAATTAATACAAATTATGGACGGAAATGATAATAGTAATTTATTTATTATATTTTCATTCTTCTTTTAAGTGCCATATCAGGTCTCCCTGACGTTTCGGCTCCTCCCCAAATATACCTGTGCTGAGTGTGTTTAGCTGTTTTTACACAGATATACGGGGCCTATTTTTATCGCCGGTTCCGAACTGCTAGTTTGGAGAGGTTACTAGGCAATTTTACTCTTGGTAGGTTGCCATTGCTTTCCAAGAGGAGGCGACTGCAAATATCTGATCTGCCGAGACTCAGTCTCGAACCAGCGTCCTTCGAGTCAGCGGCCCGACACTCTAGCCACTGACCCACAGTCGTTATTTTCATTATAAAATTTAATTGTATTTTATTTTACATTTGTATTTATTTTTATCTATCTAAAAAAGTGAGTATTTATTTTTTGTAGTCAATTTATTTAAGGAAAAACACCTTTTTCATGAAAATCTATATAAAAAGCAACTGGCAAAAAGTCATGAATGGTGCATGTGGATGGATGGATGAAAGGTAAAAGAGAAGTCGAAGGATGAGGATGAAAGGAAGGAAGGAAAGGAGAGGGGAATAGGGCTGAACGAGTGGGTTTGAAAGGCAAGGAAGACGAGGAGGGTGATATCAAGTTTTAAAAGCAATTCGCAGAGATAACGCTATTAGAAAGTTATGTAATTGAACTTTTAGCGAGTAATTCAACATCTTATAAGTTAATTTGAAAACGTTCGCTCGCTTTTTCCTCTTATTTTTTATTTCTTGTCGAATTCTTATTCTTTGAATAAAGAAAAGAAAGGTAGACGTCGACGACTACAGAATATTCGGGGGGGGGGGGGGGGGTGAACGGAAAAGAAGAACGAGTGCGTGGGTGAATTTGGAGCAAAAGAAAGAAAAAGAGGAACATTTAAAAGCGCGATCGAAAATGAACAAATTATTTTCAATTGATAAAAATGAAATAAATGTACGTTCCGTTTTCTCTCTTGAAAATTTCCTTCCATAACTTGTTCTTGCTCTTCGAGTTTTAATCAATGGATTCAATTGAATTATTAGAAATTAATATTTTTTTTTTCAAAAAAAAGAAGTATTCTGTTGAATACTTGAAAAGAAGCAGGCAATTTCTTATTATTAACTTTTTTAATTAAATCTTAATTTAACCGATGTTGCAAGGAATAAGCTCTTTTCTAATAATTTTATTCTATACATTTTTTTGTTTTTGTTTCCAAGGTTCCGTTTGAAAAGTAAAACTTGCCCTATTAGTGTCGTTAACATTATTGGTCTGTCTGTTTGTCAGACTATTGTAGCTTTTGACATAAATACTATAACATGTTGAAATTTACAAGTTATTTGAAATTATTTTCCGGCAAATTAAAATTTTAATCGAATTATTATTTTAAACAAGGTCGAATTTTATGTTGTGTCAAAATTAAAAAAAAAAATTTTAATCATAGACATGTGTGATAATTCTTGTAAAGATTTCTCTCTAACTAGAATTAGTTTACATTATTTAAAATTTTTTACTTTATTTCGATTTAAAATGAGTGTGAGAGAGAGTATGGCCGTTTTTATGCGATTTTTTGTAGCTGTCGGTGTTTAAACGGCTTAACTTAAAAATAAGAAAAAACTCTAAGGATTCACTTATTCTCTTTCTATCAACGATAAATAAGAGTCTCAAAGATATTGGTAATTTTACGGAACCCTGGATAAGTAGCCGACTCGCACTTAGCAGGCTTATTTTTACATGTTTGGTTGTTGTTAGTACTCCTTCAATTTTTGAAGAAACTCGCAATTCGAAACACTCAAATATATTTAAATAAATGCAATTTGTTGTTATAGCAACAAAAAAGACAAGGAATACGTAGGCAACTATATACTTAATTTAATTTGATTGTGAAAAATTAATGTGTCAATAGTTTATTTGATTATTCGTTTTGATAAAAATAGTATATACATCTCAGGAAAGAATGTTATTTATCCCTCGGTACTTTGTAGCCATCGGGCTTCGTCCTCTGTCTACAAATTTCACCCCGAGAAAAATAATGAATTTCTCTCCCTTGATGTATAATATACTATTTCATATTCAAAAAATTATTCCCCGAACATTTAGAAAAAAACTTTAATCTGGGGGTATTTTTAGGAAACTCAATGGGAAAATAGTCAAAATTTTTTAGAAACTTTATTAAACATTCAATCACTAATAAAGTGGCCATTGGGTTTCAAATCAAAATTGATTCTATAATGACGTAATTGGCATTAGACTAATCAGACTGCGTTTTCAATGATTTACTTGACAGCTGTTTGACTCCAAACGGGGATTTATGACAGTAAATACTTCGTTGCAAACGGTCGAACATTATTGACTACCGAAAATGACGAATTTTTTTCTAGTGTAATATTATCGAAATTTTATATTTTGTTCTCTACAGAAACTAATAAGTGAAAATTAAATGCAAATGTCAATTATCAAAAATAAATAAAAATAAAAATAAAAAAACAACAAACAAAAAAGCATTACAGGCTATAATGGCTAACTCTTTAAAAAATGCAAACACAATTATTGACGAAAATTCTAAAAGAGTAGCTTCTGTCCATTTTTAAAACAAACAACATTGTTTGTTGGATATGGGGAATCACCAAAATCAGTTTCTTTATAGGAATCAAATGCGATTCATGCCTCAAAGTGTATCATCAACGGTTATTGATTTGCACCTAAAATATTTATCATTCAGACGAACTGTTACAAAACACTTGTTCACTATTTATAAGTATACTAAAGTGCAGAAATTATCCCCTATAAATTCGGGAATCTATTTTTTGGCGCATTCGAATTAGGGTGCAAACGATACATCGATGTTTCAGTAGTAAAACGCCGATGTTTACCATCGATGTTCACTATTACAAACCATCGATGCATCGATGTTTTCTATACGATGTTTTTTACATCAAAGTTCCAAGGTACCAAAATAGAAAATATGAAGGGTATGTTTCCGAGTTTGTATAAGTATGCAATAAAATCCTTACCTATAGTAGAAACATCAGTTCCTAGCGAAGGACTTTTTTCTAACGCTGGAGCAACAATAACACAACAAAGAAACCGTTTGACAGGGAAACGGCTTTCAAAACTATTATTTTTAAATTCAGTTACTAAATAAATTGCTCTGGTTTTGGAAAAAATTATATTATGAGAGTCACGTGATTATTGTATAACTTTCTAATAAAAAATTAACAACTTAAATCGTATTTTATTTTATACCAAAAAAAACTATCGATACGATACATCGATGTTTTTTTTATAAATCGATGTATCGATACATCGATGTTTTTTTCGATGTTTGCATCCCTAATTCGAATGCGCTCAAAACGAATATCTTAGTCTTTTCGTGAGAAAATTTTGGTTCAGTCCGATTCGGTTCAGATAACTTAAAAAAAAAACATCCAATACACCGAACCAAACTAAGCCCCAGCCAAACTGAACTAATCATAAGTTTCCTTCATTTGATTCAATCGAATGCAGATAATTTTTGTCAGATATTGAGTAATAATAATATCTGAGTTTATATATTTCTGCGTAAGAAATAATGAATTTTTAAATATTTTTCTAATTAATATATATCAAATAGAGTTATTTTTGACCGCAACATTTTTAAACAAGATATATACCGGGTGAGTTTTTTATCTTGAGACAGTGTTATAACTCAAAAACAGTGCATTATATAAAAAAAAAGTTTCAAATCAAAGTTTATTTATATCGAGGGGGAATCTAAACTACGCTATTACTTGTCGACCTAGAACAAGCTTTCAAGGGTATTTCAAGGTCAATTTCTGTTTTTTAAATAGAAACCTATATATTTTTTTACGGATCCTTAATCTTCAAAAAATAACTGAACAACTTTCATAAGAACTATTTTTTTATCCGACATCAAATAAACAAAATATTAAATCAATTAGAACTCAATAGCCTAGTAAAATTTCCCCTCGAGATAAATAAACTTTTATTTGAAACTTTTTTTCATAATAATGCATTGTTTTTTGGTTATAAGACTGTCTCAAGATAAAAACCCACCCGGTATATATAGATATATATCGCTAGACCACAGCTGGTTGAGGCTATTTAAGATTTAAGATTCAGCTGACCCCAATAGCCTCAACCAGCAGTGGTCTAGCGATATATATATAGCTTGTTTAAAAATGTGGCGGTCAAAAATGACTCTCTTTGATATATATATTCATTTAATATATTAATTAGAAAAATATTTAAAAACTGAACTAAGCCCAACCGAACCTGCTAGTTGGGGAAATCTCATTCATCACTAATCTAATTTGATTATTTTTTTATTTTATCATTCGAATTCCAACTACCACTTGGGGTAGTGTTAATAAATCGATTGCGTGTGATGTTTTTCACTAGCGTATTTACCTGTTGTTATTCGGGATCGGATGGGGGGCGGCGCGGGCGGACGGGGCGCGCGCCGTGGCGGAGGTCAGACAGCGCAACCCTTCCTCGTCCCGTAGAGGACCTTCAGTTCCGGGGTGATCACCTTCCGGATCAGGGCGTTGGTCTTGGCCGCCAACATCTCCCGAGCGTTGTCCTTCTTCAGCGTCTTAATCCCGGGCTTATGGACTAGGAATGCGTTGTCCAGGATTTGGAACTCGTAGTCCAACACGCATAACGCGTACCCCTAGAAACAAAAAACACAAAATTTCGATTAAGTTTCATTTAAAAGTAAAATTGAAAAGAATTAGTAGCACGAGTAGTAAAGTTTTTTTTTTTGCTTTCTCGACTTTAACCATTAGCCATTTTACGATACTTTATATTAATTAATTTTTTCTCTATTATGTAGGGATCAGATTAAAGCTGGTTTGCAGCGAGTCGGGCTTGAACTCACGCTAGCTTAATTAGAAGGCATGTACGATAACCCCTCGGCCAACCCGACCCCCAAGTAGTAAAGTTGATGATACATAAGGAGAAATCAATGAGGTTTTCCTCTTAATGAATATACTAGTATAATATATTAGTATAATATCGTCGCTGATCTTACAAAACCTCGTAAGTCCGATTTTTCGTCAAATATTAGGTATTATACGTTTATACCGACCAACTTTTCACGGCGCGTCTGTCTATTGAAACCTTATTATTCTATTCCAATTTAATTTCGCGCTATGGACAAATAATAAATATTGCATTGTATTTTTGTATTGTTTAAAATGGTTTTTCTTGTTTTCTGGCAAACAATGAATTTAGGACTTACGAGGTTTTGTAAGATCAGCGACGATATGTTTCTTCTTTTCTTTAAACGTCATACTCGATTCCGTGCATCCGCATTACTATGCATTGTATCTTCTCCAATGTAATTTTTCTAGGGAAATTTTACACAGGTGTGGTTTTCCATTGCCTTTCCCTGTATTTAGTGAAGCGCCTTGCATTTGTGAGACTTTTTTGTTCTATAATATCAGGGAAATTTTTATTTTTGCGTCTAGAAATTAGACAACATTGATTCTTGTTTTTATTAAAGAAATTTCACACTTTTATCTGTTTCCCTCACCAAAAATCCTCTAAACTAATATGTATATTAAATCTTGTGTTTGAATGAGTATTTTATATTAGAATAATATATATATATATATATATAATTTCGTTAATCTCTTTTAAACTCTTAGTCAAGAGAGAAAATTTTACAATATATTTCCCCACCAACACCTTATAAAGACCCCTATATTTTAAAATATATTTTTTTCGCTTGTTCACACTGGGTATGGGCAACGGTGCCCTTATTTACACCACTAAACTCTTTTCCGAGTTAGCATGTGTGTCTTGACTCCAAACAGACGGTTCCATGTTGGACAAACCGACAGAAAATAATTTTTCTCCAAGTTTCACATATTTCTAAATATAAATAATAAAAAATGATAAAATTTTTGAATGAATTCATTTGGTAAAAATCAGATGCGCTAGTTAACGTGGAAGTAAATGTTCTTATGGGAGAATAGATTTTGTTTCACCGATAGTTTTCTGTCAAGAGAGTTTAGAAGGGGTGAATTACATGTAATTATTAATTCTATATATCTTGAAGAGATGTCATCACTATCGTGATTTTCGCCAATACCTCGGCCGCCTCGAGTATACACGCTTTCTAAATCAAATAGAAAATACCATTTTCAGTCATTGATATATCCAGTTAAATCTAATATAATAGAGATAATATATATATAATACATTTAATAAATTTTTATTTGATCACATAAAATTACATTTTTGTGTAATTTGCAACTCGATATTCAATTAGAACCAAATAATGACAAAAATGTATATATGAAAATTCTATTCAAACAATTTTATTAAATATTTAATTATTATGATTATAAATTCATATAGTATATATTTATAGCCAACAAACCAACGAATGCCAGTCAGGGTAACGAAACAACGCACAAAGAGATAGAAATGCCAAATATTTAACATCCTCTCATACTCATATGGCATATAAAATATAAATTTATCTTTCATAACATTTATTTCCATAAATAACAGTAAATATATTTTTTATTTGATATTTCACTTAGATATTTCGAAATTTAATTTTTAATTTCTTTTAAACAGTATTATCAAATAATAAATATAGAATGTCGTTTTATTTATCTATAATAATTCATTATTAATCACATACTACTAAAGGGCATTTGTGCCTGTGACTATCTATCTATGTCCGAACCCCAGGCTATGTTATTTGATTATAACTCCTAAACTGTTTACACTACGGCAAATTACATTAAAAGCAAAGTTGTAGAAGATGTAATTTTTGATATTTTTGTTTAAAGCCATTTTGAAAAGAGCCACCCAAAATGGGGGGGGGTAAAAAAAAATGAAAATTATAACCCTTTGGGCCCAAACTCAACCAAATTTTGTATACATTTTCTTTGGGTCGCCAAAAGGCTAGAAATGAAAAAAATAATTTTTTGCAATGTATGTTACTTAGTGTAAAGAATCACTTTATTCAACCATTACAGTACTTTATTAAATTGAAAGTTTTTTTGCCGAGAGTAGCAGAATTTTTATATATTGAAGGAGACAATAAAAGAGTGTGTCTTCTGCTGGAATTATAAATAAATAAAATTTATAATTCCAGCAGAAGACACACTCTTTTATTGTCTCCTTCAACAGTACTTTATTATGCACACTCTAGGATCTAGGTGTAATCCAGTGATTCTCAACCTGGGTTCCGCGGAACGTCAGGGTTCCACAAAGGAGGTTTGGAGTTCCGCGCTTAGAAGTAAATAAAAGAAAAACATAAATATTAGTTTTAATATCACCCCTCAAAACATTTGTGATGTAATGAAAAAATACTAAATTTAGAGTCTAGAGAATTACCTTATAGTCAAATAAAACCATTGATACTTAAGAATGCGATGAACATCACTATTATTGTCTCAGTGATACCATTTTTGTTGCTCTAAAGTTCTTTAACTTTCTTATAATACAACGATTATGTTACATTAGTAACAAAATGAAAACATCATTTAAATTGTTTTATTATTATTTTGTTATTAATGACGTTTTGAAATAATATTGCTTTTCAAATAGATGAGAATGTTATTTATGAGTATACATTGAATATGTAAAAAAAACTTGTCCGATCCGAAAGGGGCATATGGGTATCTCAATGACATTACCAAAAAAATTCAATAATAATATTATTCATGAAAATAAAAATGTTAGGTATTGTAATTTAAAATGTACGTTTTTTGTATCCAATTTCCCCGAAATCTAGAAAAATTTTAATATGTGGCAACACCGTTATCGGCAGCGATATGTTATATGTGGAAGCTATAAAAGTAGCATGATTTTGATATTTTGACGAAAAATTAAATATCTCATATTTTAGTGCTAAGGGTTCCTCAGAAATAAATATAAGTGATCTAGGGTTCCTCAGAAATAAATATAAGTGCTCTAGGGTTCCTCGCTCTACAAAAGGTTGAGAAACACTGGTGTAAACTAAAGCTGTGCAAATATTAGGTTCAAAAGTGGAAATTTCTCTTAATCTTTTCATAGTGTAATTCAGGTCTTTTGACTAATGAAACTAACTTTAATATATTTTCAATATGTTGTCGAACGAAAAGAGAAATATGAATTTTGAGCAAGTCTTCTAACGAATAATATTTAAACTTGAAAAAAAATGAAATTTTTATTTCCCTAGCGGTAGAGATGACAAACAATCGACAAACAACATGGAATTCGAGAACCAAAGAGTCAGGAGAAAACAAATAAAACAATTTTAAAAGTCAAGTAATATAATATAGATACAGTTTTGTTTCATTTAAATGTAGTTTTAATATTATACTATTATATATAACTCATGTGTAAAATTTAATATCAAGTAAATATGATACAAAACAAAGTTATTAAAGTTAAATAAAGTTTTTTTCTTTGCTTCAGTTGATAGTATTAAAATTAATTTGGCATATATTATACGGACAGACAGAGAGAGAGAGAGATTGAGGTTTTGTTTACCGAGTTTAATTAAATTTTATACCTATTTATAAGTGGAAATATTATATCATTTATCACCAAAGGGCCATGAATTTTACAATCCTGGTCACTGGGAGTGTTCCGAAGGGTGAACCGTGATTGGAATTAGGTGTACCTACACGTCTTTGGAATTATGTGGAATTATTTTGGAATTCATTAGACAATGTCCCTTAATAAATATACAAACACATACAGATATATGGAATTTAAATAAATATATATACGTATATGTTTATTCCAGATTGGCTTAAGTTTTGATTAAGACTTTGGTTTTAAAAGCATATTGGGATATTCTTCCCACAAGCCAGCATATATTTTTCTTTACCATATGAAGTATGGATAAGTATCATCGTATTATATTTATTTCATAGTTTTTTCTTTATATGTATCCTTCAAATAAGTCTTGAATCTAATTTATGCGTAATCCGAGATAGTGCAAGGAATAATTGTGTAGGATAATTTTGGCATTTAGATAAAAAGTATGGTTTTTAAGGATAAATCATATTATGTATTAATTTATATTTATTTGGGTATCCTTATTTTCATCAAGGAGCACATCCCCTTTGATTTACCCTTAAAAACCATACTACTTTTTATCTAAATTCCAAAATTGTCCTATACAATTATTCCGTGCACTATTTCGGATTACGATTATATTAGATTCAAGACTTATTTGAAAGATACATATAAAGAAGAAATAATGAAATAAATATTAAATATCATCGCCTTAGAGTGTAAACCTGTTAAATCCAATTTTGATCATATATGACGTATTAATACCGTTCGAAGGAAAAAGGATGCAACATCGTCCAAGTAAAACGGATACTTAATTTTACGATCATAAGTTGTAGAAAAAAAATGTAAAAAATAGTTTCTTTCATAAACAACAATATTAAATTTTGTTTGTTTTTTCTCTGACCTGTAAAATTTCCTTGTTGTGAGTTAGCAGGTTTTACACTCTAAGGCGACGATATATAATACAATATTAGAAATATATAATTTTAGTTTCAAAGGCTTGGCCTTTATCATCAAACTTTTTTATAAATATTAGATTTTGAGCATGAAAACGAATGAATTTCCATTTCTAATTAAAGGTCATTCACTACAAAGAGTACTGGTTACTTATGGGTGGATTCTGAAATGCAAATGTAAGCGCTCCACCGGTGTATCTAGATGTAAATTTAGATATTTACATACGGTTTGAAGCTTATATTGCGTTTCAGAATCGACGCATTAATATGTGTCTATTTATTTTTACAAAGCATGGGATACCCTCTTTGCTTTCTTCTCAACAGAATAACATGATCAACGCTTTTCGAATTCTCGGAGAGAAAAATCTTTTAATTTTAATAATTTGTTTTTTTATTTGTATTTCAAACATATATAGTATTCTATTAAGAACGCTCTAATTACAATTACAATAACAAGCGCTATTTGTTCTATAATACATGTAATATATAAATCTCATGAAAACAACAATATTTACATCCGAAAAACATATCGCTAGACAAAATAAACAAGAGAAGGAGAATAATAAAAATAAATTATAAAGTAAAGAAGATTAAACACATTTTTTTCGTTAAATGCAATCGCTTGACTTAACGTTTTTAACCTTCTTATTTCCTTAATATTAAATTAATTAAATACTCGCTTACTTTCTTGTAGTTTGCTTTTATTTATTAACATTTTTAATTCATCGTAATGTTTTCTGAGTTGAGACTAAGTCATGTGTCGCACAGACAAAAGCTTTTTTTCTTCTTGATTCACTTTTGATTCCAATTGCAATCGCCATTTTAAACCAAAGTACCTAATACTTAAAAGGCCTTTAAAAGGAGAGAGAAAAAAATAAAAATAAAAATGAAGAGATGATGTTGTCGTCATGTTGTTGTTGTTGTTATTGTTGAGCAGAATTTCGCTAACTCTTTCTTTAAAACTTTTGCAAGTCTCATCATTGTAATGTTTTGTAATTGGAATTCTCTTTTTTTCCCTTTCTTTTCACTAATGACAGAAAAGTTAAATAAAAATAAATAAATAAATGAAAATTTCTCTTTTACATAATTAAATAGAGTAATAATACTTCAAGAAAAACACTACAAGAGATAGAATTCTCAAAAGGAGGCCGGTAAATGTAAATGTTTATTATTATTGCTTACAAGAGCAGAAACACTCCAAACAAATAGAATCTTCAGCTAGTTACAACACATTAAGAAACATCATCCATTCAGAGAGGAAATCCTCAAAAATTCGGATTTGTAGTAACTTTAGATGAGAGTTTATTATTAGTATGGAACAAAAGCTAATATTTTCAAGAACTTAATCAGGGGTTCCTAAAAGGGGTGGGAGGGTTAAGACGCAGAGTGCGTCATTGAAATTTCTGGGGGCGGGGGGGGGGGTGGAGTTAAAATTGTAGTAAAATAGGATTATATGCTAAAATAAAAACAGTCAATTTTATAGCTTCAAAAAAAGGTAATAAAAACCTCTTCTAATTATTTAGAAGTGAATAAAATATACTGGGGGGAAGGGGGTATTTTCATGAGGTTGGGATAATACGAAGTTGGTCGGGGTTACTTTTCATGATACTGAGGGGGGGTGGAGTTAAAATTGCATATAATCCTATTTTACTACAATTTTAACTCCACCCCCAAAATAGGAATATATGCAATTTTAACTCCACCCCCCCCAGAGTTATGAATCTAGAGGGGGGGGGCACCCCTGACTTAATTAAATAGTAATATATAATATTGAAGGAGTAGCCAATATTTTGCTACTCAGCAGCTTACTATTTCTGATGTATAGGCGTTTCAAATATTTAATCTCCTCCCTTAATTTCGATAGAGATAAATTTTATGCATTTCAAAGGACTTGGTAACAGACCAATGCTAAAAAAAATTAGAATCTTTTTGAGACAAGCCTATCATCACTCTTCCCTTAATTTCAATCGAGATAAATTTTACGAATGTGGAAGAACATACACATCATTCTTGAATAGCACACAGAGTTTGAAAAACATTGTTAAGAGCATTTTAGCAGCTCGTATAACCAAGCTTTCTTCTTTAATTTCAATCGGAATAGAATTTATAGACAACTTTAAAGAAAATTGAAAGTTTCTTTTTGCCGAGAGTAGCAGAATTTTTTATAAATTAAAAATAGTCTTCTGCTGGAAAAATGAATTTTTAAATTTATTTATAACGAGACTATAGTTTCGAGGGCTTTGTCCTCTTCATCAGTCTATTAAAATTGATTCACATGAATTAATGTGGGAAAGTGAGTTTTACAGGTATACTATAGTCTCTTTATAAATGAATTAAAAAATTTATTTTTCCAACAGAAGACACACTATTTTATTTTAACCTTTAACATTAATGAATATACAGGGTGTCTATTATGACAACGATAAACTGTTAACATGCGATAGGCTAGTTTGTGGCGGTCCAGAACCTAAAAAAATTTTTAGATAAAAGTCTCAATAGTTTTTGAGTTATAGGCATTTTTTGAAAATGGTGGAAATCGCTATATACCCTGTCCTAAATAATGAGATGCTGTGGCTACAAATTTACATACTTTATTATTCTAATTTTTGTTAAGGAACCCTGCTATTGACCAGAATTCAAAATAAAACCATAAGTACTTACTATACTTTTGGAGAAAAAAAAATATTCTTTCCGGACTTATGTTTGAAAAAATTTTGATCAATGAACTTTTAATTTTAATGTAAAAAAAAGTCTACTATCCTATGGCATGTTATTTAAAAAATTGGCCTATTTAGTCAAGATCCAGCGGCTATAATCTGACCCTTATACAAATTTATACACTCAAAAACTGTGTTTACACATAAACACATTCGTATACAAATAAGCATACTCACTTAAGATGTGACTAATTGAAAGTTATTCCTGATTTCATACAAAAAATAAAAATTCTTTGCCAACTATTTACCGTTTTTTTTTTTTTTTTTTTTTTAATATTAATAAGATTCAGTCCATTCTTCTTCTTTTTTTGGAAATATAACTACCCTGAACCTTTAAACCTAAATTATCTCAAATTATAATTAAATATGGAATATCAAATTTTCACTCAGAACCTAGACAATGTTCTCTTTTGTCTTCCTTAATTCAATTTACAATGAGGAAATTTGATATCCATATAGATGAGAATTTAAAAGAATATGACATTTCCAATTAGATTGGGAATTTGATATCCCCTGACACTTATTTGATTTTATCTCTCTCTCTCTCTCTCTCTTTTGCATGTATTGAGTGTGGAAATGATATTGCATTGGCAATGCGTTCATTGCATTGACACTCACTTCGTTAGTTGATATCGGGGATTCCCAGAGTGGATAAAAGAGGGTGAATGATTGGAGGCGTGTATGGGTGAGCCCTACACCCTACACCCTGCATATACTCAATTGCATTTCATCAACAGCACAGAGAACAGAAATTATCAATTGATAATAATCATTCTTCAACTATTCCAACCAAATAGGCAAAATTGCCGAGTCAATGGGACAAGTTTAATCGAATTTGGGAAATTTTTTAAGCGGAAATTAATGAACGTATCTGATGCTCGATGCCAATAAACACAACAATTCACGTACCAATATAAAATTTTGAAATAATTTATTTTGTGTTTTTATTGTGTATTGTATAAATACAGTTCTTTTATCAAAACATTCTTAAATATTCAAACATTAAGGAAGAAATTTTCAATTTTTAAAAAGACAATTTGGAGAAATAGTTGCTTTAAAAAGAAATCATAAAATAACTATCTATCATAGATCAGAGATTCTCAATCTTCCAATGAACCCCAGCATTTTTGTAAGAATGACATTCCCCCTTTACAGGATTTTCTAACTCAAAAAGTTTATTTTTAATAATATGATTTTAATATTGAAAATACAAGGTATCATATTTTCATTTATAGATACCTAATGAGAAAGCTGATATTGTTTTTTTGCCAGTTCTTTAATACATTTTTTAAAAATTATGAAATCTGTGCTCAGATTAATCCCGCCCTTGAAATATTAAAATTCTCCCTTGGGGGGATTCCTCCCCCGTTGAGAACCCCTGTTCTAGATAGAGCTGTGTATTTATTCTATACATGGATATAGTATAACGTGGGTATATATATTTTTATTTTATAGATACTATAGTTCCGAAGCCTTGTCATTATCTTCAGTTTTTTTTCTTTTTAGCATGATCATTTTGTCGAATAAAGATTCGTTTATAAGTGGGTTCATTCACATTCCAACATATTAAACTAGACTAAAACAAAGAACAAAGACAAAAAAACAAAAAAATTTATCATAAAAAAATCGATTCATTATATGGGCAACTCTCAGCGTAATAAACTGCACTTAAGTACTAATTTTCATCTTTCTACCCTAAGTCTATTTGCTTACAAAAAAATTACCAATTCATCTGTATTTGCAGGGAACGATTAATTATTTTAAATTTAATTTTTTTTTAATTTAAAGTGCTTATGTTTCTTTCTCTGGCTAAAATATTTAAATCAATTTTTGACTCGCATCTTTCTTCAATCTGATGAGTGAAAATCGAATGAAGTATTTGCCAAAATCAGCAACCTCTAGAGCAGGGGTGCCCAGCCTTTTGGCTTACCCGGGCTACATTTGATGAAAAAACAAATGCTTCGAGCCACATATAAAATATATCAATTCTATTGATATTTATCAATAAAAAATAATATAATAGTTATAATCTAGAATAATGTAATCAAGGTGCTATTGATATACTATATATACAGTATATATATTACATTCCCGAGAGGGTGAATATAAATCTTCTGGCATGTAAGAAAATCATGCATAACAGCTCGGATTCAGTAATTATAACAATAATTTTATTGATTTTTATTCAAATTAGTTTTTATATTAAGATTTAAATTGCATTTACTCGTATACATTTTACAATACTTGATTAGAATAAGTAGAGAAAGCAATCGTATACATATAAAACATATCTTAAATGTGAATTTCTTTTAATACACATATTTAGTTAAAGTTTATAATATAGGAATTAGAATAGATTTAATTATTTATCATATTGCGAGAGGTTCGAAAACAAGCTCAGACTTGTTCGTAAACAAGCTCCGACCTGTTTGCTCGAATTGGAAAAAAAGTTTTCAATTCGAGACTTCTAGGATTTCTCTTTTAACTATTAGGTGTTTGTACAATAACTAGTACACTCTATTGCAGGGTCCAAAGTTCACTCCCCACCATGGGACCTTCTTGAGCCCATGCGACGTGATTTGTGAACCCCATCAGGCCAAAATCAACGCTTTCCAGCAAGGACTCGCCCGTTGATGACTCTCCAGTGATTCTGCGCGCTCCCACGCTTCTTCCAGGTGAGATTTTTAACATTATTTTTGAATTTTCTTTATTCTACCCATTCTTTATTTATATATTTATTTCACAGTTGAAAAAATAAATTATCTCAATATTAATATTTCGATTTCTACTACTTTTTCAAATACTTAACTAAAATTAACATTTAATAACTCGTATTATAAACCAGTCTTAACCTTTTTAAGCTGCCACCCAAATTTGAGAAATACTATATGTCGAAACGTCGTCCATTTTGATGAGATTTTCTCTACAAAAATCTGCAATCTAGATGGTTTGAGCTTGAACTTCTCTTTCGATAAACAACTCAACTACTAAAGCAGGGGTGTCCAACCTTTTGGCTTACACTGGCAGCATTTGATGAAAAAACAAATGCTTCGGGCCGCATTTAAAATGTACTAATTCTATTGATATTTCTCAATTAAAAAAGAATAGTTATAATGTAGAATATATAATGTATTCTAACATGACAGAAGCGAAAATGTCATAGCACAATAATCTATGAGTACTTTTCCTTAAGAATGTTGTTTTTTAAATCATTTAGCACTTCAAAAGTCTTAATTACTGAAATAATAAATATTTTAAACCCCCATTGCTTTCCCTTCCCTCTATCCTACCTCAAAACAACCCTTAATATAAAGACCATGTAGCTCAATGCAATTGGTAAAAGCCCCTTTCAAGTTAACCCCATTAATTTATCGTACCGAAATCGAGGCAATTACTGAAATAATAAATATTTTAGAAAATGTAAATATGAGATGAAAAATGATTTTTAAATATTTAAAACTTCATTATTTCTTTATCTGAAAATTAAGCTTATAACTTTGCTTTTAGTGAATTTTATTCTTGAAAATAGCATTAGGTACCTATTATATATAAATTCATATTTCCAAAAAGTGAATAAGTATTGTGAATCCAGACGTATTTGTTTCTGATTAGATAATTTTTATAAAATTTTAATAAAAAGACATTATTAAATTTTTATTTCAGTCTAATCTTTGATGGAAAATATATTCAATCAAAAAGTTTACAGGTAAAATATTTATTTCTAATAAAAATGGAGTCAAAATATGACACAATTGCGATTATTTTTTCCGAAATCTTCATATATTTTTTCACATTAAAAATTGAAAATCTGCCCATTTATTCTTCGAAAACTTTTGAGATGGTTTTCCAATTTTTTCTTATTTAAAAAAAAATCAGATTGTATTTAATCCAGTAAGTACTTAAAAATCTTAATGTTTCAAGGAAATATATAATTTTATGTCGGGACGCATTCATTGCAGTGCTGGGCCTCATGAGGCCCGCGTGCCGAGGGTTGGACATCACTGCTTATCACCGGAAAACAACTTCATTTCTCCCCATAATTAAATGTTTATGAATTTGTTTTCTTATTGTTAAGAAGCTCTTCAAGTGGCTGCCAATAAATGTTAAGTGGTGAATTTGCATTGAAGTATTGATTATATCGCGGTTTTCGAAAATTTTATTTATATTCGTTTTCTTTTAGTATAAATTAATTCAGGCTATTTAAATCGTAAATCTTACAAAGAACGAGGCGACCCAAAAGGGCAGTCAAGCTCATTTCAGTGGCAGAAGCAGAAAGTGCAAGGAACTGCTTACTTATGGGGGTGAGTTCAATAGAATTTCTGCTGCCCTTATTAGTCTTTGCACTTGGATGATATCATTTGCAATTGGACTTGCCTCCCAGACACACCCTCACTTTCTCTCTCTCCCTCTTTAAATAGAATGAAAGGGTGGAAAGAGCTTTTCTTACTGCCCTTTTTAACCCCCATACTTTATAGGGGCCAACTATGCGAGAAAACATTTTCAAAAAAGTTTCTATTCTAGAAATGCATTAATAAAAGAATTTCATTCATTAAAATTTAGAAAAAAGATTGGAATAAAAATTACTTTGATTTTACATTACAGATTTTTTAACACCCTACCCCCCCGGCTACGGCCATATGTGTCGCATAAAAATTCTATAGAATTCGTTTTTCCTTAATAAAAATTGTATTTATATTATAGCAAAAATTGGACTTTTAGGAATAAATCTTGTTTTATAATCAGAATTTTCAATATTTCGTATTTAAGTGGTTTTAGAGCCAAGTTTGCAGGTTCAAGTGTTATATGGATTTAGTCATTTATATCATCCAATTCATTTCAATTGTGCACTTAAAGAGATGTTTAAAAAACTAGAGTGGGGACATGAAGACATACACATAAATGGATCACATATAAACAATTTAAGATTTGCAGACGAAGTTAATAGCACAATCAAAAAAACCAATTATCAAAAATGCTTAATTATTTATATCGGAAAGGTAAAAACATCGGACTGCAGAAAAATAATACAAATCAAACATTGAAGGAGACAAGATAAAGATGTTCGTTGAATTATAAATTTTATTGATTTATAACGAAACTATCGTCTCGTTATAAATCAATAAAATTTATAATTCCAGCAGAAGACACACCCTTTTTATTGTCTCCTTCAATGTATAAAAATTCTGCTATTCTCGGCACAAAAACTTTCAATTTTTTCAAATCAAATACTGTATTTATGTACACATGAGCCAAATTAAGCAATAAATAAATAAATAAATATCATCCAATTCCAACCTTAACTTTATTGGTGATTTAAATCAGTGCCTCTTAAACATTTTACATTCGCGATCCCATTTTGAATGAGAAATTTCTTGCGACTCCAGATGATTGTAAATATACGGAATAAATATACATTTTTAGTATTAAATTATAAAGCAAATCTTTGCTAAAAAATACCCATTATAATATTTATATCATTATAAATCTACATAATCACAATTATTTAATCACAATATGGATAATTATCGAAGAGTGGCTTCACCTATTTCCTATGATAAAAATATGCTTTTTTTTAAATGATAGTATTCATCGGTGGATTTACAAAAATGGTATCGAAAAACGAAGATACACTCCACCTAGTTTCTATGATAAAAAATACAATATAATGATACAGATATCTCCAGGCTTTTTTTAAATGATAGTCGGCGGATTAGAGATCATAATCTGTTTTCGTATTCGGTTATGCTATGCCCAGTTCGGGCCGAATTTCCGACGATTATTTTGTCGTCGTCGGCTATCTCTACTTGAACATTGATGATATGATCATTAATCCGCAGAAGAATACCATAATAATTAAAAAACGTGTAAATCTCTTATTAGTTTATTTTTTATAATAGAAAAGTGGTGAAGCGACTCTTTGATACCTTTACTCAAAAAACTATTGAAAATAAATATTTTTGATTATTGAGCTATTTTCTTTTTAATCCGCCGAATAATACTAATATTATTAAAAAAAGCACGACGACATCTCTTTTAGTTTATTTTTTAAGATAGTAAACAGGTGGAGCCTCTCTTCGATACCTTTACCACAAATATTGATAAGATGGATGTGCTTGTTTCATATTACATAATTAATAAAATATTGATTGAATATTTGAAATTTCATGTCTCTTCGACATACTTCAAATTTAATCCGTTTTTTGATTTTATAATTGTCAATGATGAGAAAGTCGCTTCGCATAAAATATCTAGTAAAAAAGGGCAAAAGTTATATTTAACGGTCTTTCAGAAATCCTTAGAATTTTCGCTCTAATCCCAGGCCAAAATTAATTCAATAACTTTTTAGAAAACTCATGTTCAACTCCTGAGTCGCTTGATAAATCTGGGAATTCTTCTAGAACTTTTAATGAAAAGGTGACATTTTTTAATTCATTTGAATACGGTTTTTGAACCCACTTTAGTTTTTCAGAGTCAAAATTGAATAGGAAGTATTTTTTAAATGGTGTCTTCAAACACTTCACAGGTGATCATTTTAAACTTCTACAAAATTAACCACTTTGAGAGATGATTCTTTATTATAAAGACATATACCTATAGCTGTAAGCATTCTAAATTGAATTCACTATGCTTTACTTTTTTTGAATTTATTTTTAGTTTGTTGCCATATCTTTTGCGACCCCAAAATTCAGTCACATGGCGAATCTTTTGAGAAGCACTAAGTTAAATAATTCAAACGTTTATTTTGAAAATAATATAATCTTTTTTTAAAAATAAGTCACTTTTTTTCAGAAATTTTATTTAAAAACACCTTTAAATTAATTTATGATAATTTTTAATAGAAAATAATTTTTAAAAATAAAATATTTAAATGTTTAATGTTTGGAGATGAGTGTCTCAAGGGTCTAGACTAGTTGCCCGGAAAGCGTACTAGTGCTTGGGTTCAACTCCCGAGGGGACAAAACCCTCCTACATGCAATGTAAACTTATCTATTAATATCTTTGATAAATGGCCTAAATTCATGTTCTTAAAATTAATTGATTCAATATCACAATTTCATTTTGAGAAAAAACTCAATCTTTCTTTCTGAAATAGATACTCAATTCTTTACATAAATCTGCCTTCGCATTGGTCCGATGCTGAATCTTTATTTCAGTTAAGCATTAATTTTTACTAGTTCAATCGAGTTGAATGGAGTGACTTTCGTTATATATTGCATGTTTGGAGGTGAGTGTCTCAAGGGTCTAGAGTAGTTGCCCGGAAAGCGTACTAGTGCTTGGGTTCGACTCCCGAGTGGACAAAACCCTCTTACATGCAATGTAAACTTATCTATTAATATCTTTGATAAATGACCTAAATTCATGTTCTTAAAATTAATTGATTCAATATCACAAGTTCATTTTGAGAAAAAACTCAATCTTTCTTTTCTCAAATAGATACTCAATTCTTTACATAAAATATTTAAAATATCAAATTTGGAAAGTTACATAGCTTTAAGCACCTATAACATTTTCAAAAAAATTTTTTTTTTTAATTGAAATGAAAAATTTAATAAATATGCATATGGGAAAGCTTGAAGGATTTCATATTCCAGGTTCTTCGGAGGCCGGCCGCCTGCCTTATCAACTAACGGGTTTCTTTCTATCTACATATTTTTTAATATTTATTCATTTGGTGTCGAGAAATATTCAAGGCAACATCACCGCTCTCCTAAAGGTAAGCCGAAAATTTATTTGGATTTATTCTATTTGGAAAATTTTCAAGTACTTAGTTGAAATTTTAAGTAATTATTTTATTATTTAATTATTTACAAATACTAATTTTACATAAGTATATAAGAAACAAATCGGCGTTGAGTGAATAAAGATTAAGAAATTTTAATTTATTTCCTTTTTTTTACCATTCAAAATTCACAGCAAATGCATATTTTCTGAATTACAGAGATAGGAAAATATCCGATCTTATGTAATATAACTTATAATGACATACATAAAAATCAGTTATTTTCTTTCTTATGGATATAATAAATAATAATATTAGAAGTATTTTATTTTGGAGACGGAAAGGTAGAATTCAATGGAAAATTGATGGAAAGGCAGCCTAAGTACATGAATAATTGAAAAGATTTTGTTTTGCCGAGAGTAGCAGAGTTGTCATTCATAAATATAAATGATTCGTTTGTGGAGAGACCAGCTTGCTATTACTATAAAAACGAATTTACCTACATCCAATCGGGTCTCATGTGAAATAACAGATAAAATATTTATAATTAAAAAGACTGATGATAAAGGTCAAACCTTGGAAACTATAATCTCAAACAAATAAATTATATATATATACCAGTGCGGACCATGGATGCCGTGGATGCGGCGCATCCCTAAAATTTCAAACATTTAGAATATTTTCATAAACATATAAGGTATTCAAAATTTCAGGAGGATCTTTAAATTTTCAAATTATTATCCGTTATTTCAAATCCAAAAAATATTTTTACTTTTCTTTTATTAAAATATGTTTCACCTCGCACCAACACACTAGACTCTCTAAAAATTATGTTTCAAATATTTCTATAAAAAACATTTTTTGTTTTGAAAAATATAGGTATTGGTTCTCTAAATGGAATAAAATTCTTGCATAACAAATAAAATGAATGATTTTTCCGAAAAGGGTGCATTTAGAAGGTTTCAAGTCCCTGTCTGGTATATCTTCCAGTTCAAGCTTCTCTGAGACAAACTCGTCCTGACGAGTTTTAGTCGAATAAAAATTGTTCTCGCTGGGAACTATTAAATTAGTAATAATACAAAAAATGAATAAATAAAGATGATTTGAGAATTCCCGGACTAATCCATTTCTAAGATCTCTCAATATATAAAATCTGAAATGATTAAGAGCGCTATATACAAGTCATAGCTTGCTTATATCAATAGAATTAGGAGAAATTTAAGATTTTCTTACAGGACAGGCTGATTAATTTTGGAAGATGGTCGATTTCCATCTCAGGGACTGTGGAGTTTAAGTCACAAGATGTAATTTCTGACTCCTACCCTCACTCACAAAAAGCAGTATCCGTTTGAGGCGAAAGTCCCAAAATATATTCTTAAAAATACTAATGAATACCAGTGCGGACTCATGGATGCCGTGGATGCGGCGCATCCCTAAAATTTCAAACATTTAGAATATTTTCATAAACATATAAGGTATTCAAAATTTCAGGAGGATCTTTAAATTTTCAAATTATTATATCAATAGAATTTGAAAAATAAAGAAAATGATGCCGTATTCGATGAAAAGATTAAAAATTAAATTAAAAAAAACGAAAGGGGGTACTTTTTTGGACAGCATCCTCTGGTTGAAAAGTCATCAGCCGCCACTGATATATACCTATAGATAGAGATGCAAGGGTCCACTCCGGACTACAGAGGTTGGACATTTTTAGTACAATATCTTTGCATCAACTTATAAAAATATAGGTATATAGAATTAAAATTTGAACTTTTAGTGAAATCACACATAATTAATTATAATTTTTTATCGAACAAGAACAAATAATACAATACAACTACGACTTTTGGATCGACTATTTTATTATTTGTTCTTGTTCAATAAATAATTATAATTAATTATGTGTGATTTCAACTAAAAATTCAAATTTTAATCAAATTAATCACAAAAATAAAATCTACCTAACTCTCACTACTAATATACACAACAATATGGTACATATTTTAATCAAAAGGCATTAAAAAAATACGGAGATGGAAGGTGATGATACCAATCGACTTGATTGGGGAATAATGGAATTGAAATAATTAATCGGAAAAGAGGTTTTTTTATCTAATTAGATTTTTCCTCTTATTAAAAACAAGGACTAAAGATGAATAAGGACACTCGATGGTGGAGAAGTAATCTCCGGAATCGAAGCAAAAATACAATGTATACATTAATTAATGTAAAATAATTGGTTTAATAAAATTAAAAAAAAAATTAAAAAATACCTGCAATAAATTGCTTACTTCGATAACAATTAATTTAATATGTCATCATCAATATTATCTTATACAGTGATAAGACTGTTTTGACGCCACCCGTCTCCACTCAACTCTTTCACTTTTCGAAAAGTCAAACAACCCGTATTTTGTATTATCTTAGAAAAATACTCTAAACAAGGTCTTCCTTTTCTCCTTATCTTTAGCAATTCGCCCTCTAAAATATCCCATTGCAATCCCTTGTATCTTAAAGCGTATCTTATCATCTGGGTTTTCTTTTTTTCAGCTTCTTCGACAGTGTCTCTATATATTTTTTTTCAAAAACTTCCACTTTTTGTAATTCTATTCACTCATCTTTAATTTAGTCAATTTAATATGTATACTAACTTAATATTGTAAAATAATATTTAACCAGTGTGACTTATGAAGCTGCATATACTCTCCGCCAATTTAATCAATTTTGAGTGTATTCCAGAAATTTAAATGAGTTTCAAACTTCATCACTCATTTGAAGAGTCCAATTTTGATAAAATTCATTAAAAATAAAATTTCCTATAATATTTATATTTAGAACTAATACTAAAGGCAAGTCGCCTGACATTTGAATTATGCTAAATTACTAGAAGCTATATTTGTAATTTCGCATTAGATATTTTAGGAAAAGCTTTGATGTCTAATAATTACACTTTAGTATCGTGGTTCGTGTATATATATGTTTGTCGTGTCATTTATTTGAGATTATATTTTCTAAAGGCTTGTCATTATCTTCAAGTTCAAACTAAATTCAATTTTAAGAAAAACGTCATTAAATTTTCCTGAAAAATATTTTTATTAGACTGAAGAGGATAAAATCAGGACTTTTCGTAATTGTTTTAAACTATTTTGAGGATTGAGGCTTTTTGAGTTTTTTATTTTTAATTAGAATATAATGATCTAACATAATATTTATTTTTAAACCTTTATTAAATTTACAAGAAAAATATTTTTTATGTTAGACTGAAAATAAAGGTAGTCCTTTTGAAATTGATTTCAAATTTTTAGACGATCGAGAAAAAAATAATTTTCTGTGCTTTTTGATTTATTTTTCTTCGTTTTCTGAAATTTTTTTCTCTTTATTGAATGAAAATTTTCATTTTTTTTTAAATTTATTTCAAAATAAAAAATTTCCTAGGAAAAATTATACAAAACATGTTTATTTGTGTTAGTTGTACTTAAATTTTTTGAAAATGGTTTTAATGGTACGAATTAATAAAAAAGATTGAGAACCACTGCTTTAGTGGATATAAATGTGTAAGAGAAATTTCATCATCCCATGATAATTTCTGAAATTAGAAATCTTTTTTTAAATGAATCGAAAATCATGCTAATCCTAAAACGTTTTTTTTTTCTAATCTATTTAAAATAAAATCCGCACTTTTTCTAGGCAATGGATGAGGCTCTGAAACTATCAGTTAATATATGGCATAGCTTCAAGTGGTATTTTATGAATATTTTAAAGTTTTATTCACTGAATATAATGACTTTTATTTAAACTTCATATAGTTTAAAAAATTCTGGAACTAATTTACTATGATTAGTGTTTGTTCTTTGCTTTGATAATTTCCAAAGCTTGTTTCAGCCACGAAAGTTCTTGGCAATAATAATAATATATTACTATTATAGCTAAGATTTTAATAGAGTAATCTCAATAAAGTTTAGATCTCATTTGAAAAATTTAATCTCCAATGAATTGGAACTATGTTAATAAATTTGAAGAGGATACTGATCTATATAAGCCGAGTACCCAAAGTAATAAACAAGGTTTCTAAACTTTATATCTAAACAAGTTTTTGAAATATTATGTGATAGTATTTTTTCTCAAACATTAATCTCTTTGAAATTAGTCTACACTCGAGATTTTATTTAAATTTTCGCAATATGTATCCGAAACATATTTAGTTACATAGCTTAGTAATTGATTCCTTATTTTAGTGTGCATGGATTTAAACAATTTTACGGTCTCTCAGTGTCATTTTAAAGGGAAGTAAAAAAAACTCTTATTTTACTCAATGAAATTTTTACAGCAAAAACCCACAACTTGAAATAAAAAAAAATGTTAATTTTTAACCTTATTGAAAATTCGACCTAAACAAAAAAAAAATTTATTTCAGGAAAAATTATGAGTTTCAAACTGGTATGTATAATAATTGAGTTTACCCCTAAATTTTGCCTCTTTTGGAGTCTTTTTCAGGTTCAATATTATAAGATATAAACACCTTTTTCGGATCATATTGGAAGCTATTTTTTTTTATAAAATTCCAACCATCACGATCTTTAATTATATTGCAATTATTTAATCACTCTTATAATTACTTTATTTGATCTATTTATTATTATTTTTTTTAATTATATTTTTTGTAACAAATGCTTATGTCATAGTTTTTAGTCCAAAAGAGGTCGGATGAGTTCGAATTGAATTTCTCCTATCTTATTAATTTTATATATATCTTGAAAAGATGTCACCGCTATTGTGATTTTTACCATTAATTTGGTTGGTGAGATTTTATTCATGCCATGGAACCACTGTAGGTACTTTTTAGTTTATCATGCCAGGTATTGTAATCGTGCATGAAAAAAAAATGATGGTTTTGCTTCGTTTTTTTCAAAATATCTCAAAAACGGCTGAAATTATTTTGATTAAAAAAATTGAGCAAAACCATGGCGTCGCGGTCTACAAAAAAGCTCCAATGAGTGAACATCGAAAAAATTATATTTTTCGAGATATTAATAGTTTTGTCAAAATGTCAGTTTGTGTACTCTCTAGCTTAAAAACCAGTGAATATCAAAACTAAATTTCATATATAGTTTTTGTGAATTGAGATTAAGAGCTGATTATTTGTTAAAGTTTTTAAAATAATAAATAAACTTGGCAACCTCAATTTCCAAAAAGTCGTAACCATTATGTATACCGTTTTAGACTAAACGTTTTTACCTTCAGCTTGGAACGAATTAATTTCATATTGCGGGTAACCAATATTTAAATGGGAATAATCTCAATGACAATTAGTAATGATTATTCCCAATTTGAAATTATAAAGGTTTAGATCAAAATGTCTCTAGAGGAAAAAATAACCACAACATTAGTACTATTATTATTTTAAGCGATCCGAATTTTAGAAAATAGAGTGAATTTGTAATTAAATTCTTGTTCCACATTTCGCATTGAAATTGGTGAATTTGAGTGAGGGATTGGGGGTGGAATTGCGGGGGCGAATAGGATAGGGAATTTGATTGGATAATCAATTTATAGGCGAAAGATCAAAGTGTTAAGTCAAATGGGATGTCACGGGGAGGCTTTTTGGCTAACACTCGCGATTGCACCCCTCCCCCCCTTGAAGGGGGGTGTTTCCCTCCCATACATGTAGATCTCTTTCCTCATAATCATCATAACCCACCCGCCCATATATATTAAGCGTAAAGTAAATTATCGAAGCAAGTTGCTAACAACATTTTGATTAAATATCGAACGGTGGTTTATTACCACATAGCAAAATGCCATTCTATATACAGAGGAGAGAAATTGTTAAAATATTGACACCATTTAGCCTCTTAAAAAGAGTAAAAAAAAAAAATCCATAAATTAGATTCAATTTATAAAATATTCGATTCTAACATTTCTACATGACTCTTATACACCTGAATTAATTAATCTAAGCAAAACAACTCTCAACATAATAGTTAAGTTATTATTATCATTTCCGTCCATAATTTGTATTAATTTGAAAGTTTATAATAGGAAAATAAGGACAAGTTTTTATGTGTTACTTTGTTATTTATCAGCCAACCAAGATAAAAAGAAAATTTAGCGAATGTGTGACGTGACTATTTGGTGCGTAAAATATTGATACATGTTTGTTCTGAGATTATAATGTACTTTTGTAACTTGATATTAATATAATGTTCTTATAATTATAGAAGCCCTGATGAAGTCGGTAAAGTCGACGAAACGTTGGCTGATAAATAAAAAAGTCCCACATAAAAAGTTGTCCTTATCTTCCTATTATCAACTTTCAAAATAATAATTAAGTTTGAATGTCGCCGACATGTGATATAGTCAAAATGTTGAACTTTTAATTTTAAAATCTCTGGAATATTTTTTTTTTTTTTTTTATAGTAATGTCTTGGAGAAATAATCATTTTTCTGTCAACTGGTGTGTCTGAATTACGATTCTCAAACTAGTTCAAGAACGGAAAGCCGTATAAAATATGTTCTATTCCAAAACATTAATTTCTACTTCAAATCTATTAACGGATTATAGATGTCTTGCTTAAAAAATCCAGATAAGAAAAAAAAAATCATTAATCATCAGGATTCTCATGAATAGTTGTCGATAATGAACTTCTATTAGTTTGTATTGATAAGCTCTACCTTTGTACTGAGATTAAGATTTATAGCTTATATCGTTCACTGACAAAAAATTGTCAAACAATCAAAGTTTGCCTGGACCGTGCCGAATTTTGAAAAAGTTTTCACTTTTTCCTCTTGTTATTGTTTGAATTACTAATACTAAAACAATCTCTTATTCGGTACACTAGTGTTGTAAGATAAAAATAGTATTAATTTATTATATATCATGAATTGTCAGTTTAATTAAAATTTTTAAACTGACTGTGACCAAATTTAGGTCTGATCAAGCCAAGATGACCTACATGGAGGCTCCCTGGCTTCTCAGATTAGCAAGAAATCGGTTTGAGCTGTATTTAAACAATGAAGTTGAAATCCTCATGGATCTTTTGACTCAATCTACGATAGTTATAGGCTCTGTCCGAAACTTGGTACTGAAGGTACTACCAGCCTGGTTCATATATATACCCTTTGCTCGAAGACTCGTCTTTTTATTCCTACAATGTTGTATTAGCCCAGTGTTTCCCAAATTATTTTCCGCAAATACCTATAATGGATTTATTTTAAATACTTCATGGTTTAATTGAAAAGTTTTTGTTTTGCCGAGAGTAGCAGAGTTGTTGATTCACAAAGAGAAACAAAGCAGAAGACAGCATCAAGCAGAGGACAACCTCTTTGTTTCTCTTTGTGCTTCATGGTTGATGGATTTTGCGAATATGGCAAATATTTTGACAAAGTGAGAAGAAATTTAGAAAGAATATTTTTTAAATACAAGATAAAATTACATCTTTAGATAGAAACATACAATCCAGAATTTCTACAGTTCAATCTAATAATTCTGATTATTTTTTCACTTTACCTGAAACAAATCCTAAAATAGATTAAAAAAGTTTCTAACATAATTTTAGAATATTTACTTCGCTTGAATAATATTTTTTTTGCAATGATTCCTGGGTTCGTAATCCATTTACAGTGACAGATAAGCCGGTAGCCTTTGGGACAAGTAATTAGGAAAATCTAATTGATTTAATTTAGTGACTGATTTAAAACAAAATACAAGAAACATCCATTAAATGATTTCTGGACGGATTTATCAGAAGAGTACCCCAACATGTCAAAATAAGCTATTATTGTTTTATGCCAAGCAAGAGATTTTCAACTACCCTGCAACCAAACCAAATTACAAGAGGACCAGAAATGAGAATTTAACTATCAAATAATATTGGGCCTAATTTCAAGAAAATTTGAAATTCAAGAACAATCATAAAACTTATTAAGAACATAAGTTTTATTTTATTTCTTTTGTTTTATTAAAAAAAAACTACCAGGAGGAATGTTATTTTTTTTGCTCAACTTGTTTAATTTCATAAATCTGAATTTTAATTAATTTTTAAATCCGAATTTAATCTGATCCCTACACAATTGAGAAAAAATTAATTAATATGTAGTATCGTAAAATGGCTAATGCTTAAAGCCGAGAAAGCAAAAAAAAAAATATTTATAACAGGTGGTTGAATAAAAACAAAACAATTATTTAAATATTATTAGCCCTTTGACGTACATGGGACATTGTATGCCTTTTTATTCTTTTATACTATTTTATTTTATATTTTATACATAAATTGATTTAATTGAAAAGATTTTGTTTGCCAAGAGTAGCGTAGTTTTCGATACATAAAGTGAAATCTCTGAGGTTGTACTCTGCTTGATGAAAATATATATATATATCAACGCTAGATAGAATATTGCTGTATCTTGAAAGATGGAACTTTATATGGGAGTCCAAAAACGATTTAAAAAGAGAGATATTTGTACCTGTTTTGTACTAGTCAAACAGTTAGAAGGGTTATGAATGTTACTAAATTTTTGTTGACTATCTATTTAATTCTGAAAAGTAGCTGATTTTGATTTTTTTACACCATTTATCGTACATGGAAAAATTTAACAATTTCGAAAGTCTTATCTAAATAAAAATTCATCGTAGGAGAACGAGACTCAAAGTATTCGACGTAGTTTGTTTTTCTGATTTTAATGATATATAAAAGTGATATTAGAATAAAGTATTAATGTTTATGGGCCGATATTTACCTGCGACTAATCCGCATATTATTTTGATAAAATAATATTAAATTTTCAATTTCATTTCAATCGGTTTAACGGTGTGGAAAAATCGTCGACCAAAAAAGGTTAACATCCATCCATTCATCATCCATTCATCCACACAGACTAAATAAAAAATCGCACTTTTTGGCCTCTGGGCGAGACCCTACGTAATTTTTGGCAGGTCCTGAAATTCAACCTGAATGAATACTACAATTTGTGACTTTGGTTGAGACCTTGGGTTCCATACTCTCGTTTGACGCGAGACCGATCCGAATAATTTAATTGTTTCGCATTGGATAATGTAAAAAGCAAAATCACATTAATAAAATTGAACTGAGGCAGCCAATCGGGAAATCTCGAAATTTTATAAGGTAAACTCTACCTTTTCTATTCTCTACCACTCTACCCATTTCAAGATCATGTAAAAATTATCCTTTCATTATACTTGATGGATTACATGCCATAAGCTCTGGAGCATTCCTTCAACGACTGGACTCGCCTAGCTCATACGCATCTTTCATTCTTCTGCGCCCAATATGTTGCCTAAATACAGGAGCACCAACCTCATAAATCAATTTTAAATTTATACTACATTTTGAGGATTTTAATTAGTCCAGTTATTTATTTATATTTTATAATTCAATATTTTTCTTATATATGCCAAAAAATCGAATTAGTTAAGAAGCTCTAAATGAAAAAAAATTCAAATACAAGTTCGATTAGGGACAAGAGCTACAATATTCAATTATTTTTTCACTTGTAATTCTAAAAGATAAAAGGATTGACTATTTTCTGATAAAATGAAATTAAAAATTAAAACCCTTTACGCTGACCAATGGGAGAAGTTCTCCAGGCGGTCTCAACTAAACCAGTTGGATTATAGCATTTGAAAACATTCTCTTCGCTATAGATAGAGTAAAAAATGAAATGCGAATTCGAATAAAAAATTCCTTGTGTAAAATTTATTTGAATTATTAAAATTACATCTTGAGTTTTCACTATTTTTATTCTCATAGATATAGGAATACATTCTAAAATTCATTGTAATTAACCTTTTATGTCTCATTCTGTCTCTTTGTCTCTTTCACTCGTCATTAAATGTTAATGTCATTGAGAAGGATAGGCGAGTTCTGAAGGGCTTTGTTCTATGACAGATTTCAGGAATATTAGTTAGTAGCAATTGTATCCATTTGTGTGTGTGAGTGCGTATCTCATTCCCTCGTATCTGATTCCGATCGTGGCGCTTAATGGGCGATCGAGTAAATTGCCTAATGTTAGACTTTGTGATTATGTTCCCCGTGTTACGCACACCTTATGTTTAACGCCAACCCTACAACACACACTCTCAATTGCGCAGTTGTGCTGTTCAACCCCTATATCTAGTTATAGCAGGTTAAATTTATAGAGCTGCGGGGTAGTAATTTACAAATGATTCTCTACTCTTCAATTTGTATAATATTCTTAAAAACTTTGGTCACGAAATTGTAATTTAGAATCTGAAAAAAAATATGAAAATTTTTTTAAGACTCGGTACTTTATTTTATTGATTTGATAAGACAGAGGCTTTTTGAAATTTTTTAGTGATCCTATCAAACTTTTTACTAAGGAAAATAATTTAGCATGGCTATTAATTAATTTAATTTATTACCAATCTACTGTAGTTGCTTTTTTGCCCTATCTAAATTTACATTGGTCAACAAGATCAATGATCATGAGATGCGAATTAGAGACGATATATTTATTGAGAGGATGAGGAAACAGGGATCAAAAAATTGATTATATTTTAGAGGATTGAGGAATTTAATTCTTTGCTAGCTGAAGGGAGAAATGTATAAAGTCTGATTCAATTTAAGAACCAAGTGAGAATATATCTTAAAAGGGACAGCTGAACATTTGTATTGAGAAATATTTTAACTTTAGTATTAAAATTTGTAGGGGTCAAGGTAGGAGAGGTAGCACCTTTGGATTTCCACTTGTCCTCACTATTACCAGGGTACTTTGGTTGCCAGCGACATGACCGACTGGCCCTTGTGTCAAGATCGTCCGTGCGTGGTGAAGAACCACATCCTTCACGTGGTGATCCTGTTTTCTAACTAAACACGGCGGATCTAGACTGGAAAGTCAATAATCATTCCTACCTGCCAGTACCAGACTAAGCCGCAAGGAGATTGACTGCGGACCGGCTTAGGATCGGATTGATACAAGCATGGCTGCATCAGCTTTAATGGTTGGATTACTGTGGTGTAGAAATGAGCCGGGACCTTACTACACTACCTATATCCCATGAAAGTCGGACCGATCACGACGCCTCATTTATGAGGCATACGACTTAGAAAAAGAAGAAGAATTAAAATTTGTAATATTGTAATATATATATTTATGAAAAATACATTTAAATATAAATAAATAAATAAATAATTTTCTAATTTCAATATTGTAGGTTTATTAGTGCCAAATTATCGTTCATATCATCAAATTTTAATAAAAGTTTCCTAGAAATGAAATTTTCTTTTTTATGATCTAAGCCTCAATATTCCTATTTGCTGTTTAATGTTTTCATATGCTATAATCCAACTGGTTTATTTGAATCTCGATCTCTTTAATCTTTCTATATATATACAGAAACATACACAAACTCTCTTCATATATGTATATGAATCATTTGAAAACTTTAATGAAAATTTAACATCGCTTCGGGTTATGTGCTTTTTTTTATTAAAATTCTGTTAAAATCAATCATTTCTGACTTTATTGTAGAAAATGCATACATATGGTATATACCTATATATTAGTATGGCGGCTCGTCTACCATTCATTTAGCTGACAATCATTACGATCCCGATGTGAAAGGGCAATCGAGATATATGCAATATTTCAATTACAAATCAATCGAATTATTAAGCCATACAATGAAAATTTTCGAAAGTAATTTTGTTTATTCCTTCTAAAAATTAGAATTGTTTAAAATGTTTTTGACGTGATAGCAAAATTGCTGAATTTATAAGAATAAGTGTAAAAGGAAATCAATGAGGAGATCTATGATGGTACAACGCAATACTGCATAGTATATTATCTTTCCCTAGTATGTATTAAACGAGTACTTTCTCTATACCTATTGGACACATACATTACAAAACATCATTAGACCAACCGCAAACCTTCCTATTCTATCCATTCCTAATTTTTAAACAGTGAAAACCCTTTTTAAGCCTTCTTGATTATCATTTGGATAATCAAGAAGAGGAGACTGCGATGTCCCTCGGTGGTCGGGTAAGAATGGATGATGGACGGGTTGGTTACCTATATGAAGAGAGAGACATCCTAGTACGATTCGAGAAGACATTACATGATATAGAATATATTTATGAGAAAATAAAAATGACACAACGTACGCCGTATAAATCATAGAATGAAAATGTGAATATTCAAGCGAGTTTTAATTGTAAAATAATCAAATAATTTACTCTTTTTAAAATAGGAGCCAAATAAACCTTCACGTATATTTAATTGCCCGGAATACTAGTTTCTCAAACTAGAAACTACGTGATAATCCTACGTAGGGGCATATTCCATGGATTCTTTCTCTTCTCACTTTTACCCTAATCTGAAATCCCACTTCTAATTATTTATTTCTATTTCTTTCATATAATATGCTCTATCAAAGAGGGTGACTACTATTATATTTTACAATCCCTGTTAAGGAGAGATCTACTTGCGTGAGCTCTTATACTCTTCTCACATAATATTATCGAGAAAAGTAGTATGTCCCAACCTGACTCCGTCTATAGCAGTTTCTCCTTTATATGCTAATCTTCCATAAATGGGGGGTGGCGACCCTTTTCAGCATCTTATTATGTAGAAGGCATTGGGAAACCACCACATTACTTTCCATATAATACACAACATGATGGTATCTCTTCGGGAAAATTTTTCCAAAAATAAACTAACACCCTGTTCAGATCTTTAAGTGGTGGCCATCCGAGGAGTGATTATCAAAAAGAGAAAATATGAAATATTTGAATCAGAGGACACCGTCATCAAAAAAATCAACAAACTCTAATACTTGAGAACGATGGCAGATTAAGTCGATCCAAACTTCGTAGTTTTATTGTATTATTAATTCGTGTTCAATAAATAATTAAAATTAATTATGTGAGATTTTACTAAAATTTCAACTCTAAATTAAATCAATCACAAAAATAAAAACTTCAACAGCTTTATTACTCAACAATCTCGGAAAGAAACTATCTATTTTTTGTTTGAACTTTCTGACCACCCTATATATCCGGATTTCGAATCAATTTGTAATTAGTTATTGTTGATTACATGGTTTTCAGATTATTGTCTTTACAATCTACATTAAGAATAAATTCTCTTAGCGAGACACTGTTTTTCATAATTTTAGAAAAAGATTTTATGATGCAATTTCTCATCAACGAATATTAAAAATGGTTCTTAGTAGTGATCCGTATGAATATGTATGTATATTTATTTACATCAAACAGAGGATAAACTTTTGATTTTATATTTTAAATTAAAATTACTTCTCAGTTTCCATCATTGGAAACTACAAATCATCACCCGGATTCACAAATACATTTGAATAATACTTTTAATATGTTATTTGTATGGATCTAGATTAATATCCATCTAGGACTCAATTCGGGAATATGTTTTCTTAATCCCTGTAGGATAAGAGTCTAAGTGGATATGTGGATGAGTTTTTGGCGTTTGTAGTATAGAGCGATAGGAAAGAATTGCTATTACAAATGTATGACTCTCTTCACAAAATATATAGAGCTATATGAAATTATTCATAAGCTTATATCGAAAAATTCTCTCAGAAAAATTGAAATTTGAATAATTTAGAAGTAATATTTTATCTATTGTTTTTACATTGGCTTTAGGTTTTAAGCACAAAGGACATTTCGTGAAATATCTTTTATGAAAATATATTGAAAAAATAACAAAAAATATTCTAAAATAAATTGTGCATCCAACACAACTTCCATCAATCTCTTTTTATAAGAAACCAACATTAAAATTGAATATTTTAGTGTTATTTAACTAATAATAATAATAAATCAATAAATGAGTGTTCTATTAATATTGACAGGAGTGCTTATTTTATAGTTTTTAATCCTCGAATTGAAGCGAAGATTTGCGGAATAATCTCTTTAAATAATTTCTTCATTAAATCCCAAGAAAAAAAACCTGTCTACTATAAATCAAAAGAAAATATGGGACTCAAAAAAAATAATAATTTGATATATTATTATTGAAGGAGACAATAAAAGAGTGTGTCTTCTGCTGGAATTATAAATTGTATTTATAACGAGACTATAGTTTCGAGGGCTTTGCCCTCTTCATCAGTCTATTGCAATTGATTTATAGGAATTAATGTATGAATGGATAGTCGAAACTATAGTCTCGTTATGAATACAATTTATAATTCCAGCAGAAGACACACTCTTTTATTGTCTCCTTCAATATATAAAAATTGCTGCTACACTCAGCAAAAAAAAACTTTCAATTTGATATATTATTACTTTCATTTAATAGAGAATAAGTAGGTGTCATATTAAGAAATTATCATGTGAATCAACATTCGCCTAGGTAACCTGGAAGGGTGAGAAAATTAAAATTAATCAATTATTAAATAATTTTATTTGAAATTTGTGGTTTTCTTTATTATCCTTGGGTTTTCTTTTCAGCTTTAAATTCTATGACCATCGAAAGCAAATAATTTTTTTTATTATTTCTGACTGTTAATTCTACAGATCCAGAAATTAGAAAAATCTAAGTACTTATAAAGTCTTCTCAAGCATAAAAAGTTTTCACTTATTTTTTTAAATTTATTTAATAAATGTGCGGATGAGCGATTCTTTCATTAGAATTTGATACAAGGAATATGACTAAAAAGAGCGCGGAAAGAATATCTCTTTTCATTTAGAACTAATACATTCAAAGGATACCAAATACAAGTCCAGACCTGTTTCAGACAATTATAGCTTAATTTCTCAATTTCTATTAATCTAGGAACACCATTTTACCTTTTACACTTGGATCGAAACCATACTCGTTATAGAGGGAGAGAATATTCAATTGGACTTAACTAAAATTTATACAACAATTTAAACAAGATATTACATGCTGCGGCATTTACTGGCGAGCATACGGATCCTTGAAAAAGTATTTACTTTTTCCTTCATTTATCTTTTTAAAAACATCTTTCTTCCAGCTTTTGAAAACTGTGAATCAATGAATGATGAAGAGGAAAAGCCCTCGATACAATATAGTTATAAACTATATTATAGCCTCGTTATAAATAAATTAAAAAATCTATTATTCCAGCAGAAGACATACTCTTTTATTCTCTCCTTTAACTTATAAAAATTCTACTACTCTTGGCAAAAAGAAACTTTCAATTTATTAAGATGCAGTTACTAATATATACTAAATATAATTCTATACTAGATGAGTGAGGAGGTATCAGCCAAAGATGGAATCACTGTTCAATAAAACACCTTTAATGTAGACGTTTAGGCTAGAATTTTATTTGGCCATCTTGACTGAAGATGGCCAAATAAAATTGAGGCCAAAACGTCTCATTAAAATGGCCAAATAAAATTGAGGCCGAAACGTCTCATTAAAGGTGTTTTATTGAGACCCAGTAGTTCCATCTTTGGCTGATACCTCCTCCTTCATCTAGTATAGTTTCATCACAGCCACGAACTCTTACAATATCTAAATATAATTCTTTAATATATTATTTGTAATTTTTCTTCCGCTTACCTTTTGATCAATACAAATTTATTTATTATATTATTATGTTTTTAGTGGAGATAAAATCTTAAAAAAGCTAATTTCATACGTCACGAATCATTTATTTAATTAGACTTTAATTATGTAAAATATGTATACAATATTATTATTAACCAGCTGCTAAGACTACCTTCGCCAGGCATCTTGCTGGCGAGAGGGCGTAGTAGCAGTATTTAATAAGATAAAATAAATACAATTCTTTATTTTATTTCTTTATTTTTATTCTGGAGATAGAAAGCTAAAAATCTAATATATCTTTTTTTTCGAAATTCAAACATTTTTGCAGTAGACAAACTTTTATGATCTTCCGTTCTTGAAGGGGTATCTTAATTGACACAGACTGAAAAAAACATACCTGAAAATTTTTTCCTATGTTACAGACATTTCTTAAAACGATAAGTAGAAAAAAATCAAAAATATTTGATCTACCAAAATCGCAAGTTTTTGAGAAAATAAATTTTTGTTTGAGTGAATAAAAATGGAAATTTTTTGACTGAATTCAATACATACTTAAGCTTCGTACTCTTGATGCTGATTCTACCAAATATGAAACTTAATTAAAAAAAATAATGATAAAATGGTAATTCTCTAATTAAAATTTGTTCGAATTTGCAAACAACCTTTTTTGCTCAAATATTTCTTAAAACGATAAAGGGGAAAAACCGAAAATTTTTGAGCAAACTAAAATTGAAAATTTTTGAGCAACCAAAATTGAAAATTTTTGATTGACCAAAAATGATTTTTGAGAGAAAAAAATTTTTGTTCCAGAGGATAATAATTGAAATTTTTTGATTGAGTTCAATATACATAGGGTTTGACTTGTGGCCCAGTCTACCAAATAAGAAACTTCATTAAAAATATATGATAATAAAATGGTCAATGTAATTTAAATTTGGGCAACCATCTTTTTTAGCTCAAACATTTTTTTAAAACGATAATGAAAAAAATCGAATATTTTTGATCGACCAAAAATGAAAATTTTTGAGGGAATAAAATAAAATTTTGTTTGAGTGAATAATAATTGAAATTTTTTGAATTATTTCGATACATAGGCTTTGTTTTGTTGCCGAGTCTACCAAATATGAAAGTTCATTAAAAAAGAAGATGATAAAATGAACAATGTCAATGTAATTGAAATTTGTTCCAAATGGCAAACCACATTTTTTTGCTCAATAATGATAATTTTTGATTTAAATCAGATATTATGAGCGTGCTAAAGAGACGACGGAAGTCATTTATTTTTGTGATTCATGTCAATTCAATCCGGTACCGTTCCGGTTAATATGGCCTGCTGTCCTTTCAAATATTCCACTGACATCTATCGGACTGTCACGATTTTTTCTCGGTTTTTTCTCCTCCTCTGTGCCATCAGCAGGCAAACCACTTTTTACTTTTTTTCCTCTTTCTTTTCTTCCTCCACTTTCTCTGTCTATGCCTGAGTGAGCTGGTGAGGTGAAAGGGTTGGTGCTTGCCATCCCCTAATGGCTCTTTTAACACGAGACGAGGACGAGCGTCAACTTTTCTCCTCCCTGGTCGTGAATGAGTTCAGCAGTTAAGCCCCTGTCAGAAACATCCATCCCCTCAAGTCTCGACGCCCACCAGAGAAGGAAAAATTTTCAAATTTCTATATCTATATATCTATGTAGATATTAAAGTTCAAGTATTTGTTATCGGAAATCACTTTATAGAAAAATTCTTTTTCCTACCACTCTTTTTATTCCATACTCTCATTATTTTCTAATTTTTATATCAGAAAAATATAACATTAAAGAAAAAATATACTTATTATACAATAGATTGTCTTAATTGGTAGAAGGCTTTTACTAATGTAAAAAATTGACTTAGGTATTGATTAAAAAATATAATAGGAAATTAGGCTTTAACAAAAAAAGTTTATTTTATCATTAACTTTTAGGCCTACTTGACGGGCTAACCATTGTATTAAACTCATTTGTAAATTTTCATTTTACTGGGATTCCCCTGCCTCCCGGGTGGCTCTAATAATGAATTCACTCAAATTGTTTATTTTACAATAATCAGTATGGAGAAGGATTGTAATTCTTTTGAAAAAAAGTTGTTTTTTGCTTGTTTATTTTTATTTTCAAAATATGTAAACTGTAGGTACTAATTTGATAAAATAACTTAAAATAATGTACCATTGTGAATAGAGAAATGGAGGAAAAGGGAAAACATTTTAAAGACTTGGTTCGCTTTATTATAACTGGCCCTAAAATATCAATAAAATCAGTGTAAATTAAAAAATTTTGTTTTTTATTCCCAAGATCTAATATTAAAATAAAAAAATAATAATTTTGAATAATTTATATTAATTATAATACTCCAACAAGGGAAATGGATTCAACTTATTATTTGATGTAAATTATATTGTATACCCAAATACTATGTACTACTATAATAAATAATAAATAAATAATAAAAAAAAATATGAATTATAATATTTACAGAGAATGGAGACTTGAAACTAATTCTCCTCTAATTGTAAGAAATACACCTGAGAAAACAGCGTTTCGATATCTCTAATACTTTTCCAATTATTAAATTTATAAAAAATCATTTTTTTTCCCTTTCATAACTTATTTCTTAATTATAATATTTACAGAGAAGGTACCGAAACTTAAAACTGATTCTCCTCTAATTGTAAGAAATTCACCTGAGAAAACTGAGTTTCGATATCTCTAATACTTTTCGAATTATTAAATTTATAAAAAATCATTTTTTCCCGTTCATAACTTATTTCTTTTCTTTTTATCAATGAGCCAATTTACTATGAAATGTTTTTGTTGTATTTTTTATATGTGAGTGTGTGTGCGAGTTTTTATAGTTTTATTGCCGTCATAAAAATTCCTTTAGGCCTTTAAATTTAAATACTACATAAATTAAACGCAACAAATCATCAATTATCCCAGTCCCCTAAAGAAGAAAGGTATTTACAATCTGTTGATAAATATTTACAAGATGGATACGTAAACAGAAACAAACTTATTAATATTTTATAGTAAAAATTAATTCAAAATCAATTATTTCCGAAACGGTTGCTCCTATCAAAAAAATGCAAAGGACATTTTTGTAGAGAATTTAATATTCTATATATTTGAATTGAACTATTTTGATCTATGACCAATAGAACACTAGATATTATGAAAAAATAATATAATTCGTGATTTTAAATTAAAAATTTAAACTGAATTATTTTCGAAACGGTTTCTCTAGCTCTCAAGAGGCTCACAGAATATGTATGCAAAATATGGTTGAGTTTGGTCCAAAGGCCTAGAGTTTGCATTTTTGACCCTTCTCCCATTTTGGTTAGTTATTTTCAAAAAAATTTTAAACGAAAATTTCAGAAATCACATTCTCTACAATTTAGCTTCTAATGGTATTTTATGTAGATTTAATAGTACCTATAGGTGTTATTTATATTATATACATATTGGCTTAAAGGCACATGCCGTTGAAATAAATAAATAAATATTCGAATTTCCGTAAAATAGTTTTTATGTATAAGATTAAGACTTGAGTTAATGAAATAATTAATCAATTTTTGGAAGTTATCATTTATAATCTAAGAGTTAAAGTTCACGCCGATAGAATTAGATTTCAAATTTTCTAAGAAAATCATCTATTATCATCTAAATCCGAGATGGACTGGATTATCAGAAGGGTTGTTTTTATCCCCTCGGGGATCGAACCCATATTAGCAATCCGGGCCAAGTGGCTGCCCTGTGAGGTGAACCCTTCTGAAATACAATATGTGTCGCGCTAAATATTTCACTCCCAGATTTCAATCTTCATTTGTAAAATTTTGCAGATTCTAAATTTAAGCACATAACCAAGCCATATATTTTAAATAAAGATGGCTGAGCATTAGCCAATGGAATGACTATTCCACAAGATCCATTAGTCAGAGAGGTCCAAAGCACAGGGTAGTCAATTGGCCTGAATTGCTAATATTGGCACTCAAGTTCGATTTGCTAGGGCGTAAAACAGTCATTCTGGCATATAGTTAAAAATAATCCATCCCATCAGATCTTATAGATGACAAACTCTTGTGATTTTCTCAAATCATTTAGATCTGGTAATTTAATACCATTATTTATAAAATCTAATATGTATCTCTTACATAATTATAATCATTTTCTCTAATTCTGATTTCTTTTTTTTCTTTTTACTTATATTTAAATATACCTATGCTTTTTTGTGGGTATTATATCTATAAGTATATATTTTGCCCCTCTCTTTTTAAATAATAAATATTTTTTTATCGTTGTTTAAAAATAAAACTTTTTCCATTCCTCTTTTTGTGCAATTTTCTCTTCTACCCCCCATATGAATGAACCAAGACTCCTTTTCTCTCTCTCCCTTCTTTAAACTAAATAGTTTTTATTTTACTTTTGGAAGATTAGAATAAAGACTTGGGTGTGTCAAGGGGGGAGGGGAAGAGGGGTGGGGGGAACTTACCAAAAGAAAAAAGAGTCAGAAGGAAGTACAAGTTTTTATTTTTTATTTTTTATATGAAATTCTATTTAACTTTGAACAAGACATTTTAGATGTGGATGCTGGTAGATCAGAGAGAGAATATGAGAAAGAGAGAGAGAGAGAGACTCGGTGGGTAAGGAGTGGAGAGATGAAAGGAAAAAAGAAAAGATAAAACGATTCGTCATTTGTAATTTCCACTTGCATTAGGAAGAAATTTATTTTTTACTCAAACAAATTAAAATTAAAATCTGAATTGGTTCTTTTTTTTGGAATATGCTCTATTTCATTGACAAGATAATTTGTGAGTTTCTAGCATTTTTTTTATCATTAAATAATAAATAATATATTCATTTTATATAGCAGCGTTTCCCACCCTTTTTATACTATGATCCTACAAATTATGTTTGTGCTAGTACCATGACCCCTTTAAGATGAAATTTTTATATTTCGCAGTGTAACAAAATAGAACTAAATGAAATAACAGGGTTCTATATAAATCTCCTATTCCTATTGCCGATGGTAGCAGATCGCGAGAGATTGTCTTCTACTAAATGCGAGCTGCATGGATAATTTTTATTGCTATCGATTGAAATATTTAAAGATATAAATATAATCATGGGCGTCCGCAGGGGGTGGGAAAATAGGGTGCACATCCCCACCATGAGATCAAATAAAAAATTCTGAATCAGCTCTGACTTCCGGCCGGACCTCACTAAACTATATTTAATATGTGTTTTTGTATTTAAGCACTACTTTATTAGTGTATTATTATACTTGTGAAAAAATCGCATACTACTAAAGGGCATTTGTGCCTGCCTCTGTAACTCCCTACCTACCTATCTACCTATGTCCGTCCCCCCGTGGTGTTGGTGTCCAGGGGGTACGGTGTCCAAGGGTGGGGAGTCATGGGGGTGGAGGTCCAGGGGGCTACTAAGGTGAATTTGTGCCTATGTCTGTACCTATATATATATATATATATATACCTATGTGGGGTTGGGAGTGCGGAGTCCATGGATGGGGAGTACAGTGGGTAGTTTTACTGGGTTGGAGGGTGACCAGAGGCGGGGGAGAAGTTCCGGTGTTGGGGAGAGGGTCGGTGGGATGGAGAGTGGTTGGAGATGGAGAAGAGGGAGTGTTTAAGTGACGGGGGGGTCCAGGGGACTGGCTAGCAAGAGTCCCACCGAAGACGGGCCTTGCAGCTAGCACTCAAATACTAAAAATATTTAAATCAAAAAATTAATAATGTGATAGTAATTAATTATTTGCCTCCAAGTTTTGCCCCCCCCCCCCCTTAAAAAAATTTCTGCGACGCCTCGGTATATAATATCGGAGAGTAATCCAATGGGCTGGATTACATTTTTTTCTAACATCATGATGTGTAAAAAATCGAAATATTGGATTCCAAATTGTTTCTCTTAATGGGCAAATCTATACTTATTATAATCGGCTTATCAACGACGCCGACGCCGACGTGTTCTCTCTGAATGGCCCCATTGGCCATGCATTGGAGTTAAATAAATACGGGGAAATTCAAAAATAATTTAAAATCTAAAATTTTCAAACAAAAATACTAGAAAACTGGGGACGAGGGGTGATTATTTTATTATACCAGTGACGTACCGATACTGGAGTCCAAGGGGCGTAGCCCTCTATCCAGCAAGATGTCCGCCGAAGGCGGGCTTCGCAGCTGGTAAATCAAATAATAATATAAATATATTTGTTATATATAAACCAATATCAGTGAAATTTTATTTTAATCAAGTGGATATCGATGAGGCAGTCCAAAAAAAAGAGGAAGATAATTTACAGTATCTTTTTATTCATAAAACAGACGTTTTGGATGCTATTCCCTCCTTCTTCAGGGTTTTGAAAAGTCAGTGAAGGAAATCCAATGCGACATTCCCCTCTGTCTCCTCTTTCAGTGGCATTAACAATAATATATTGTATTTCATTCTCAGCAGAATTATAATTATATATTATAATTCAGCTGAGAATGAAATACAATATTTTATTGTTAATGCCACTGAAAGAGGAGACAGAGGGGAATGTCGCATTGGATTTCCTTCACTGACTTCAAAACCATGAAGAAGGAGGGAATAGCCTCCGAAACGTCGGTTTTATTTGATTATTAAAATATTCTTAAAAAATGTATTAGTTATTGTTTAATGTTGGCTTAGTTTTTTATAACAATGGTAAGAAGAGTTTCTTAATTATAATTAAATATGTATGTAAACTTGCCGATATCCCGTATAGTGCAATGTATAAGAGTCTGAAAAACTCTTATCTTTCGAATTTAATATCTCCGGAACTAGGTATATTGTTCATAAATTTCGTTTTGCCACCAATCGATGCAGAAGTATTTAAATCTGTCTAAATTTCAAAAGAAAACCCATATGGTGAAACAACTACCTTAAATATCTCGAAACTATGTAACAATCAATGAATTAGAGCACTTTCATAATTATGGTCACAAATGCCACTTTATTTATTAATTTTTTGAAAATGATAATATTTCATGATTTATTTGCAAATAATCCTTCGAAATTCTTATTTTCACTTATTTATTTAATTATTTTTAATTTATTATTAATTTGGAATTCGTGAGAATTTTTTTCATAGAAAAAAACATATATTTTGACACTAGCTGTCAGAGAGAGAAGAGAATATAGGGGTGAGTTTAGAAGAAGGGGTATATAGGTGCTTGGGGGTGTAGGTGGTCCTCCCTTTATGTATACGATTGAGGCTCACTGGCATGCAATGGATGTTTATCCTAGGATCAAACATTTCTAAATATTTGCCATCCACCTAGATACATCAAATATAGCCAGCCATGACATGTTGCCTCTTGTTTTTCTATCTCTTTTTTTCTTTTTTCCAATTAAACTAATACAAATTGATAAATATTTATATAGGAGTATCATTTTCAGTTATATATTATAACAGAGGGGCTTTTACCCTTCCCTCATTCTGCTCATTCGTATTCTTCATCACTTTATTAGATACCTGGGTCATTCAATCTTCACTTCAATTTAAAATTTTGACCAAAATTTTATTTATATAATTTTTATTTTTTCAAAACAACTTTTTTAACAAAAATTGAACAAAAGTTCATTCTATGTACAATGTACATACATATTTGGAAAAAAAAGATTTTGAATTTGAAACCCATAGAAATAAATTGACACGTTCTGATGTGGCCATCCACTTGACTTTACCATATACTTCTGGTTGAGTTTGGTCCAAGAGCCTAGATTTTTATTTTTTGACCCGCCGCTCCCCCTCCACATTTTGAGCGGTTTGTTTTTGCATTTTTACTGTTCTATGGCCCCTCTGATTATGTATATAAAATTTGGTTGAGTTTGCTCAAATGGCCTAGATTTTTAATTTTTGACCCCCCCCCCCCCTCAGAATTTTGGGAGCAAAAAAAATATTTTCGTTATTATTGGTTCATTTTATAGTATATTTCATTTTTCTTGTTTTTTTTTTTTTAGTTTGAAAATATTATAATTTTAAATTTTAACTCCCCCCCCTTCCCACCTTAATTTTGGGTCGATATGCACCAAAATCTAATCAGCTCTTAATCTCAATGCACCAAAACTACGTTTGGTTTTGGTATTCACACTAGTTTTTATGCTAGCTCGTCCACAAAATTTGGTAACGCACAGACTAACTGACTAACAGACATTTTGACAAAATAATTATTATCTCGAAAAATATAATTTTTTCGATGTTCACTTATTTGAGCTTTTTTGTAGACCGAAATGCCATGGTTTCGCCCAATTTTTTTAATCAAAATAATTTCAGCCGTTTATGAGATATTTAGAAAAAAAAGAAGCAAAAAGAAACTTTTTTCATTTACGATTACAATACTTGACCATACCCTGTATGGTAAAGTAAAAATATGTATGAATCCAACTAATTTAATTAAACTAGTTTAAACTTATTTAATTAAACTAGATTAATTTGATTTGATTTTATTCGGGATATTTCAATTTTTGAGAATTGATTATTTTTTTTAATGTGAAAATTAAGTTCATCACCTTCCCTCCGAATTTTCATACTTATAATTTAAAATCTCACAATTTTTATAAAAGAAAAAAAATGGCTAAAAATAAACTGGGAAAACTTTTTCTGTCGACAAGTTTTAGTGAAATGACAAATGAGTAAAATGGGTAAAATGTTTTTCTTACCCGTTATCTAGCGCCTCTAGCGGTACTAATTTTAGCTAATAACTAAAAGAGCGACAAAATATTTTACTCTGCGCCATAGGGAGAATGAAACCCTACAATCCCCTCTGGCTATGCCACTGATGTGTTTTTATTTATTATATGGTACTTGATTCTGAATATTTCCATTCTATTTCCAATTAAAATTTAGGGAACGCGGTGTTGGTTTATAGTGAAACATTGTTAAAATTAAATTAGGTTGGAGTTGGTGGTGTTTCCTTGTGAAACACCACCAACTCCAACCTAATTTAATTTTAACTATTTCCAATTGGTCTTTTTTCTCTTTTTTTGTGTTTTTAAATATATCCACGCAAGAGAAAGTTCAAATTGAACTTTCAACGAACCAAGTCACTTGTGCTTTGTCAAATCTCTTCCTTGCAGAGAGTTCATTCTCCCTCTTTCACAGACACACAGACACACACACAGCTAGCCAGCCATTTCTCTTTATCATCAAGAAAAGTCATTTTATTCTTCAATTAATTCTTCTTCTACTTAACTCAAGTTTTGTACTTTTGACTAATAGGAGGACGACTAAGAGATTTCAATTAATAATTCTCTCTTTCTCTGTCTTTAAAATTTTAAAGCATAAAATTAAGGCCCAAGAAAATTATTATTCATATTTATACAAAAGAAAAGAGAGAGGATTTAATATTGAGCTAGGAAAATTATAAATAAATAAATAGAACATAAAATAAATAAGAACAATTATTTATTGTTTGTTTTTTATATTTACGATTGTTAGATTTACATATTTGGTTGTCTAATTCATAGCTATGAAATTAAAGTTTATTTAATTTTTTCCCTTCGAATAAACTTTATTTTCGAGGGTTAACGTATGAACCTAAGGGAGCCATGTGTGTGTGGGAAAAGAGAAATGTTTAACTACTTTTATTTTATCAAAATAAATCAACTAAAAAAATACAATAAATGTAATTGAAACGATTTTGTTTGCCGAAAGTACTAGAGTTGTTGATTCATAAAAAGAAATCAATGAGATTCTCCTCTTTTTAACTAGAAACATTATATCTGTTATTTGTCATAGGTTGAAATACCCGATTGGATGTAGATAAATACATTTTGTTGTAATGGTAAGCTGATTAATCAACAAATAAATGCCTATTAAATTTAATTATATTAAAGACTAATGTTGAAGGTCAAACCTTCGATATATAGTCTCTAGCAAATAAATTATATAATATATAGGTATATTTTCATTTTATTTGCATCGAACAGAGAACAACCTCATTGATTTCTCTTTATATACAATACATTAAATGTATTTAATTAATCGGGAAAATTACGATGCATAGAATTGTTCAAGAAAACAGTATCACGCACTAAATTTATCAATACGATATAATTTTGCCAGAAGTGGTACAAAAGCAAACATTTCTCGAATCCTAATGTTAAAATATTCCCATAATTCTTAAAATATTTCGAATCCTTCTTAAGATAACTATTAGAAAATAAATTGCAACGCAGTAATGGATAAAGTAAAAAGCAAAATCACATTAATAAAATGGAACTGAGGGACCCAATCGGGAAAACTCGAATGTTTATATTGGAAACTCTACCTTTTCTATTATCTACCTATTTAATTAAAGCTTATGTAAAAATAATCCTTTCATTTATACGTGATGGTTTCCATGCCATAAGCATTCCATCAACGACTGGACTCGCCTAGCTCTTACGCAGCTTTCATTCTGCTGAGCGCAATGTGTTGCCTAAATACAGGCGCCCCGACGTCAAATCAAGTTCAAACTAAATTTTGAGAATTTTAATTAGTACAGTTATTTATTTATATTTTATAATTCAATATTTTTCTTATAAGTGCTAAAAAAAATTGAATTAGTTAAAAAGCTCTTTAATGAAAAAAATAATCCAAATACAAGATCGATTTCGGACAAGAGCTACAATATTCAATTATTTTTTCACTCGTGATTGTAAAAGATAAAAGAATTGACTATTGGCTGATAAAATGAAATGAAAAATTATTTGTCTTTTTAAAGATTTTTTTTTTCATTTATTGTATATGAAATAAATTTAAATTAGTTGATAATACTTTATAGTATAAGGAGAAAATAATAAAAAATATCAAATTTGCATTTTTCAAATATTCTTCAGATATTTATAGATGAATATATTTTGATGATCTGATATTACTAATAATAATAATATGCACATATTATGACTATAAATTCCATCTCGCTAGAAATATAAATTGGAATCCCATCTGATTGTGGATGTTGGGTATGATGGGAATTTTCATTTTCAGATCATTGTGGTTCCGAAATATGTCATTCATCATCATTCCAGGGCTGTCCAGGTTTTTGTTTGTCATCTACGCCTGAACAATACAGGCAGACAGACACACATACCCCGACTCAACTGGACCAGTCCAATAATTGTTTCGAGTTCACTTTACAAATTGCCTCTGCATTTATTGTGATTTTCAAGTGCCTCTCTCTCTCAGTCGTTATAAAGGGCTCTCTGTTGTTGTTGTTGTTGTTGTTGTTGTTACATTAAAGAATTTCGTTTCATTTGGTATAATCATATTTAAATTGTTGGCAATCAAGCAGAAATAAATTTGTTTCGAAATAGAGAGGGACAAACACAAATCCATACACAGAAAGATATATTGTTTAGAGAATTTATGAATTATGAATTTTTTCATTTTTTTATTATTTCATTATTGATGTGCCATTGGTAAATAAACAAAGTGGAATTCACAACTTTGAAAAAGATAAAAAAAACACAATTGGTTGGAAATGAAACAAAAAAAAAATCATATTCAAACAAACAAATAAATAAATCATTAATATTCCTGTGAATTAATTAGTCATTGGAGACAATTAATTAGATGAAATTGAACATGATCAAATTATAATAAAAGAGCTAGCGAACATTTCATAGCTAATTCCGAAGCATTTTATTTAAAAAAATGTCGATTGAAAATTTTGTTTATAAATTATTTCAAAATAAAATAGATCTGTGTCGTAGGACACCGGATAGGAATGAAGTTCCTTATTATAAAAATATTAATTTTAAGTTCTATTCTAGGTATAAAGAAAAATAATTATTCGGGTATACATTTTTTATTATGATTTTTTTATCGATAAAAAGCAAAGAAACTACTTTATAAAATTATCTTAACACCTTTATTTTATTTACAATGATTTATAAAAATATATAATATATAATAATAATAATATACAAAAAGAAACAGGTATTTATATGAATAATAATAATTAAGCCTAATTATGTTCTATCATAGAAACTATAGCTTTATGGTAACTAAAATAAGATATATATATTTGTGATTCGATTTTTGCCAAATATCTCGAGAAAACAGCATCGATAGTAGTATTGTCTCTCGTAGTGGATTCATCTTCATTATTGTTCATATTTAAATCAAATGTATTTTTTCAGAAAAGTTTTAAATGACTCTGATTGCTTATCTTTGAAGTTAATATTGAAGTCACCTGCCAAAATTAGTGGAAGTTGGTCATAATTGGTACCATACTCTTCAAGTAATGCTGTAGATGCTGCAGTATACTCCAACAGTGATCGATGTATGAATCCTTGTATGTCTATTAACTTCTGTTTCTGTGCAATGTAAACGACTACCATTACGATTTCAACGCCGTTTTCCATCTTGCAAATAGCAGAACAAATATCTCCAACAGGTGAATGTCTAAAACCAAAGTCATTAGCATTTCTCATTATTATGTCCATATTTGGTGAAACAATATTAACAGTGTCGTCATTCGATTGGTAAATCGCAACTCCGCCTGATCGAACATTACCTCTTTTATAATGGACGATACAATTAAAATTCGAGTAAAATTCTCAGGGATTCCCGACCACAGCACAAGCCAGAGGCCCCGCCTCCAGAGTGGCGACCTTAGTGGATGCGCGCGCATGAGCATTGACACGCTTTTTTTTAACGTTACGGACGTTTTTCACCGGCTAGGGTACCCCTCCGAGGCGTCCCATAAGGAACTTCGTTCCAAAAAAAATAAATTAATAATAATAAATAATGTTGGAGTAATTTTTGGAAACGGACTGGTAAGTGAAATTGAGTGGCAGTAACAATAATATATTATTAAAAATTAGATTTAAGACTAGATATCGATCCTCGAGATAAACAAGCACAGGAACCGTGTTAGTACTCGGGTTCAACCCCTGAGGGGATGGAGCCCTCTGATATCCAATGTAAAAATATTTTCTACTTAAATCTGAATTTTAACCTTAAAATTTAAATACTTTGTTGATATATTTAGTTTATAACGTGAGTTCATCTATTAAAAAAAAAAGATACACAAATCTTCTGGTTAATTATTTTAATTATAAATTAAATTAAAAAATGTAACTTTACAAACTAGGACCGGGTAAAGTTTGCATGTAAGCAGTGGCGGATTAAGACAAAATAAGGCCCTAGGCGCAAAAAAAAATTAGGCCCCGGATAACAATTGAACGTTTAATTTTAGGAAAGACATATGTCTTGTGTTTGGGGCTTAAACCCAAGGAACTTCCTCTGGCACCCTAAACCAAAAATACCTATCTATCGAGTCGATACACAAACAACCAGTTCTGAATATCTATGTTTCCCCGGTGGATTGTTTTGGAATATGTTTTAAAAATTGTATAACTTGTAACTTCGGGATTAGTGGATTCGACGGTAAGACACAAAACGATTCAAATTTCAATATCTGAAAGATGATATTTATTAATATAAGATAAAATTGGTATATACAGTATGTACAAAGATATTCACCTGAAAGATGAATAGAATATATGTCCCTTTATAATAGTGATATATTCTTTTTATATATATAGAGATAAATAAAACATTCGCCTAGTTCCTGTAACAGGTATGGCTATTCTATGACTAATGGTGTCTGGCTCTGAGTGAGTTCTTATATTGGTCGCCAGAGTGCGAAGAGCCAAATACCAATTACAGTATACCAGTATAAGTATTTATATTATATAATATTTTACTTATAAATGATTTATATGAATGTCGAACGAGGTTTGAAGATTAAGGATTTTGTGATGCATTTTAAAGTTTAAAGCAGAATTTTATCACAAAGGGTTATTATTTTCGTGAATTTATGTAAAAAAGATTAGTATAAACTTTTAAAAATATCATATACCCAGCTTAATCTAAAAGACTTATCAATAGATATTTAATTTTCCCTTTATTATAAGGTCTTTTTTTATATAAATACTAGCTGCAAGGCCCGCCTTCGGCGGCCCTCTTGCTAGCCAGGGGCATGCCCCCTGGACCCCCAACCCACGAATCCCACCCTCACACTACACTCCCCCCGACCCATCCAGCACTCCTACCCCCTCACCATGAACCCGTCCCCAACCCCCGCCCCCCTTGGCTCCATTTCGAGAAATGAAATGATTGCAAACATTCTCCTAAATTACACATTGCAAAACTCTGTTTTCATATTTTCTCTGGTGGGCGATTGCTTATTAGCTAGCTACCGGACCGAGTGGACTCAGGTTCAAGCCCCTCTCAAGTTTCCAACGAGATTGATATTTTCATGTTAAGTGGCACTTAGTAATTGGAGGACGGGTTATATATGGAATCAATAGAACAGAGTGGCGGATCAATCTAACAAACCCTTCTCTCTCTGACTTCCATTTAGTCTGCTAGGCTACTCTGAAGGGTGCAGGGGTTGCAGAGGGTGCAGGAGGTTTCTGTTCATGGAGCGAAGGGACATAAGGAGACCGTTCTGTTGAGTTTCGTTAATGGATGGATGTTAAGCCTACATCCATGTTCTCTCATAAAGACTACGCCACATACTCTAAGCCAAACACTCAGTTCAATTTAGTTGTATTAACAAAAGATATTTAATTGATTTTTCAAATAAGCTCAAGCTGGTTCATTTTTATTGAACCAAAACGGGGTCTTTTTACAAATTTTTATTTATGTCGACTCATCAGTGTGTCTGGATAGAATTTTGTAATCGAATTTTGACTTATTTCTACCGAGTTGATTTCGCAGACATACATATTCAGTGATAAATTGGGGGGGGGGGGGAAGCGGGCATTCAGAGGTTCACAGGAAAAGGATATTAAATCAGTTCATTATCAGTTGACCACTAGCATTGAATAATTTTCAAAATTTCAATTAAAAAACTTAAAAAATATAAAAGTTGAAAATAGATTTAATTCCACCAATAAAAGTCGAAATATTTGCCAAGAGTTAAGTGAAAATCGTGCTCTATGCACCCTATTCTACGAAGGTGTAATTAGATTTCCAATGTTATTATTATTTATTATAAGCTGTTAAAACTTTTTTTAATTGTTTTTTAGATATTAGGTCAAAATGGAGGGATTTTGGAACTCTTTCAGCCCTCTTAACCAGGAGACTGATGCAAAATAAGAAGCAGTGAGTTAATTAGGAAATAAAGCTTAAGCGAGATATTCATAAAGACAATTTTTTAAAATTTGAAAAATTTACACCTCTATATTTTCCCCTCTTGAGCTACAATGTAAGGAGAGAATTACCTTATGGTGAGAGACCATGATAGAAGATGATCTGATCATTCCAATTCCCACTTTCTCTCAAGCATCTTCGATAGAATTTTATACTACTGTATAAAAATGGATTCATTTAACGATTTCTCACTCCCAATTACAATGTTATCAATTTTACAATGTTTTGAATAACATTAAGTCAAATTGAAAGTTTCTTTTTGGCAAGAGTAGTAGAATTTTTATAAATTAAAGGAGACAATAAAAGGGTGTGTCTTCTGCAGGAAAAATAAATTTTTAAATTTATTTACAACGAGACTATAGTTTCGATGGGAATTGATGAAAAGTTTACACATCAATTGATGAAAATTTCACACATCAATTTCTGTGAATCAATTGTAATAGACTGAGCAAAGCCCTCGAAACTATAGCTCCGTTATAAATAAATAAAAAAAATTATTTTTCCAACAGAAGACAGTCTTTTATTGCCTCCTTTAACATTAAGATGACATGCACTTTCATCTGATTGGCCATCCCGCCGGGCACATGGCGAATTCTAAGGTTTGACTTTTTGTCAACTATAACAAAGACTTTACAAACCGACATACAAATGGCCCTAAGTCAGTTTATTATTAGACATATTTAACGTCCGATTGTAATTCTTTCTTTGATAAAATTTTTGCATTTCGCTACTTAATAAAAATTAATGCTAAAATTTATTCTATATGATCTTATTATTATTTTTTATTTTTTTAATTGATAATTGAAGGGTTTACTGCAAAAAGGAGATAGCTCCATTCTGGGGGAGTTCGGAGAAAAATACATTAACTTATGATAAAAAAAAAACTATGTTTGGCACAAAAAATATTTAACTCCATTAGTTAGTTTTCGTGTTACTCATGAAATAGAGCTTCTTTTTTCGTTACTTTGCTTCTAATTTTTTATGAATTTCTGAAAATTTACTCTCTTTTTGCAGTAAATTCTTCAATTTTAAAAATAACATTAATGAACTAGGCCTACTTATAGTCTTTCCCTCTCAAAAAATTTTCAACCTTCTCAGCACACCTATAAATTCTGTTACTGACTATGGTGTTAATATATGTCCTTATTTTATGTGTATTAAAAACCTAAGTCAATCCAGCGTCCCTAAAAGACATTAAGAATAAATACGTTTTTACAAGATGTGAAGTTAGCCTATAAATTTCACCCTTTCAATTTAAGAGCTGAAAAAAGTAATGTCCTGGTTTTTCTATTTATACCATTATTACTGCCCAAATCTCTAATATCATGTGAATTTTAGTATACTGGGGTCATTGGATGTACTCTTCATTTTTTATAAGTGAGTGAGTGACGAAATAGCTTATCTTTGGCTTATTCTCACATAAGAATTATTAATGTGAAAATTTATAATTTACCTAAGCTTATGGACGTGTATTGAAAAAATCATTTTCAGATATATAAATCTTTCCAGTGCGACTTTACAGAGCAGTCAAAATCGCACTAACTGCTCCCAGTAACCCAAAATTTAATAATGAGAAATCAATTAGAATTTTTAAAAACACAATTTTATTAATAGATAAAAAATAAGTTTTTTTTCAATACCTGAATATTCCCATACTCCCATGACTAAAATTAAAAGCGTGATCACTAAATTTGAAGTTACCATAAAAGTAAATACTCATTGCTTTCTAAATAAATAAAAATAAATAAAAAATTATCTTGCACATGTATAAGCTTATTTATTCAAAAATTGTTTAAAATATAATATTCATAATGAAAAAAAAGTGGCTGCAAAATAGAGATTGGATATCGCTTGCTTTTATCCTGTCGGTGATATTGATACATTTAAACTATTGTTTATTTTAATCCATTCTTTACAAAGATCTAATTTTTATTTTATTTTTAAATATTTCGTGTTTACAAAAGCGTGAAACGCAGAGAAATACCATAATTTCTTTTTATAGGTGTAAACCGAATTGAGATTACCACGATAATTTTAGAACGAAAACTCGTAGATATTTCGTATTTAAGGGATAAATTTTATTTTTCTAATACAATGAATAGTTATATTGTGGAGCTCTGAGCTTGAAATATGATTTTATTTTATTTTTATTTTATACGATATACGGGAGTTATCCCAGTTACAATATACATTTTTATACAATAAATCAACAATTTAACAAAACTAAAATACTAATTTATAGTCTTAATTATTTTTATAGAGAAAAGTTTGCGGAATTTAACATAATGTAATGCATTTATTTTTATTATAATTATATTATATTATTTCATTTAATTTGAGTAGGTAACAATTATTTTTATAGAGAAATTTAACAGTACAAAAGTCACATTAATAGATAGATAAATAGTACACAGATAGATACATACAAGTGACTAAGAAAACTGATTACATATTGGAAAAATAGTTTTACAAGTAAGAATTTTTAAAATTTTTTTTTAAAAATGTATATGGTGGGGGGAATGTAGGGGAAGAGGGGTGGGGTACTCCGAGCATGTAAGAGCCCTTAACCACCTCAACAAATCCGATAACATTAATTTAGATTCGACCTCAGCCTTCGCAATTCACTTACATGAATCTAACCATTCACCCTCTAATAATAACCCTATCCCCATTCATTTTGAAAGAAAAGGCCTTAAATTGGACCTCTTGGAATCCACCGAGATAAAAATAGCCCTCTCTAATAATTCAAATATTTTAAATAATCAATTGGAAGTGTATAAAAATACAATTATTGATTATATGTTATAATAAATTAAATAAACATTCCTTTCATTGTTTGCACATTATATTAGGGTAATTACACTCTCTTATATACCTTTTAAGTTGTACCTTCTCAGGTACCTGTCCATTCGCTATTATAATATCAGGTATAGATAGATCCCTTTCACCCAGCTCAAATCTCAATAGAAAATATTAATCCTTAGAACAACAACTACCCCCCCCCCCCCCTCTTCCCCTACATTCCCCCCACCATATACATTTTTAAAAAAATTTTTTAAAAATTCTTACTTGTAAAACTATTTTTCCAATATGTAATCAGTTTTCTTAGACTCCTGATGATGGGCTAACCCCCGAAATATATCGAACTCAAAACTCAATTTTGTTTTATTTCTTTTTTGTGAAACCTACCTCGTATCTTAGTTTTATTATTATATTAAAATGTTTCACCTAGAACCAACACCGAACTCCTTAAAAGTTACATACAAGTGAAGCTAATATAAAGCATGTAATAATATAATACAATCTATTAGACAATTAATCGTAGTCTGAGCAATATCTTTTGATATCCCTCACACCACATGAAAAGAAGTCCAATTGTGAGGAGTTTGCCTTTAGCATCACTCTATTCAGCCCTGTATTTTTTGAATAATTAGTATTACAAATGGGGATAAAAAAGGTTTCGACAATGCAACTGTAATATTGAGGTACTTTGAAATTAATATATTGGAGAATTTCACAACAATCAATCAGACCATTCAACAGTTTGCGAAGGAATATCAAGTCATTTTGTAGTCTACGGGATGACAAACTTTAGATATTTAGTTCGGTTCTTAAGAGTCTAGAAGAGGGATAGTTATATGGGGTAAGAGAGTTATTAGTTGATGAGAATTTATATGATATAATTTTTAAAAATTTATTTTGCACTCTTTCAATTTGGTCAATTTGATGTTGGACATGCGGTGACCAAATTAAACTGCAGTATTCCAGCTTGCTTCTTACTAGGGAGTTAAATAGTATTTTAAGGCAGTTGGAATTTTTGAAATTTTTTGTATTTCTATATATAAATCCCAGAAGTTTAAAAGACTGACCACAAATATTTTTTATATGAAGAGAAAAAGAGAGAGAAGACTCGAAGGTAACTCCCAAATCGCATATGTGATCAACCTGAGAAAGAAAGCTACCGCCTATTGAATATGATAGTATAGGTCGAATTTTATGTCTGTGAAAAGATACAACATAGCACTTATCAATGTTAAGCTCCATGCCATTATTCTCACACCATTCATATAGTCTATTAAGATTTGATTGTAGACAAGTAGTATCAATATTATTGGTTATTCTTTTATATATTTTTAGATCATCCGCAAATAGAAGAAATTCAACATCAGTAAACACTGAAAATATATCGTTGATATATAGTAGAAATAAGAGAGGTCCCAAATGAGAGCCCTGGGGGACTCCTGAAGGAACATCAATCACTTCAGAGGTGGAGTCATTAATTTTGACGGTTTGCTTTCGATCTAATAAATAGGTTTTAAACCAATTTAGTAATTTACCTGTAACTCCATATTTTTCTATTTTGTGAAGTAATAAGTTGATATTAACTCTGTCAAATGCTTTACTAAAATCAGTATAGATGACATCGACACGGGATGACTGTGTAAGAGCATTTAGTAAATATTGTTCTAATAAAAGAAGGTTTGTTGTTGTTGATTTGCCAGTAACAAATCCAAGTTGCTGAGGGATAATATACTTAGTTATTGTCAATAGTTGATCACGGATTATACTTTCAAATAATTTTGGAATAGTTGATTGAATACATATAGGTCGGTAGTTAGTTATTAGGGAGGGGTTTCCCTTTTTTAAAATTGGTCTTAAGTAGCTGATCTTCCAGCAAGCGGGAAAGATTCCTGAAGTTAGAGATAGGTCAAATAGATTTAATAGAGGTATACATATTGATGGGCAGTTCTTCAAGATAATGGGAGGAATATTATCAGGTCCTGATCCTTTATGAATATCAAGACTTTTTATTTTGGAGTTGATATCGTCTAATGATATATTTAGGTAGGGGATGGAGAGGTTAGTTGGAATATGGATTTCAGATAAGGGTATAGATTTTAAGGAGTATGATTGAGAAAAGTAATCTGCAAACAATTCTGCACTACTTGCATCTGAGTTAGCGACACTGTCATTGAGATACATTTGCTGGGGGATAGAAGGTTTTGATTTTAGAGCATTGATATAAGACCAAAATGGCTTGATATTATTCGCTATTGAATTCTCAATATTTCTAATATAATTGGAGTAGCACTCTACAGACAATTTTTTACATTGTGCTCTTAACATGGAAATTTTTTGGTAAATACTATATAAGCCAGTCGATTTGTATTCACGATGTAAATATTTTTTAGTAGAAATAATTTCTTTGAGTTCATTGGTGAAGCATTTGGGAAATGTTTTAGCATGAGATTTAGTTATTGGTACATATTCATTGATACAGGTCTGAAGAAGATCGTAAAATTTACAAGTAGATACTTCTACATCGCCGTCACCAAATAGCATTTCCCAATTGATTGAATTTATATAATCGTTCATTAAGTCAAAATTACATTTATTAAAGTTTGGTTTATATTGTGTATAATTATTACAACTGGTATCTGAGACAACTGTGAATTCTATGCTTAATGGAGGATGAAGCGGATCAGGAGATTTTGTGGCACCATGGGAAAAAGGGAGAGTAATGATGTTATCTATGTTTGATAGAACCAAATCGAGAATGTTCTCAGAGCAATTGGGGACGTTATTATGTTGTGAAAAATTGTGACTAATGCGCTGAAATTTGACATAGAAGTTCATAATAAGAAGCTTAATAATTTTGCAAATGTGCAACTTTCTAGCACAAGCTGTTACAGACAAACATATATAGGAGAAAAATAATAATTAAATTATGATAAAACTTTATTGACTTATTTCGTATAGTTTCCTGAATAATATCGGGTAGGTATGTGTAACATCACGTTTAAAGTTTTAAAAAATATTTTGGCTAAATGATTATGAAAAATTTACAATAAATTTTATAATTAATTAATTCTTGAGAAAATAAATTTATGATACGTTATTAAAATGAGTAATCTATGCTATTTTAATATTTTTGAAAATTCCATACGCCTTTCTTGCCTCTGACCCCATGGGTCTACGCTCAAGGCAATTTTTTCGCATAATCTAGGAAACATTGCCCAATTGGTCAGATCCTAAGTGAATATTTTTATTTTTAAATGTATGTGTTTATAGGTGTGGGAGAGAGTATGTAAATCAGTGTAGGGGTCAGAATTTAGCTGGTCAAATTTTTATAGTGAGGTGGTCTTGAACCCGGTCTTCCTGATTCGTAGGCAAGAAATCTATCAAATCAAAGGGTTCTACCTACTCGTCTAACCTGACTTCCCAGATTATTCTCAAATCATAATCACTAAACACTCTTCGACCTCATTAGAATAAATAATTACATGTGTAAGAAGTATTTCTTTGAAGACGAATTGGTAGATGTATAACTGAGCGTTTAATGGAAGGCATTTCAGGAATAAATAAAAAGAAAATTTCTAAAAAAATAGTATTTATCGGAACACCTTCCTCAGGCTCAACAATAAATAAATGGGAATGGCCATCAATATTATTATTATTATTATTATATTGATGCCCAATCTCATTAAATTATTCTAGACCCTGAAGAAGAATGTAATATCCTCCGAAACGTCGGTTTCGAAAGCTGTAAAGAGAAAAATTTACAATAAATACTCTTTTATTGGAAATACTTTTTTTTTTTTTTTTTTTTTATTCCTGGACTGCCTTCTATTAAACCCGGAGTTAATAATTACATGTATTATCATAGCGAATTCACCCTTCTTAACATCTAGTGCCAGAAATTTATCGGAGAAACAATTTCTATTCTCCCATTAGAACAATCCATTTATTTCCCCGTTAACTAGCACGCCTCAGATTTTCGACAATACAATATATTCTTACTTAGCTTACATTGATAATTATTTAAAAAAAAGTTAGTAAATCAAAATTTTACGGTAATCAAAGATAAGAATAATAAACATATAGTAAATATCAAAAAAATAATTTTTTAATTAACATTAGAAAAATAGCTTTCATTATTTTTGTTTTCTTTGATGTTTTTTACTTTTTGTTTTTGGTTATTATTAATTTGGAAAAGTAATTTACAATATATTGAATTTCTCTGAAATTGTTTAATGAAAAATTAATTAAATTGAAACGTAATACTATTATGATTAGATGGCTGGAAGCTGATGAAACAGTTTCAACGGTTACATGCATAATTCCCTTTGATCTTTTATACCATTTTCATATTTGTCATATACTTCGGGGTTTTGTTTCCACCGCACTTTAACATTTGGATAGACGGACGAACGAAATTTCATTTCATGATTTATTCACTCTAATAATACCAAATTCATAATTCTAATGGATTTGAAATATTGACTTAATAATTGTGTATTGATAATTTTCCGAGAACAAAACAATTAGAGTCTAAAAGAGATTTCGCTTAAGCCTTTTATTTCGGTTATAGGGACCGTGCGTTAAACATAGAGGCAGCACTTTGAAGGTAGGGATCTCTTGTGTTTATTTATTCAAATAATTTGAGAGAATTGGGGCAAATCTTGTATTATAGTATATATCATAGATAAAAGAGTGCACGGAGCCGTGAGCGAGTCTCTTTGTCTTGGACGTTTAATAAATAATCCCCCAAAGCTTACATTTTCGCCGCCAGTTGGCGCTAAAGTCTTGACTCAAGTATAGTGACTAGATAACCATAGTGGCGACAATGAACTTTTCGACTCCATTAATGGTCTAACATTCTTAGGGCTGGATAGGCAAATAAACCCCAATCACACATTTTCATTAGTTCTGGTTATAATTACAGGAAATTTTTTTTTAGTATTTGTACAATATAATTCCATACCTTATTTTTTATTATTTTAAATAGTCTAAAAGTCTTATTTTTATTAAAAAATGCAATATTACTTCCGCGCCAAATTCAATTTTTTTTTAAATTTTACTTTTATTATTTATAAAATATACCTACTAGTATTTTGAAAAGCATCTTATAGATAGCAATGAATATATAAATCTAATATATAATAATATAGTAATTTTTATTTTATTTTTATACATTTTATTGTGACTATACAAGAAAACAGTTTATGAAACAAAACTAGCCCATAGTTAATTCATAATACATTTTTAAAATGAAAAGAATATTTAATAATATTAAATATAATACATAAGAATAAAGAAGTTACAATCATTAATGTGTTTCTTTAAACTAAATATAATATATTTGCAGAAATTTATTTTACTTTCTCATTGATTTCTTTCCATATACATTTTTCCCCCTGCTATTTTTAATCTAAAATTTAAAAATCGGGATTTAATTTTGAACTGTAAATTGTGGCAATCTAAAATATGATCTATTTTAATTGAGTCGAATTGTTTAAAAAAAATTCTAATATCTACATTATTTTGTTCTAAAACAAAATTAAATTGTCGGAATTTTTTTTCATCTTTAAAAAAATTTCAAAAGTATTGTAATTACAATAAAATAAAGAATTTTTTTGAAACATTTTAGATAGAACAACCGTGAATATTCAGCTTTATCAAATGTTTTTGAACCTGCACATTTGATCATGAGTCACAAGTTTTCGAACTCTTTATTGTAGTAATAAATTTCTAACCATTTAGGGTACGTCAAATAAACATGTCTATGAAGTATCAGAAAGACATTTCAAATTTTTAAAAATACATACCTACTTTTACATAATAAAACTGATCAAAATGTTTTATTTTAAAATACATTTTTTGATTCTTATGATTAGTTAAAATAATATTTAATTTAAGAAAAATAATGTTCGAGACTCAAAAATTGGATATGTTTGAGTGATGAAAATTTGATGAAACCATGTATTAATTTCAATATTTTAATTAACATTCAAAGTTAAATAAAAATTAATTTTCTAGTTTAATTTAACAAATTAAATAAACCTCTTAGATAATAAATTTATATTTTTCATCGTGTTTTGTATTTTTATAAGCCTAAGCTAGGTATATACAGGGTGTCCCAAAAGTCAAGGATCAAACGTGAACACGAGATAGGTGAGTTTACGATTGTCCAAAATATAAAAAAAAAATTAAATAAAACTGTCTTAGTTTTCGAGTTATGGGCATTTTTTTGAAAATCGTGAAAATCGCTACCCTGCTCTAAATATTTGAATGCTGTTGCTACGAATTTTCATATTTTATAATTCTAATTTTTGATACGGAATCCTGAATAATACTACTATCGATCACAAAACAGAAAATATCTAAGAGTATTATACTTTTTGAGAAAAAAAATATTTTTTTCAGATTCATGTGTCAAAAAACTTTAATGAGCTAACTTTGACTCTTGATATCTTAAAAAAAACTGTGTCAAACAATAATGGCAAATTATCTAAAAAATTGACGCATTTAATCAAGATTTCAAAATGGTATAAAACGTTCCACTTTTTTAAAAAACAAAAAATATAATTTGCATTTTTATGCGAAAGAAACTAATTTCAAAACACAATTCGTAATTGGCTAAAGGGTAGAATTTAACATGAAAACTAATTTTATTTATTAAAATATTTTTATTCAATTAAAGTAAATGTTCAAAATAATAAATAATTGTTTTTATATTCAATTTCTAATAATATTTAAAATTACAAATTAAAATTAAAATTATTTGATATCTGTTTTCATGTTAAATTCTACCCTTTAGCTAATTATGAATTGTGTTTTGAAGTTAGTTTCTTTCGCATAAAAATGCAAATATTATTTTTTGTTTTTTAAAAGTGGAATGTTTTGTACCATTTTGAAATCTTGATTAAATGCGTCAATTTTTTAGATAATTTGCCATTATTGTTTGACACAGTTTTTTTTAAGATATCAAGAGTCAAAGTTAGCTGATTAAAATTTTTTGACACATGAATCTGACAAAAATATTTTTTTTCTCAATAAGTATAATACTCTTAGTTATTTTCTGTTTTGTGATCGATAGCAGTATTATTCAGGATTCCGGAACAAAAATTAGAATTATAAAATATGAAAATTTGTAGCCACAGCATTCAAATATTTAGAGCAGGGTAGCGATTTTCACGGTTTTCAAAAAAATGCCTATAACTCGACAACTAAGAGAGCCCCATTTAAAAATTTTTTTATATTTTGGACAATCCTGAAATCTCGTGTTCACGTTTGTTCCTTGACTTTTAGAACACCCTGTATATGTTATTAATTGTTCATGGCAAAGCTATTATACTTAAAACTATTAGTCAATATATAAGACGTAGATAGTTAAATATATTTCCAGTAAATTAGAACGATATAAGCACTCACTGAATTTAAATCACTCAATAAACTGAAGAAACCAGGCCTTCTCAATTCTAATTTAGGCTGAAAATGGCGGATTTCACGCATAGGAACACAGTTCACCGATTGTCGCCACTATGGTTATCTAGTCACTATAGACTCAAGGTCCCTATTAAGAATCAACATTTTAGTTTTGGAGCTACGGACGGACGACTTTTTGAAATTTTTCAAAACCCAATTCTTTCTACTTTCTCGCTTCTAACCCGCCAAATTGTCTCCATCGCATAATTCTAAAAAGTATCTAAGTTGTCTAAACAAAAGAAGTCACTTCATATAATGTAGTCACCCATGGACTATTCATTTTCTAAAAAATAAGACACAAAATTTGAATATATATTTATTTATTAAACTTTATTAAACTTTTAACGGGCATTTTATCGTCCTATCATGAATTTCTATTAAAACAGGTCTTTCTCTTTATCTTCCACTTCCTCTTTTCCTCTCGTCGCTTTTCCTGTTCAGGTCAATTTCCCATCGAAAGCAGCAGCACTCTGGTTAATGAAAGTCAGCCAAGTAGAGGGCCAAAAACGATTTCCAAATTATATATCTATATCCATAAGAGCAGTGAAAAGCCTTCCTTCTCCTGCTCTTGATAATCATCGACAGAGCGGAGAGGAGAGAGAACCACTTTGGATAAAGAAGACCTCCATTAATTAATATTTTCCCTTTTCACACCGGTATTACCTCGAAAAATCTCTTAAATCCTTAAATATATATATATATATACGAAACTTTAATCTTTAATTATTTTACAGTGTCTGGAACTATTTGTCTAATAACCGTTATCAGAGAAAATATTTGTGGATGTAATAAGCGAATTAAATTATAAAATTGGCCATGCCATAGTAAGTTCACATCTAGGGTAGGGCGAAAAGGTTTTATCAGGGTGGGAGAAGAGGGGTATATATATAAATAGCTAAAAATGAATTAAGAACACTTATAATAATAATAATACGGTAGAATGCACATCCACGACCTTTCGACACATTTCTAGTGGTTTTCAAGTACTGAGAGAGAAGTCTATCAATTGACAGACTCGAGAAATAGGTATCGAAACGTCGTGAATTCTGATGAAATTTTCTAATTAAAAATGTGAAATCTAGATGGCTCTTGAATCCCCTACCCCACCCAGGTTACCATGAAATCTCAGCCAAAACTTAACTTTTGATAAACAACTCAAGCATAAAAGTATCAAATCTGAAATAATATTAGATTTGTAAATTAATGGCAAAGATGGACAAGATTCAGTTTTTTCAATTATGGTGTATTAAAGAGGATGCCAATTATAAAATTTTATTTTTTTATGAGCATTATATTTATTTATTTAGCATATGTGCAATTATAGAGTGAAATTTTTTTTTTCAAATGAGCAATTTTTTGTTAGGCTAAGGTACATCAAGGTAGGATATACGGAAGTAAATTTAACTGATATTCTTCAGGTAGGATAAATTCACAAAATGCACTGTAGGATATACCCTTCTTAATTAAGGTTAATAACAAACGAGTTGATATTTTATAGAGTGTATCAACTGTTTGCTAATTTAATTCTCAATTCTAAGGTGGAATTAACTTTTAAAATTTCTCAATTTATCATCTATTCAATAGACAAAATGTCTAATACATGAACAAAACCTTATAGTTGGGCCAGGTTGACTGAGTGTCTAGCTTTGTGGAGTGGGAGGATCGAGATAAGATCACTAAAAAAATGTCACCCATTATAATCTGTCTTCTATATTATAAGTAGAGTGAAACATACAAACACAGTCATAAAACTCATAAACCACACCACACAGGAACTAGTTCACAGTAGCTGCTGTATGCATACCTGGCTTTCCCTTCAAGACCATATGTTATTTTACATCTACTCAAATTCTTACCTTTTCTTCTTCGACTGCCATACCCGAAACGAGTGTCGGCGCCTCTCCACATATACCTGTGCTGAGTGTGTTTAGTTATTTTACACAGATATACGGGACCTACTTTTTAACGCCGGTTCCGAACGGCTAATTTGGAGAGGTCACTTGGCAATTTTACTCTTGGTAGGCTGCCATTACTTTCCAAGAGGAGGCGACTGCAAATATCTATCTGCCGAGAGTCGGTCTCGAACCAGCGATCTTCGAGTCAGCGACCCAACACTCTATCCACTGACCCACGCCGCCCTTTCTCTGTACTATAGATAGTAGCATGATTTTTGTTCTGACGATTTATTAAAGTGAATAATTTCCTCATTTGTAAGAAACACGCAATTTTAGAATGATCAACACTCCAAAGAATCCAAATAAAGCATTCGTCAATTCGTCTATATAACTTGATTCCTGCCACCGTCTTTTCCACAACCTACAGCGTTTAGCTGCTTAAGATCATCTTCATACCTTCCACTCCAACCTAGCTTCTGAAATATCTTCATATCTTATCCTTTTTTCACAATAGCGAAAAGTGGGTTACACTTTTTGGCAGAACTCTTTCTCGAATCAATATCAATAAAAAAATGTAAGAAGGTTCTTAAAAGTTCTTAATGGTTTTTATCTTATAGTGTAACATTAAACATTCGGAAGTGCATAAAA